>JACDTU010000015.1:600000-1036419 GCA_022376465.1 Cubamyces lactineus | reverse complement strand
AAAAAAAAAAAAAAAAAGGAAGAATAACCCTAACCCTAACCCTAACCCTAACCCTAACCCTAACCCTAACCCTAACCCTAACCCTAACCCTAACCCTAACCCTAACCCTAACCCTAACCCTAACCCTAACCCTAACCCTAACCCTAACCCTAACCCGAACCCTAACCTAACCCTAACAGGCGCTGGTTTACTTCGAGGGTTTATTCTAAGGTCACAACACCGTGGGACAACCCATGGCGCCTATTGACTGGGCACGTGAACCGAACACCCTGACCGGTAACAGGCGGGGCACGTGTCCCGGCGAAGCGCCCGAAAGGGGCGCCTAGCTACCCCCATGGTGGGTCCGGATCCTATCCGGGGAAGTCTTTAGCGCCTAAAGGGCGTCTCATGGTCACGTGATCTGTAATAAAAGGTAACCTTTAAGGGGTATGCAAGCGCCGGTCTTTAATTAGATCGCGCGCTAGTTTACTCGGTCCGAGTGACACATACTAATTGTGTCATCCGGAGCGCCGGGGTAAGGCGCTCCGCGAGTTAAAGTTTAGAGTCAAATCAGTCTTACGCTTTCAGCCGTCCCCATCGGCAGAAGGTAAGGACGGCGGCCTTCGGCCGCCGCCGCGTCAGCTGAATTCGTAAACCTATCCCTCGTGCAAGCGGTGATACGCCGCTGGGATAGGGTTTGAACTTAATCGTAAAGAACTGTATAGGCCCTGAAGAGACCGGCTAAAAGGTCGAAACTGGGCGGGTTGGTGTTCCTCACCAGCCCCAGTTGGCCCAAGTCTTTCGACACCCCTCTCGAACGTCGTCGCCCGCCGCAAATCTCGCTAACGCTCGATCGCGTCGGGCTCCCCTCCCTAACCATCAAACGTTCTCCTACCCAACGGTGTGCACCATGTCCCTTACTGTCAACCCGACTCACTACACCCCCCTCGCATTCGCCACGGCTCGGGCTCTGTCCCCTGCCATCACGGCTCAGATCGCCGCGCAGGCGTCTTCGGACTCTGCCGGTAGCGTCTCCGCCGCTGTCGTTCGCCACCTGGCTTATGACAAGTGCATCACCACGGGGGATCTGATCGCTCAGATCAGTCCCAACTACCGTGGCGTTGTTGGCCCGTTGATCCGAGAGATCACGGACCTCGCCGAAAAGCGGGGTAATGCCAACTCGAGCCTTCGCAAGCTCGAGGCCCACAAGGCCAACGGCACAATCCCGTCGCATCTCTCCCTGAGAGTGCCGGAGCTCCAAGCTTGCAAGGAGTTCCGGGAGAAGGGCACCTTGGGTTCCATTAACTCAGGGATTAAGACCCGCGTCCTGGAAGTCGAAAAAGGACTCCTCGACGAGGCGATCAAGGCCAAAAAAGCCGAGATCGAACTTCTCCGCGGGAAACTCTCGCACGCTGTCCTCGTTGACACGTTCACTTCGGCACTTCGGCTGAGGTGGACGGACGTCAAGGCCGACAACCAGACCCCAGTCTTCCGGTACTACAAAACAGTCGCCGGGCCTGAGGGACCTACCAAGGTTGCGAGTGATCTTTGGGATCACACGGACATGGAGGTCGTGGACTGGCGTGTGCACGAGGCGGTCCTCAAAGAGTATGCGGACCTGCAAGAAGATGCCCTCCCGATCGCCCTACGCGCCATCGCCATCGTCGAGAACGCGCAGACGGCTATGCAAGCAAAGATCGAGAAGAAAAAGGGTGTCCAAAAGACCGCCGACGCTATGAACGTCGACGACGACAACGCCGCCGCAAAAGCAGTGGGGGAGGCCGGCAAAGCTGGCCCGTCGGTTCAGTCCCTCGTGGACAAAGCGGTCGCCGGCAAAGTCAAGGCTTTGCAGGCCCAGGTTCAGAAGGTACGCCTGCTTCCCAGCCAGAAGCGCGCCCTTACTAAAACTGTAGCAGCTGTCTCTCGGCAAGACGGCTTCGAAACCTGGAGCCAAGAAGTCCACCTCGACGCCCAAGGCCAAGCCCGGCGCGTCTTCTACGACGAAGACTTCCTCCGCGAAGAAGGTCGAGAAGAAGAAGGTCGACAAGCCGAAGAAGAAGTCCGCCGGTCCGGACAAAGGCAAGGGAAAGGCAAAAGCCAGTACGTATATGGTTACCCCTCTACCTTACCGGACCGCGTCCTTACTCTATCTCCTACACAGGCAATTGAATACGTGCTTTTGAATACCCCCGTCGAGATCTTCGAGGCAGCCCGGTTCAAATCACTCGTACATACGTCGCCCGGTGTAGAGATTCCGGAAAGTCTACAATACGAACTTTCCGTCGGACTTAAATATATGTTCCATTCGTATTCGTATAAAAGTGTGATCCGTAAGGCATACAACGATTTTGAAAGACGTCTTCGTTGGCGTATCAAATTCTCTTTTGAGGATGCGAACTGTGGAAAGTACTTTGATCCTGATTACGAGGTGGCTAAGATAAAGAAAAATATCGAACCACCACGTTTACCGCGCTGGCTTGAAGTCGGCCTTAGTAAGGGGCGGCAATTCGTGGAATCCACAATTGCGAATATCCCTGAACAGGAAGTACGTCGAGGAGTACCATCTAAAGCGTTGGCTCCAAACACGTCCGACATCGAAGCTTTTCTGTCAGAGCGTGATTATGTGGTCACACTCACCGACAAGAATCTCGGGCTTGCGGTGTCTCAACGCACCTGGATCATTGAACAAACTAAGAAGCTATTAAATAATCGAAACGATTATGAGCCCTTAACAAAGGCTCAAGCAACCGCAATCTTAGATAAAAAACAAAGAGCAATACGTGACATAGCAGAAGTAGCGGCTCTCACAATTGGTATTGCAGCGTACGGCGTGGATGACTTCCTTAAAAGTAAGCTCACTCCACACGGTGACGAACACAAGGTCCCCTGTTTTATGGTATCCCTAAAATCCATAAAAACCCGCCGGGATTCAGGCCAATAGTGCCGTGTTTTAACGTCATCACAGGGCCATGCGGAAAATTTGTTTCTAAACAGCTCAAACCGCTCGTACAAGCGGCGCCAACCGTAATTCACGGTACTAAAGATTTGGTGCAAAAATTGAGCAAGCTCGAACTACCTTACCCGGCGAACGGTATGAAATATTACTTAGTAACGGGCGACGTTGTAGCATTCTATCCGAATATTCCGCTAACAGAATGTCTGGGAATTGTGAAACTTATGTGGTTATTTCATAATTTCGATCACGATAGGATTACCTACAACGCTACTAATGAGCGCGACGGCGAATCACTAGGTCATAAAGGTGACCAGATGCGTAAACTCACTGAAGTTTTTAACCGTTGCCTTGAGGTTTCAAGTTCTGAGCTCGTTTGTCAGTTCCAAAACGAGTATTTCCTTCAAAAAAGAGGTCTCGCTATGGGCGTCCCTGAGTCGCCTGATCTCGCTAACCTTTACGGTTGGCATTTTGAAAAAATCGCGAACGTTTTAAACGATCCGTTTATCCCATTCTACGGTCGTTACATCGATGATACGCTAGCTATTGTTCTCGCCCATAGTGGTAAAGAGGCGTCACAATATATGGCGAATAAACTTAAATTCGATGGCTGTCAAATCCTGTGGGAACCTGGTTCTTCGCGGCTAAACTTTTTAGATCTGACGTTATCAATAAGTGGTAAAAAACTTGAATGGCGTCCGTTCCGCAAACCGGGCAACCACATGGAAAGAATTCCATGGATATCTGGCCACCCCCTTGACGTCAAAAGGGGTACATTCATAGGCGAGATGTCACGGTTAGCCGTGCTTAGTAGTTCCTTTACGATCTACTTGGAGGCGTTACAGGGCTTGGTTGCTTTGTATACGAAGCGCGGCTATCCGCGAAACGAGATTACGAATTGGGTACGGAAAAATCTCCGAGAACGCTGGGAAAAACGTCTGAGTGAGAAAGACGAATCAGCGAATGACGAGGGCGTTCTCGTTCTTAAATCCCATTATAATCCCGCATGGAATTATTTCCACGCTAAGGAATTAGGAGATACCATCTTCAAATACTGGCTCGAGTGGTACGAACGTGCCGATCGAGGCGCCAACAACGCTTACACCAACGTTGATTGGCCACGGCCTACAGCGACGGTCGGCGACCTTAACACGGTGGAGTTGGAGTTCTTGACGGACTTCAGCGACACCGTGGGCGGTACGCTGTCGTTGCCGGACATCCGGAAACTTGGTATTTGCAATCGTCGATTGATTGTGAGTCGCAAACGCACTCGCAACCTATTCGACCTTACAAATCTTTGGAAAAAGATGGTTCTCCAGGAGGTGGACGAAAACGAGGTAATGGATCGCACCCGCGAAATCCAATTACCTGGGATATCCACCGACGGACCGAAATATCATCATTCTCGCGTAGAAATGCGTTTAGAACATGATGAGAATATTCACCGTCGTTCTCCATCGCCAAACAAGCCGATGTTCGGCTAAGCCGGTAAGAGGCGGCGCTTGGGGTGCGAAAGCATGTAGTTGACTGACGACGATTCGTTGGTTACGCCGGGGCTGTAAAGATACCTTTACGAGATCTCCGGCGATATGTGAGATCAACCGTTGGCAGGCCCCCGGGCTTGTCACTTGGTGGTTTTTGTTTTCTGTTGATGCTTGGTAGCCTTCCCCGTTACGGGGTCCGCGCCCGTTGTAAACCCAACGTCAACTCTAAAACGTCGCCAAGAAAGGTTTGCCTATAAAGCAATTTCCACGTAAGACGTTGATTACCTCTGCTTTCCCCTCTGCGCTGTCCCCCCTGCCGCGCCGATGCCGCTCGGCTGGCACCCTCCGTTCCTTAGTTCCTCAAACATTACGAGTTACGCACTCGCTGACACGCGCTCACCGCGTGAGGTATGGCCTTATGACCCAAACCACTCAGTGAGTGTCGTCGATCTAATCGTCGACAAGAGCTGCACACTGATAGTTTCTGCGAAAACTGTAGTGGAAACGCTTACCCTAACTCTAACCCTAACTCTAACCCCTAACTCTAACCCAAACCCTAACCCGAACCCTAACCTAACCTTAACAGGCGCTGGTTTACTTCGAGGGTTTATTCTAAGGTCACAACACCGTGGGACAACCCATGGCGCCTATTGACTGGGCACGTGAACCGAACACCCTGACCGGTAACAGGCGGGGCACGTGTCCCGGCGAAGCGCCCGAAAGGGGCGCCTAGCTACCCCCATGGTGGGTCCGGATCCTATCCGGGGAAGTCTTTAGCGCCTAAAGGGCGTCTCATGGTCACGTGATCTGTAATAAAAGGTAACCTTTAAGGGGTATGCAAGCGCCGGTCTTTAATTAGATCGCGCGCTAGTTTACTCGGTCCGAGTGACACATACTAATTGTGTCATCCGGAGCGCCGGGGTAAGGCGCTCCGCGAGTTAAAGTTTAGAGTCAAATCAGTCTTACGCTTTCAGCCGTCCCCATCGGCAGAAGGTAAGGACGGCGGCCTTCGGCCGCCGCCGCGTCAGCTGAATTCGTAAAACCTATCCCTCGTGCAAGCGGTGATACGCCGCTGGGATAGGGTTTGAACTTAATCGTAAAGAACTGTATAGGCCCTGAAGAGACCGGCTAAAAGGTCGAAACTGGGCGGGTTGGTGTTCCTCACCAGCCCCAGTTGGCCCAAGTCTTTCGACACCCCTCTCGAACGTCGTCGCCCGCCGCAAATCTCGCTAACGCTCGATCGCGTCGGGCTCCCCTCCCTAACCCTAACCCTAACCCTAACCCTAACCCTAACCACAGAGGTGGTAGCCCGCGTGGTAGACCCCGCATGACATGCCAAAATCGGCACTTTTCGGGGTCCGGGAACAAAGCCCTAAGGCCTTAGCCGAAGGCCTAACCCTTACCCCCCTCTTTCTTTCCCTATAAATACTGCTCCTACAGAGCAGCCTTATATACATGTACATGGAGGCTATGATGTAATACTGTATAGTACGATGTCATACTACGTAGTACCTCAGCCACAGTATCCGGAACTTTCTCCAGGAGACTGGTAGCCTCGTGTCCATTCCCGCTTACTAGCCTGCTATTAGTCAGCGCCTAATGCGCGTCTAGTTCAACATGTGGGATCATGCCCAGAGCACAATCTGGTCACAGAAATTGGTGAAATTACATTCAAGAAAGATGTAGATCACAACAAGGCTCTCAGGTGTGGCTCAGACAACAATGTGGCCCCGGCCTGGCATGGTGCAGTCTAACTTGTGGGTAGGGACGGAGCGCCCGCATCGGAGCGCCCGTTCGAAGTTCAGTTCCGAAGTTGCGCTCCGAAGTTGAAATCGTATTGTTCCAATTCAAGCTCCGAAAGCAGAGTAATTTTTCGAAAGCAAAGCTATCATGCAAGTCCGAGATTTAGCAGGGTGAAGCCGAAGTTACAAAACGAGCCTGTCAACTTGAAACCCATATATTTTTGTCCGCGGGATCCCCTCATACCAATGTATACCGATGTAATCATTTAGTTTCATTTAAGCTCCTCTCTATACACGCTAATTTCGGAGTACAAGATATTCTTATTCCTCCTTTATGTCTGTGGCTTACTACGCTTACTATAGGTTTATTATCACTCCTAGGTACATACGAATAAAGAGCCTCTCGAGCTGAGGTTCTTCCTCAGCTTCGAGCTGGTACATTCTTCCCTCTTCCTCCTCTCCAGCGTGATCCCGACGCTGGCCGTATCAAGTATACCAGCCATCCAGCCTATTCCCGTGTTTGCATGCAGCCAGGATCTACTGTATAGCATGGTATACGGCTGGATAGGTGCCTCGTAGCCTCGTATCAGGTGTAATAGTAGTGCATGCAAGCCAAACTGCAGCGGGAGTGTGCTTGCAGGCTCATGAAGCGAACTGCCGGCGGCGTGCAACGAACAACGAGCAACGAGCAGCAAGCAGCAAGCAACGAGTAGCGAGGACTCCTTCGAAGGTATCCTCGGCTTAGGCTCGCCTCGACTTACGCTTGTCTCGACTTAGGCTCGATGTGGTGGTCAGTAGACACAAGACATTGCTCAGGTAGGCCGATGGCCATGAACGTTGTACCGTGCCTGTGACTGCCAAGCCGGTGTGTGTCAAGCTCGCGTCTTTGACATCGATACCGAGGTCCCAGTCATTCAGGACCGCGCAGAAGAGAGAGACATCTTCGTCGCGGCACAGGAGATTGTCCATGCTGATGGCTCGGTGCTGGACACTGTTCCGCCAATTGTGATAATGAGCTAGATGCCTGATGAGGACTGCTCGCATAGCTTAGGCAAAGGTCGCTCACCTCTCACGCTGGCTGGGAAGAGAGATTCCGCTCGATGCTGGACATCTGGAGGACGTGACCGCTCGGTAGCAGAAAGACGCTGCGGAGTGATCTCCTCCTCTGCTCTGCCCACGATGGACAAGTTTGCGACGCTAGAGCCTGTCCGTCTCCACGCCCTCCACAAGCCACCCTCCACCGCTCCTGCCCCCTTCCAGGTCATCGGCCGTCTCCCCGTCGACGTCCACATCTCCATCCTCTCTCTCCTCGCCATCCCCGACATCCCCGCCTACGCCCGCTGCTCCCGTGCTCTCGCCACCCTCGCCCGCGACGAACGCGTCTGGGAGGCCAGATGGCTTGCCTTCGCCGTAGACCGCCTCCATCTCGCCCACGTCCTCGACGCGCTCGAGGAGCAGGCAAGAGTGCAGAACGCACTCGATCGCGGCCATGCCCCGCCCACCCTCCAGACGGAGAGTCTCGACGACGAGTTTGGCGACTTTGCCTCCGTCAATGCCCAGGCAGACGAGATGGGCGACTTTGTTGGCGGCAGCAGCGCAGGTGCGTTCACTCTCTCCCCTCCCACCCCCGCATTTCCCTCCTCCTCCAAGTCGTTTCGCTCTCTTTACGTTCGCGCGCACAACCTCCTCAAGCCTCTCACCGCCGCCCTCTCCGCTCCCCCACACGCCGTCCTCTCCAGCCTCTTCCCGTCCCCCGCACCGCCCCTCCAAAGTCAAGCGCACACGCTTCGGCTTCTCTCCCGCTTCCTCTCCCCCGCCGTCAAGCCTCTCCGCGCATGGGACTCCCTCAGCGCCGCCCTCCGCGCAGCCATAGACCGCTTCGAGGACGGCCTCCTCACCGCCTTCGACGTCGCCGACGGCAACGGCGACGAGCACGCCATGCGCGAGGCCGCCGACGCCAGCTGGGAAGTCTGGGACGGCCCTGGCGCCGAATGGGAGCTCGGCAAGGTCTGGGCCGAAAAGCGCGAGATCTTCTACGAGCAGAGCAAATGGAAACCGCTCGACAACTTCACGTACGTCTTGCTTGCTTTGGTCGCCCGCGCGTCTTGTTCATGCGGGGGCGCGGTGCAGGAAGGACTCGGAGCTCGACTTCACCGCCATGGACGAATTCATCGCGGAAATCCTCGCTGCGCTCCAGGAGCATGGCTCACGCGCCGTACGCGTCTTCCCGCCCGAGGCCAATGTGTTACTATCGTTCGCGGACCGTCTCGCGAACGAAGTGGTGAGCCCTTCCAGCGCGTGATTCCGATCGAACCGAGAGTCATTCACTTTGCACAGGTAGGAGAGTACATCTCCTCGCTCCTGACCCGCGCGCGAGAGATCTCAAATGAAATCTTCCTCAAAGCGACCGCCGCGAGCTTCAAGGAAGCTTGGCGCATGGTCGACACCATCGTCCAGGTCGCGTCCGCCAAGGACCCCGACTTTCCCAAGACAAAAGCGGAGGACGTCGTGTACGTGCTCAACCCGTACGGGTTGTCGCGAAGCTAACTGTTAACCGAACAGATATCGGATGTTCGAGGCGAACATGGACGAGTACCTTGACGAAGAAACCGAGTTTGTCAAGCAAAGCTTCGAGATGACCTGCCGCACATGGGAGAAGCAGGTCCGTCCTCCCCGTCCATGGCGTTCTTGCACCCGACTGACTTGTTGCAGCTCTCCGAGCACCGTCTTCCAAGTACCGCCTCCCCCACCACTGCAGAGACAGCGCGCTTCCTCGGATCACACAACCCCGCGCAGGTCAAGCGCACCGTGCTCGCGTCCTTTACCGACGTCCTCCTTCTCCCCGTCACCATTGTCCCGCGCACGGTTGGTAAGGCCGTCGGGGCGGCCATCACCACCGGCAGCTCCGCGGCGGTGCAAGGCATCGCGATGCTGAACCCGCAGCGCTGGGGCGCGACCGGCGCGAGCTCAGGAGCATCAGCGGGGGGAACGAGTGGGAGCGGCGGTGGGTTTCCGTTCGCGCGCATGTCGTCGTGGGGTGGGGGCAGCTCCAAGGATGGCTATGTGAGAGACTTTGACAAGGGCGGAGAAGGGATGCTCTTCGATATTGGCGGGGATGACGAGGATGAGGAAGAGGCGACAAAAGAAAAGGGAAAGGAGACGGACAGCGTGACGACCGCCCGCTGTAAGTCGATCCCATTCATCCTCAGTTTAAACTACTGACGTTTTCCATGCAGCTTCTCTCACCGTCTCAACCTCCCAAGAGTCTAGCACCGCCGCGACATCGCTCGAGTCCACCCGCGTGTCGACGCCCAACTCCGCACCCGCACCCAGCGCGAGCACGAGCGCCACTGCAGGCCTGGACAATCTCGACCTGCTCCTCTCGCTCGACACCGCGCTCGAGCTCATCCACGCCGACCGCGAGTCTCTTAAGCGCGTCGAGACATTCTCTGGCTACCCAGGCACGTACGGGCACCGCGTCCGGGACACGATCGAGGAGATTTTCGTGTTGCTCCTCCAAGCACTGGGCGAGCGTCACATCAAGCCTGGTTTCGAGACGTACGCCGCCAGATGGATAAGTTTGTGTTGAGGGATGCTGACGTTTGACATAGGGCCATTGAGCAGATGAAGTCGTACAAGCCTGCAGAGCACGACACGAAGAGCGTCGCGCCGCTGCTGCAGTTCTTTGAGCTCGTGCACATCGGCGACACGATGCAGTCCATGATACAAGTCTATTTTGACAAGGAGCTCGTACGTCTGCCGCCCCACAGCTGTTTCTGCACACTGACCTTTCTCCCGCAAGGCGCCGCATATTGACAAGACAGACTTCTTAAACAGCGTTATACGCGAGAAGAAGCATTTTGAGGACGTGCTCGACGACTGTGTCGCAGGCGGGCTCAACGCTGCGACGGACGCGCTCATGAACCAGGTCGAGCACATCATCCAGAAGCTGACCAAGCCGCGCGAGTACTATCCGCCCGAAGACAGCCCGCTCGAGCTCGGCCCGACGGAGGGCTGCCGCGAGGCGATCAAGTGCCTCCAGATGCACTGCCAGCTGCTCAAGGGCAGCACGAGTAAGGAAGTGCTTGAGGTGTTTTACCAGGAAGTCGGCATCCGGTTGATTGCGTACGTGCTCGGGTCAAGACGTCTGGTGTTGCTCTTTGTGCTCATTAGCATTGTAGCATCTTGCAAAAGCACCTCAAGCGGCAGATCATATCGCTGAACGGGGGCTTCCAAGTCATCGCGGACCTGAACGCCTACCACGCGTTCATCACCTCTCTCCGCGTTGCGAGCATCACCTCCGAGTTTGCGTACCTCAAGATGCTCGGGCACGTCTACGTTGTCGAGGACGCGAAGGACCTCGCACAGATTGTCCGAGACGTGACGCGCTACGGCGGCGCATACCGTCCAGAGGTCCGTGTGGCCCTCGTCTCAGTCTATTGTATGCTGATGGGTCGATTGTACAGGACATCTACGAGTTTATCCAGCGTCGGTCGGACTGGAAGAAGATTGAGAAGACGGTAGACAAGACGATGTACAACTTGAGCTTCAAGGAAGATTGTGTCGTCTGCTAGCTTCCGCCAAGTCGAGCGTGCGGCCTGCGGACCGGAGAGCGTGACGTCACGCTACTCCGGCGCAGCGAGCGAGAGGCGCGCCACCGCGTCTCAGCTCCCTTTAAGCAGCCACCATCGCCCTCAGCCCGCCTTCGCCTCTCTCTCCCATCTACCTCAACCACTTTCTGCCCCAATCACCTACGACCCGCATCTTGAGCCATGTCGATCCCCGAGTTCTCCCTCCGCCTCCAGCACGGTGCGTATCGCGTATCGCGACGACGTGCCATCGCCGCGCCGATAACGACTAACCACGCGCACGTCCACTAGGCATCACCGGCGGGTTCGCGCCCCCGACGCCTGAAGCCATCGTCACCATCACGGGCATCCCGACGCAGAACCTGCTCAACATCACGAGCGCTGTCCGGCCCAAAGGCACCCCCTCTCTCCAGGACGCAGTGCCCAAGTCGATCTCCGCCGCGGATGCGCACACCGCTGCGCTTGTAAACGAGCTCAAGGACATCCTCAAGTCCATCCCGACCGAGAGCCCGCCGGGGAGCGAGGACATCTACGGAATGGACACCAGCATCGCGTTCGGGTGCGACGACTTCATGTGGCAGAATGGCGGGCCGCAGGGCTGTGGAACGGGTGAGAGTTCTGTCAAGGCGACGGACGAGGACAAGGCAAAGTTCAAGCGTGCGGTCGAGATTGTCAAGGAGTTGCAGGCAAAGGACGCGTGAGGGAGAGTGCACAGTCACGGAAGGATGAATTGCAATGAAAGTGTGCAGCATGCTTGTTTAACTATATACAGTACGGATGGGATGGATCTCGGATTGCAACAGCGGTTCGAAGTGGTTTGAGGCAAAGGTTTACAGGACTGTCACGTACAAAGGTTATTTTCCACAAACTTCGGCCTTCTCAGCAGGGGCAGCAAGAACGGGCATGCTACCAACAACGGCACCACCCTCCCTAACGAGGCTCTCCCTAGCCTCCTTCAGCGTCTTCTCGCGTTCAGACAGAACTTGCTTGTGTTCATCGATATTCGTCTGCATGCTGGCGTAAAGTGCCAGCTTCGTGCTAGATGAACGGCTTGTGTTATGAGCGCAATCGCGACATGCAGTGGTACTCACGTCATATGGCCCTTGACCTGATATGTAACAGATTAGCGTCTGCCGTCAAGAGATGGAGGCATCTGTGCGTACAAAGTCGAGCATCTTTCCGAATCTTCCAGCCAGCTCTGCGGATAGACAACAACGGTCGTAATCGCGAGCAGGGCGAGTGGAGGCAACAACGTACCATCTGCACCTTGTGTCCACTCCTCGACAGAACACTCTGACCACTTCTTCCTTGCCTGCTGGTATGTGTCTGCATGCGCCTCCATAACGACGTCAAAATCTTGCCCGAGGAGCATATATAGCGCTCGACGATGCTTATCCATATCGTCCGGGCCTTTGACGAATCCTGGAGGGAACTGCGCAGATGGCGCAAAAAGAGGACCAGGACCACCAACATGTGCTGGAGTCACTGTGCGTTCGTACGCGGTACCAGGGCGATGTGTGGGGGATAATTGGCCGTTATAGAGCGGGGCAAAGTTGTCCTGCGCGCATATAGCTCGTTTGAATATGCAAAAAGTCGACAAACACGCACCTGGTATTCTGCTGGCTTGTACCTCTTCGCACCCGTCCCGTACTCGAACTCATCTTCGTCTTCTTCACCACGTCCAGTGCGCTTGGTAGAGCGCCTGAGACCTTGCTGCATATGGGCCTCGTCTTCGATAGTGTCTGAGAACGGGTGTTGCTGCTCATATCCACGAGTATAGTCTCTCAGGCCATTGACAGCATTGGCAGAGGATGATTCCATAGCAAGTAGTTTCTGGGGACTGGTTGCCTCATCTTCTTCTGCAACTTCGTGTATGCTAGCAAGAGAGGGCTGGGAAGCAGTGCGAGAGCGAAGGCTACCAAAAGACGTATCAAGAGCGTGCGCGAGACGATAGCTCTGGTCAGGAGCAGGCCCGAGAGGTTTGCCTGCAAGGTCACCAGGTTCGTTTGCGATAGATCCCTGAAAAGAGACTATATGCGCTTGGTTTGAGCTGAAATCGTCGTTACGAGTGATTTGAGGCGGAGCAGTAGGAGCCCTGAAGCGCTGCATAGATACCGCAGACGAAGCAGGGAAGAACGGCGACACAGGACGATTGGGAGCCCCCAGACGAGCTTGTTGACCAGCAGAGAACGGTTTTGGAGAGCGGGCAGAGCCATCGAGAGACTGACGCGATTTTCCAGACCCATGCGGCAACGCAGTGGGAGGTTGAGCGTCATTCTTCCTCTTGGTGAGAGTCGTAACATTCAGAGGCTTGAATTGGACACCAAAGCCATGAGTGGTAGCAGAGCCAATACCGCCGTTGTTTGCAGTTCTAGCAACTTCACCAGATTTAGTGGTGTCACCAGTGATGCCGCCAGAGGGCTCAAGGAGGCCGTTTGAATGGAAAGGTTCATACTCGGGCTGGGGGGACCTCGGCTTGGTAGTATCGGAGGGTTTGTCGGAAGCGCGCGAGGCGGAACGTTGCGGGACAAAGGGAGCCCTCGCGCTCATCGTTGAACAGAGAGAGCTCGTCGTGGAGAGTAACGTCGTCGCGAAGAGTAACGTCGTCGTGGTCAAGAGCGAAGAACAGTGTTGAGCGCCCATGCGAGAACACGATGATCGGTCCCGGTGTGGGGAAGTGGCGCGGTGTTGGACTGCTGAGGCTTCGCGACCAAGAAACATACGCCTGTAGTGAGTCCGACATGGAAACCAGCAGAGTCTAGCACAGTAACACAGTCCATCCCCCAGAACTAGAGAACACGCGACATGTCTGACAACGATCCCACAGCGTTGCGGCAGAGAGAACGCACAGACTATCCGTTCTTCCTCTCCTATCGCACTCGTTGGTCAGTCCTTCAACGCCCTGTACGTCTATCTGTGTTACTGATCCAACGCACAGGATAGACAACGACCAGTACTCTCACATCAACAACTCGGTTTACTACCACCTCTTCGACTCCGTCGTCAACACCTACCTCATCCAACACGCCCAACTCGTTCCGTCCTGCTCACCTTCTATCGGCCTCGTCGTCTCTTCCTTCTGCCACTTCTTCTCCCCTCTTTCCTTTCCAGCCGTCCTCGACCTCGGCCTGAGGGTGACAAAACTTGGATCGAGCTCAGTCACGTACGAGGTCGCTGTATTCGAGCAAGGTAGCGCTGAACCCAGCGCCGTAGGCGGTTACACCCACGTTTTCGTGGACCGGGAATCGAGGAAGAGTGTGCGGATGACTCCCGCTACGAGGGATGGTCTAGCAAAGTTGCTTCGGCCTACGTCGAAGCTATGACTGAATATAGCCAAAGCAGTTTGACACCACCTGGACTATGTACCCGCGCCTGTGTTGAGTCTGCGTGTCTGCGAGGCACATCAACCCCCTGCTCAGTACGTGCATTTCCGAGCATCTCACGCTGCTTAGCTGACCGAAAGAGTAGTTGAGAAGGCTGAAACTGGCCAAGAACGCTGCGCTTTGCTGTAATCCACCTAGCACTTGAGGGCATCACCTGCCCCGCCGCATCACCATAAAGGCAGTCACGGGGGCCGGGTCGTTGAAGGACCCTGAGCTCCTGGCTATGGGACTTGTAATCATAGCGAGCTGACATACATCCCCGTTCCTGACATCTGCGGTTTCTTCAGCCATCTTGAACGCCAGAGATCGGACCATATACCAGCAAGGACCCTCGGCGACCAATGCTGGCCAGATCTCGGCTTCTAGCAGCGTGTCCGCGTCATCTGTGAGATTCGCGGCTGCATTCGCTAGCTGCGACGCGTCCAGCCTCCGTACACCTTGGGAGGTGCGAAATCCCCTGTACCCGTTGCTAAAGAGCTACAGACGCCGTGCTATGTGCCGCGGTGTCTCTGTAGGAGTCGTCGTGAGCTTCTGACTCCGTTAGGGTGGTGAGCCATTCCCGTCGTACGACGAACTCACGGTACGGTTCATGCACAAGCTCGACGTGAACCGGTAGTTCGCCAAGTTCCCTCCCGACTCTGAGCACATCGTCTTCGACTCGTTGCTTCCGATCGTATTTACCCGGCTCAATATCCACCCCAACAACGTCATCGTCGGGATGGCGGTCGAGTGTAGCTCACCGACTCGGATGCTGCTGAATTCACTCCCGATGGTTCGAGTAAGCCGTTGTGCGGTAAGGTTGGAGTTTCCGGGAGGTGGAAAATGTGAGTACTCAGTCATAGATCCACGGCCAGTTTTCTCGAGCGGCAGCCCCTGCCCTGCTTTTTCCTTTTGAGCAGTGCTAGCTAGTCTATGAAAACTGGCGCCCTGTTGTAAGGACGTCGCTCCACCAGGTGGTCAGTATGGAGGGCATGACTTACCCGTAGACCGTAGATTTTGGCACTCGGAGATTGTTTCGCGTGTATCGATGTGGTACATTCTGCCATGGCCACAGGTGATGTTTACTTTCGTAGCATAGTACTCTGAACGAGGACGAACTCTATGTAGCCAACCTTCGCTGTGGACGCCTGCGTATGTATTCTCTTGAATTCCGGCCTCGTCCTCGACTACGCCATCGCATGCAACAATGAACGGGTACCAATAGCACAACGACTGCCTGAAGACCGCCGAAGGGCTTGCATGCATGCACACAACATGAGCAAAACGGCAGAACCGTACTTGATAACTATCACAGAAAAATCGCGCACACAATGGCAAGCTCAATACAAGGGGGATAGGGGATATCGTAACTATATAGCTTCGTAGCAGCAGCGCACCCGACGTCGCTGTCGTCTTCGTCATCGTGTAAGATCTATGCCGGTCATGAAATACTACCGTACTCGTAGGAGGAAGTAGGATCAATGCGTCACTCGCGCATCACAGGGAGGAATGAGGAACGGAAGGACTACAGTAGTTCTAATACGCGTGTGGCCGTTCTTGGAGTAGAAGAAAATCAAACATGTGTGAATCGTCATAATGGGGAGGAATGGTCCGGGAAGTGGTGTCGCCGATCGAGTGGGTTAATGTGCAATATTAACAGGACCTATGACGAGCCGGTGAAGTATTCTAGGACCTTGAAGAAGCCCCATATACAACCACCTGAGATAATCGGCAGGGTCAGATTGTCGTCCAGAGACCCAAGATCTGCACGTAGATTAGCTACTTCGCTCACAAGCTTGGCCACTAGGATGATTACACACCAAGCGCTTCCGCGGTGCCCGAGATCAGGCCACACACGGTACCAAGCGTGCCAAGTCCAACCCAACGTCCAATAGGTAAGTCCAATCCTTGAACGAATTCCACGCCTTGCTTCACGACTTCGGCAACCTGAGTAGGGAGCTTGTCCTGCGCAGCTTCGATGAAGCCTGCGGGAAGGTGGAAGTCGAGCTGTGCGTCGCGCACCGGGTAGAAGTATCCCCAGAAGCCCAGAACGATCGCTGCGCCAGTGACAGAGCCAGCGATAAAGCCGGCGAGAGACTTGCGAGGCGCAAGAGGCAAGCGAAGGAATGGCACGAAGGGGATGAGGGGGATTGAACGCGGCAGAGGAGCAGTGTACGGCCCAAGGAGACGTCCAACAGTCGAGGCGGCAGTGTCGGCCCATGAGAGGCTGAGGACAGTACGTGAGCAACAATTCGAAGGACACTGATCTGAGATGCAACGTACATGAGGATGGCTACGGTAGCGATATCAAGCGGGTATACAGAGAGTACGAAGATGACTCCAATAATGTACCAAATGACGCCGTTTGTGGTTTTCTGGGTGTGAAGGGATATGATCAAGACTATGGTTAACAAGGGGGTATACAGGGCGCGTACCTTTTCGCTTTCACGCATCAAGAAGCCTACACAGCGTTCGAACAGCTTTTCGAACCGCGCCGAGCGGAAACGGAGGATGTCGCAGGGGATAATGAAGGCAAGTGCGGCACTGAGAACATACACGACTGTACGAGGGTTACCGTTGGAGGCGTAGAGGTACAAAGTGAGGAAGCCTGAGGAGCAAGACGTCAGTGGATCCACGTTCAGGAACGGGTTAGAGATGCAGAACGTACCAATAGAGGAATGTAGGGTCTTTCGAGGAATCTCCCAGTCTACTGGAGGCCGTGAAGGCTTGCTCTGCTTCACAGATGTCGATGAATCGGATGAAGGGGAAGGGGCGTGAGTAGCGGAGGACGATGGCCTCTTCCTCTGGCGGACTGGTGAGCGACTGACGCTGCCGTTAGCATTGCCATTGGAGTACGCCGATGAGGGTGGCTGTCGCTCGACACTCATTTGTCGAGCAGAGGAGTGCCTGGAGGAGATGGTGGAGGAAGCGGAGGAAGAGCGAGCTTTGGGACTGGAGACAAACGGGATTTTGGTGGAGGAGCGAAGGCCTATGCGGGCAGCGGCAGGGTCGTGCTGGAGTCCAAGCGTAAATGCGTCGTTGGCAGGAATGCTCATCATGCCGCGTTGCGGGCGAGGAAGACGAGGGAGATGTCGAGGACGACGGGGAGGACGATGAGGAGAGATGGTTGGAAGAGAAAGAGCTGGGCCGAGAGCCACGTTGTTCCCTCGGCCACAAGCGCCCAAGTCGGCACACGACCGCTCAGTCGTCCTCGTCCTCGTCCTCGTCCTCGTCCTCGGCGCACAGATATCGGTGGAAACAGAATACTTATAGATACATGTGTCGCAGACTACGACTGGTGTGCCAGACGAAAAGGCTTGACATATTACATCCAATGTACATACCATACCATACCAATCATACCCAGACAAGTCGTATCGTCTCATCGAACCCAATCCAATCAACGCTCGCACTCGCAATACACGTACCGTGCTCGCTGCCACGGCCGCACGACGCCTCCTCCGCCAGATCCGAGAACCGTACTCGTCTATGCCTCCGACGATACTGGTTCGGAAGCCGCTGCAGCGTCTTCCTTCCGCATCGCCTCATGCTCGTCTGGGTCTAGCCAGCTCTCCTCCACTGTCGCTCGAACCCTCCGCACGTATTCCTTCATGTTTTCCCGGTAGAGCTGTGCAGCCTCTGCGTTCGCGGGGCTGTTCGGGTTTGGGTCGTGCAGGAGGGATTGGATCGAGGTCAGGATAGCGGCAACGTCGTACGTCGGTGACCACCGATTCTGCAGGATGTCCAAGCAGAGCTCCCCGTTTGCGTACACGTTCGGGTGGAACATCCGCGACAAGAACTTGACTGTTGGGGGCTTGTTGGGATACGATTCATCGAATGTCAGCAGGAGTTTGAACGTCCCATCTTCAAACGGCGTGTCCGCTGCCACAACAAGTCAGATCGAGTTGTTTGTCAGTGGGTAAGCTCAACGGAGCTGCATACCTGGACCAAAGATGACCGCATTCCAGAGCATGATGTTGTCTGGGCACGGGCTGCCAGAGATCCCACCCGGAGGGTCAGTCGAGAGCCGCTTGAAGTCGCGGATGAGACGGCGACGGCAGTTGGTAGACTGTGGGCAGTGTTAACATCGCCAAGTCCGCCGATGAAGAAGACGACGTACCATAGCGGTAAAGTGTACAGAACGAGGGTGGTGGTGGTGGTGGTGGTGGTGGTGGTTGAGGGCAAAGTGAGGATGGGCGCTCATTTACTCAGACAATCCGCTCAATGCGGTGAGCGCTCATGCCCAAGTGGTTGGGCGCTTGCTGGACGTACTCGTTCGTCCCAGACCTCGACCTCGACGACGACGGCCACGGCCACCACAACGATCCTCCTTGTTCTGCTCAGCTTCTGCGTATTCTCTGCCTGAACATGCAGGACGGAAGAGCGCCAAGGTGCTGCATATGTCTTGTCCCACCTTTCACTCTGCTCACCTTCTGCATAGAATCAAGAACCGGGCTCCCGCTGCGGTCCAAATCACTGCAGAGCAGCTCCTGCGTGATGTGTGTACTTGGCAAATCGCGTATCTTTCCCAGGGAAAGATGCTGAACCCTCTTTTGTAGGCTCAAGAGCGACAAGAGTCGCAATTTCGTGCCCCCAAGCAGCGCGTCGAGGACTTTGAGGAGCTTCACGAGTACCGTGGCCGCAAGAGGGAGGAGTTTGAGAAGCGCATCAGGCAGACCAGATCGAGCATGTACGTTTCTTGCTCTTTCATGTTCTGCGCCGAGTCCGACGTTCCTTCAGAAAAGAATGGCTGCAATACGCCAATTGGGAGGTATGTACCATCTGCATTATAAGAGTCTCTTCGCGTATTCAACCCTTCGGTCCAGGCGAGCCAAGGAGAATACGCTCGTGCTCGTTCCGTCTTTGAGCGCGCCCTCGATGTCGACCCCCGCAGCGTCCAACTATGGCTCTCCTACACAGAGATGGAGCTCAAGGGCCGAAACGTCCAGCATGCACGCAACCTGTTTGACCGCGCCGTCACTCTCCTCCCTCGCGTCGACCAGCTCTGGTACAAATATGTATACCTCGAAGAGCTCCTCGGTAACGTCCCCGGTGCACGGCAGGTGTTCGAGCGCTGGATGCAATGGGAGCCCGATGACAAGGCGTGGCAGGCGTACATCAAGCTCGAGCAGCGCTACAACGAGCTAGACCGTGCGAGCGCAATCTACGAGCGCTGGGTCGCGGTTCGCCCGGAGCCCCGTGTATGGGTAAAGTGGGGCAAGTTCGAGGAGGAGCGTGGTAAGCTGGACAAGGCTCGCGAAGTCTTCCAGACGGCACTGGAATTCTTCGGCGACGACGAGGAGCAGATAGAGAAGGCTCAGGCGGTTTTCACTGCCTTCGCCAAAATGGAGACGCGTCTCAAGGAGTACGAGCGCGCCCGGGTCATATACAAGGTACGTTTCTGGAGTGTCCGTCAACATGCAATCCTTGTGTACCATTTGTTGTTGCAGTTCGCGCTTTCCCGACTACCACGCTCAAAATCCGCGGCGCTCTACGCTGCATACACCAAATTTGAGAAGCAGCACGGGACTCGCTCGACGCTCGAGTCAACAGTGCTAGGGAAGCGCCGAATACAATATGAGGAAGAGGTCGCTCATGACGGGCGAAATTACGACGTTTGGTTCGACTACGCTCGTCTCGAAGAAGGGGCCCTGCGCGATCTGCGAGATGAGGGTGCGACAGGAGAAGAAGAGGAGCGCGCTACTAATCGCGTGCGCGAGGTCTATGAGCGCGCGGTAGCACAAGTACCACCCGGAGGAGAGAAGCGACACTGGCGGCGCTACATATTCTTATGGCTTTACTACGCATTGTTCGAGGAGATCGAAACCAAGGTATATGCTTCTGTTTCCCATATCTGTTTTTGTATATTGATGTCGTCACAGGACTTCGAGCGTGCTCGACAGATATACGAGACCGCAATTCGGGTCGTCCCCCATAAGCAATTTACGTTCGCGAAGTTGTGGATCATGTTCGCAAGATTTGAGGTACGGCGATTGAACCTCACGGCGGCGCGCAAGATTCTTGGTACGGCCATCGGCATGTGTCCAAAGGAGGCCCTCTTCAAAGGGTACATCCAACTTGAGTTCGATGTAAGTAGGCTGACTCGCGGTTGTGGATGTACGCTAATAATCATCTACAGCTACGTGAGTTTGACCGAGTCCGCACACTGTATGAAAAGTATATCGAGGTACGTCGATATTGCCTCTGCATTCTTATTGTGGCTCATTTATCTTCAGTGGGACCCGACCAACTCAGCGGCATGGATCAAGTACGCCGAGCTTGAAACCCAGCTCGAAGATCTTGCGCGCGTCCGCGCGATCTACGAACTCGGCGTCTCGCAATCGGCGCTTTCCATGCCCGAGTTGCTTTGGAAGGCGTACATCGACTTTGAGACGGAGGAAGGCGAGCGCGACAAGGTGCGCGCTCTGTACGAACGCCTCATCAAGATCAGCGGACACGTCAAGGTATGGATCTCATACGCCACGTTTGAAGCGGAGCCAATTCCTGCCTCGCGCGCTGTGCGCGAAGAGGCCGAGGACGACGAAGAAGCGGAGATCCCGATGGTCGATGGAGACCCTGTACGTGCAAGACAAGTCTTCGAGCGGGCCTACAAGGACCTGAAGAGCAAGGGCCTCAAGCATGAGGTAAACTGTTGATCATGGTTCATCTACTAAGCAGTCACTCACCGCCCATCTAGCGTGTCGTCCTCTTAGAGATCTGGAAGGCGTTTGAGGAAAAGTATGGTACGGCAGAAGATGTCGTCAAAGTTCAGGGCATGATGCCCATCACGAGCAAGCGACGCATCGTCGACAAGGAGACAGGCCAGACGGTAGAGGGTACGTACATGTTTTGATCATTTGCTCATTTACACTCATCCGGCACATCTTATAGATTGGGACATCGTCTTTGCTGATGACGAGCGCGAATCCAACCCGACTACCTTCAAGTTCCTCCAAATGGCGCACGCTTGGAAAGCATCCCAAGCAAAGAGCGGCGGTGCGTCAGCGACGGCTCTATCAGGGTTTGCAGCTGCCGTCTCGAATCCCAACGTGCAGCCATCTGGCTCGGGCGGATCTGGCCAGGGGAGCTCAGACGGTGCGCGGGCTCAAATCGACGACGACGTCGCGAGTTCAGATGGAGATGAGTGATAAGGTCTCGAGTTCCTACGTGTTGTCAGTGCTTCTCATACTTGTATCACAACGTGTACTGTCTTTATTGAGGATGGTTGCATCCTTGATCAGGCCTTTAGTGCCCCTTCTCTGCCTTCTACCTCTGCCATATCCCCTTCCTCTGCAGCCAGGTGGCACCGTGCAGAGATGAGCACCTACCTTATTGCCATCACATCCGGTGATATCGCATTTTCACTCCGCCTCCCAGGCGCCCAGTGCATTGCAGCCCGCCGCAGCCCGCCGCTTGCCCGAAAATTCCCTCTATCTGGCATTGTGACATGGGCTGCATGCTGCATTCACAGATGGAACGCGTTGAATTCTCAGTATGCCCTTCGCAAGGTGCACCGAGGATATCAGACATAGCTTTACGCACTGCATGTATAGCCCACTTTGCACCCTGCGAGTACTGTACACGTACCACAAACTCCACCACTCCATCACCGCCGCCCCCGGTACTCGTACCGCATTCCTCGTCAGGTCTACTGCTTGTCGTCGGTATCTCCAGCCTTGCCGAGGTCCTTGGGCATGAAGTCGGCTACGCAAGGTACTTCATCTCTGAGTTCTTCGAGATGTGTCCAGAATTCATTCCAGACGCGCTCTGGATCATCCTCCTCCTGCTCGTGAGGCATGGTCTGGTGAGAGTACCAGGGAGTGGAGCTTCGCTTCCGCGCACGTCGACGTGGTGCGATGGCCATGGCCTGAGCATATTTGCCAGTCAAATAGTCCAGCAGGTGACGGGCAAGCTCGGCTCCATCTCCCCAATCGTCGGAAGCCGGCTCGATGGGTTCGATGCGTGCAAGGAACCCACGCTTCAGATCGCCGCATACGAGCGGTTTGCGCACGTCCCAGTTGTAGATACCCCGCGGGACAGTATAGACCATCTTTCCGTTGTCGTAGCAGCATACCGCCCAGACAAGCACCCAGATGAATGCCTCGAGGTCGTGACGGTACAGAACGGCGACCTTGCCGTCAAGCGCCTCCTGGGTAAGTAGGTCGATGGCCATGAACGGTACCGTGCCTGTGACTGCCAAGCCGGTGTGTGTCAAGTTCGCGTCTTTGGCATCGATACCGAGGTCCCAGTCATTCAGGACCGCGCAGAAGAGATCCCCATCTTCGCCGCGGCACATGAGATTGTCCAAGCTGATGGCTCGGTGCTGGACACCGTTCCGCCAGTTGTGATAATGAGCTAGATGCCTGATCAGGAATGCTCGCATCGCGTAGGCAAAGGTCGCCTACCTCTCGCTACCTGGAACCAGCCGCGAATGAAGTGCTCGCTGGGAAGAGAGCTGAGGCGTTTCATCCGCTCGATTTTGGCCACCTGGAGGACGTGACAAACTTCGGGGCCCTCCGACCCGACTTGACTGTCGGGGCTTGCTTGCAGCGAGAGAGCCACTACGTCCGCAATGAGTTGGGATTCGGGTGTACTTGGACGGTGGGAGCCAGCTTCGTTCAAGGCGTCGCTCAAGCGACGTTTCTGTGACATATTGCATGTCTATTGTCCTGAAGAAAGACTAGAGAGCGTTCTGCGGGTGAGAGTCGCCAGCCCGTTGCAAAACGACCAGAGGCAACCATGACACAGCCCTGCAGCAAAGCATGCTTTCAAGGGCCCAATGGTCTAGAGGTAAGATACTTGCTTTGGGCGATGCAGTCCGATTGCAAGGGATCCCGGGTTCGAATCCCGGTTGGGCCCTCGCTTTTTCCTGGTGGGCCGAGGGAGTGCGTCATGGGCCGGCCAATAGTACTGTGCTACTGATACTATTACTATTAGTACTGCAAGTTGCCCTCTCCACTCTCCGCCATGTCCTCCTCGGCGCCCTGAGCTCGCTGCATGTTCTCCTCTTTCCTCCGCCCGCAATGGCGGCCTCTATCCCGACTCTTCCACTCCCGTAATCCTCTTCATCCTCCTTCTGGTCGTCTCCCCACATACGCTCGTCGCACCGCTTATGTCTTCCTCGGTGTCGGCCTCGGTTATACCTTGGATCGTCAATATAATGCCTCCGCCATAGGCAGAAACGTCCACACGCTTTGGACTGTACGTTTCTACCCGCCTTCAGATCTCCCTCGCCCTTACCCGTCATCCCTAGTGTTTGGCAATAGCTTTGGATTATAAACTCAACTTCAAACCTGAAAACGCGGACGGCATCCCCGCCCTTCAGGAACGCGTCGCTCAGCGCGTTTACGACCTCCTCACATCAAACGGTGGCCTCTACATCAAAATCGGTACGCGCCCCCTTTCTCCCTCTTACTCGTCTTCACCTCAACTACCCCGTCCCTAGGTCAGGCCATCGGAAACAACGCTGCTCTTCTCCCAAAACCCTTGCAAGAAAAGTTCAGCAAGCTCTTCGATGACGCTCCCCAGGTACCCTACTCCGTCGTTGATTCTGTCTTCCGTAAAGAGTTCGGTCGTCCCCCGGCCGGCCCAGATGGTGTCTTTGAGATATTCGAAGAGCAAGCCGCCGCCAGCGCCAGCATAGCTCAGGTTCACCGTGCAAAGCTAAAGACCGACGATGGCAGCGACCTTTGGGTCGCCGTCAAAGTTCAGAAACCGGACGTCAGTAAGCAGGTCGAATGGGACCTTGGCGCCTTCCGCGCCGTCATGTGGGTTTACGAAAACTACCTTTTTGACCTGCCTGTATACTTTGTCGTCGGTACGTCCACAACTGAAGGCCTGACCACCACCACCGATTTCCGACGTTCACTTTGCAGATTTTATCACGGACCACCTCCGCCGAGAGTTAGATTTTGAGCTCGAGGCCAAGAACGCTCAGCGCACCGCCGACTTCGTCGCCTCCGAACCACGACTCGCCGACCGCGTCTACATCCCCAAGGTCTTCCCTGAACTCTCCACTAAGAAGGTCATGGTCGCCGAGTGGATCGACGGCGTCCGCCTCAGCGACAAGCGCGGCATCGGCCGCCTCATGAATGATGATACCCTCGACCCCACACCACAACTTCCGCATCCCACCGCAGATCGCTTTCCACGGCTCAGAGGAGGCGCAGAGTGGGTGATGAAGACCATGATTGAACTCTTTAGCGCCCAGATCTTCGACTGGGGCTGGGTCCACTGCGACCCGCACCCGGGCAACATCATCGTCCGCCCGCATCCCGATCCTCGTCGGCAGCGGCAAGGCCAGGCGCAGTTCGTGCTTCTCGACCATGGGCTCTACGTCCGGCTCCCAGAGACGTTCCAGATGCAGTACGCACGTCTCTGGCAGGGGCTCCTCACCCTCGACTTTAACGTCATCAAGGGCGTCGCGGAGGAGTGGGGTATCGGTATGCCGGACCTGTTTGCGAGCGCGACGCTCATGCGTCCTGTGCGGTTCAAGGAACAAGAGGGCGGGTTGCCCGACTTTGAGAACATGAACGATTATGAGCGGGGTGTAGTCATGAAGGAGAAGCTCAAGGGCTTCTTGACCGATACCGATCGCATGCCAAAGGAGCTCATCTTTATTGGGAGAAACATGCGGTGCGTGTCATCGTATGCGAAGTGAGTCTACGTGCTGACATGACAAAACAATGCAGTATCGTGCAAGGTTCGTACACGGCCCTTCTATTTTCTCGACGTACACTCTGACGTATGTCCACATAGGAAACAACCAGGCCTTTGGCTCTCCTGTGAACCGGATCCGCATCACAGGCTACTGGGCCTCGCGCTCGCTCGCCACCGCGCACACGCACACTCTCACGCCCACCGCACGCGTGCGTTCGCTCGCGCAGCACGCTGTCTTCCGCGCCGTCATGCTCTCGCTCGACCTCGTCTTCTGGGCGACGAAGGTACGCCAGTGGGCCTCGCGCACGTTCGGCTGGCTCTGGGGCGCCGCCGCGGCCCGCGGCGACGGGTTCGAGGACGAGATCGAGCGCTCAATGAGGAGTTTTGCAAAGTCTAACTTTGGGGTGGACATTCCGGAGAACGTGTTTGAGGGCTAGGACGAGTTTTTGGTTTGGGCTAGATCATGTGCGTACCTTTGCGCTGCGCGAATATGTTTGATCTCACCTGTTGACATGCAGTCTTGGACTGTAGGGCTTACCATAGAGATTGTCGTCGCACGTCGACGCTGCATACTGTAACACCGTATCGTATACACCGAGGTGGCATCAGAGTCACCCGAGTAATCATTCGCGCCGCTCGTGATTTAATGTCGTCGTTTTGGGGCTCTTCTACTCTGAGCGTCGCGGATTTGCCGTCCTGCTGAAGCATGCGTCGAGGTCCCGGACAACCTCCGCCATGTCCGAGTTGTAGCAAACGCAGATGCTCACACAGATACGGCGTGCGACACGCGAAATCTGGCTGTATTATTAGGCGTGCTATTCCTTACAACCAGCCTATACGTGTTCGGGCGAAGTGTCACCGGTTGCGATATACGTATAGCTTCAACGCAAGCCTCGCAACACGACCGAGGTACGACTCCTTCCCCGGCTCCGCTCTCTGGCCCAGCTTCTCGGTCTCTCTTCACGGCGTAGCTACCAGCGACTCCGTTGCGCGGTTCCGCATTAACGACGAGTTCCCGCGGTGCATCTAACGCGCTTGTAAGCAGCCTTTCCTCCGGGGGGTCTGTTTTTCCGATAATTGACATTAACACTATGTTAGCTCATATGGTCGACGAAGTGCAGTATATCGAAGAGTCGAAGCAATCGCGGGTGAGTCCTCGCCTTGATGGCCGCATTCTATCCTGCCGCGTGACAACGTGAAGACTACGTCCATCCGCGAAGCATATCAATGCTGAAAGGCCAGTACGGCGCGAAAACGAACCAATCGTTCATCTACTGGGCGATCTCGTGTATCCGACGTGCTCCATATTCGCTCAAGTATGCCAGATGTCTGCTACAGCAAATGGCAAAGCATACAGCTTGTCTAGGGACATCGAGAGACCTAATTTTCAACTTGGCATTTTGAATATGTACAAGTGCCGAGATACCGTCGATGATGCCACGTGTCAAGTGCTTCACCTCAACCTCAATTCGCTGGCTAACCGCGAAAGCATCCGTTGGGAGAGGTTGGCAAAGAGCTGCGGGGAAGGGGGCCTCGGCCGCTCGACTCCCCGAGGTGATGTACGCTGATATGCCGTGGGGTGCAAGTACCCGTTGGACCAAAGCACTGTGGGTGGTACTGGTACATAGTCGCGTATGTACATAGTCGACAGCTTCCAGGTGGATAGGAACTTCGGCCGTATTGATTCAAGAGAGGATCCAGAGAGTTCAACCACTCTACTCCCGACCTCAGAATCTGAGCTCCTGGATTCCAGGTCGGACATGTTCATACAGTAGTACACATCCGTCCCAGGTATCCGCAGTAGCAGCAACCCGATTCGAGCGTCAGGGTCTGAGTGAGTGCTGCACGCAAGCAGCGCGTGGTAGAGTTGCCACGAATCCCGCGCGCCGAGGAAACAGAGTGGAAGTCGGATGCGAATGCCGTAGTTGGTAGGGTAGAAATGTGGCTCTCCTAGGTCGGAGAGGCGAAGCGAGCCTGTGAGTTTCATCAAGGATTCCCCCTTGAGGCCTGCAGAGTCACGAAAGTCGTCGGGCGAGGTTGCAAGTAAGGAGCCCTGACTCCAAGAATCCCGGCACAACAGCTTGTCGCTACGCACTGTGCGCTGATTGTTCCCAAGCCAGGACCGCGTTGTCCGGACACCCCAGGCGAAGCTGCTATGGTCGAACGATTCTCGTATGATCTCCCGCTGAAGGCGACGGAACGCTTTATCGGCTCCTTCACCATAGAGGACTGGCATGTTGACGTCGAAGATGCCCATGAGCGAGTAAGCTTTGTCCTCTGGCCTTGTCGTGTTTCGTCCAGCTGCCCAAGACATGCGCTCCGCGATACTGACCGAGCGGAGCTTCGAGAGGTGCCAGTCGCGACGCCCTTCAGAGTCTACCAATACGCTACGATCGACCTTCGTGAAGCCTGCCAGGTATGTAGCGAGGTCGCTCCGCGTGCCAAGCTCGACCCAGTCTTTGGAGAGAAAAACCACGTTTCGAGCGGGCGCGATGAGCTCCTGGAGTGTCCATCCGCGAGTGAACCAGCGACTTGCTCTCAGGTGCGCGTTGCATTCGGCAGGATTTTCGCAAGTAGGAACGTCGCTGAGGTAGGCAAGACAAACATTGCAACGCAGATACCACGCAAACATGGAGTTGATGGCCTCGGAGAGCTCTGCGCTGCTGCCTTTGTCGATGCAGCAAGTATCTATCCACAGCCATTCACAATGATGTCTCCGACGAGCGACAGCACATGCGTTTTCGATTTTGGACCAGCCCGACATTGTGCGCGCGCGAGGGAGGTGTTGGATATCGGCAAAAGTGACTTCGCCTGTGGCATCCCAGCAATGAGAGAGAATGGCGTAGGGTGGCGTATGATCGGCCGAGGGGAATGTATGGAGCTCGTAGGTTTCTGTGTTGAGTAGCCTCATAGCCGCTACCTACAGCTTCGGCGTTGAGAAGGATACTGAAACGGACTAGGGGACCTTCGGATGATAGCCAACTTACAATTATTTGATCGTGCGAAGGGGAGGTGGTCTGCAGCTCGCGATCGGGAGCAGATTTGTGGTGGCATGTACCAGCTATACTCGGACAGGCAGCGCTGGAGGGATGGTGGCTGGGCTGAGTCGTGCTGCGGGTATCGGGCCCAGACAATCGCTGGCAGCCCACCGCGGCGCGAGCCTGGTTCGCAAGTATTCGGGCATCTTGTGTTGGCGTAGCTATGCCATCGTGAACATGCAGTCCTCACCACAGGCTTTCAAGCGTGAAAGTGGAGTACTACGAGAGCATGCAAGAGGCGCAATCGATGAACAAATAACGAGAATGCAGCAGATACGAAAGAATGACGCTCTGCATCAACATGTGAGTACGACACTCAAAAATGATCTAGGAACTACTTGTCATTCGTGATCATCCTGCCAAGATCAAACGAGCTCAATCTCTACTCTCGGATAGCTGTTCAAGACAGAGTAGTGTGGGTGTTGGATACCGCAGAACCCAACCCTCCGATAGACTGCTCTCCCCCTCGTAGCACAGTCTCCGGGTTGTGCAAGGGCTCCCCGCCAGGCATCCCCATCCGCGCGTGTCACCGCTATTCCGATGACCTGCCACCCGTCAAAGACCATGAGGGGAACAATCCACATCTCCGGAAGGGTAATATCTTCCTCTTCGCAGTCGAAATGGGTGGTAGCACTGAGCTCGTTGGGCGCATAGAAGACATGCGACTCGAGGTTGGCCTCAGACTCGGAGTCAACTGATGTGGGCTGCGCTCTTCCACCTTCGGAGGGCTCCATCACGATTGCTATTTGTCGAAAACTCCTGTAGGACCCGTCGGCGCCGGCGCGTCGGCGGTGTCGGAGACACGTCGCGCGGAGGATGAGTGACCCACCGTCGATGGGTCCATAAGGTAGGTTTTCGTTTTGCAGCGTGACTTCGCATTCGACAACTTCCGCCAAAGCTTGTGTATTGGTCCGTAAATGGTGCGTGAAGAAAGTCATAGGCCCATCGATGCATGCCCATGACCATGACGGGGCGCGATATCCAGCACATCGTAGTGTTGAACTGCCAGGTCGGCGCTGCCATAGCAAATCGAAGAGGAGAGTGCTGCGCCAAAGCCCAGCCAGGTAGTCTGAGCACAGCGCGCACGCATACAGCTCCGCAAGCCCAGCGAAGGCGATGAGTTTGTCCGACGGATAGGAGAGCGATCGGCTGCTATAGTCCTCAACGATCTTGCACCAACTTTCGCGGGCGTACCTCCATTCGTCCGAGCCCGGCGTAATCCGCTTATCGGGATGGAAGACAGCGTCCGGTAAGCGAGGCAGGTCGAATTCAGGATTATGGCTCGCTCCACCGACGTTTTGGGTCTGGGAGTGACATCTCAGCTGCAGGGTCTCAGAGGTAAAGACGAGCGACCGGGTTGATAACAACGCCTCTTGCAAACACCATGCACGCCTTGCGGTGTAGCTTTGGGGTAGCTTCCCGTGCATTTCAGCGTGGGTTTGTAGATCCATTGTAGCCTCATGGGTGAGATAGATTTCGCCAGTTGGTGCTATGCCTTCCGATAGCGGGCGCGTTGAGTCGCGCGGACAGACGAAGGGTAATGTGTGTTCGGGGTCAAGAGGTCGCCGATCTTGGAGGAATCCTTCGTTTACACTCCCAGCGCTGGCGGCGTCAATGGTGAGGTAAGCGTGGCGATATACGTCTCGCATACGCGCCAATTCGCGATGCTTATCCTCTTGCGAATCCTGTATGATGCATAGGCTGTCGAGCCACAAATATTGGACACCGAGCGCCCGGGTAACGCGAATGGCATCGCGGACGGTTTGAGAGAGGGTCGAATAGTCTACCCCGTGCTTGGTGTAGGAAGCGAGGTTGTCCTTTGTAGTGCGATAAGGCTGGTCGTCACCCCAAACGTAGCTCAGCGCGATATACCGCCCGCTACACATGGTGCTGTCCGTCTCAAGTATGCGAAGGCAAAAAAGGTTGGAGCAGTCGATGAGTCGAGACGGGAGAGACGCAGGACCAGGTGGTGCAATCATCCTGCAACGTTCATGGTCGCATACGCACTGCTTGATGCAAGCCTTGGCCAAGGCCAACACACGCGGATCACCTACGTGTGGAATGCGCAAACGTCCGTGGATCCAAATGGCCGCGGGGTTATCTATGCGGATTCGCATACGTGTCAGCATGAAGAACGAACTGAGGAACGTACTAGACGATAGGCGTCAATGCCCGTGAGCGCACCTTCCGTTGTCCAGATATCGAACGACCGTTCACACTCGTTTACTATCATAGTCAAGTATGGAGGAAGCCTAGCGGGACTTCCTATTCGAATGTTCACCCTGGAGAGAGGAGACTTGCGGCGGAAAACCGAGGACCGTGCAAACTCCGAGGGGAAGTAATACACAAGGAATCGACACCAGCGACAGCCCTTTTTGGCGCATTTGAGCATCGCGGCCAAGCTGGTGGAGTACTCGAACCCTCCTGTCCACACCCATTTGCGGGTGTTGCTGTCCCAAGACCGGTTGAGGGACTCGCTGAAGAGCCCGAAATGTGCGGCAAAGACACCTTGCCAGGCGGACGAGCAGATGGAGCGCGGCCTAGGTGGTAACTGCATGAAGCAAAGTGCTTTGCGTGACGGTGTGGATGATATGTGATGCTGAGATGGCGTCAGGATCAAGGCAGTCTAATGCGACCTTCAGGAGCGTCGGAAGTAAGTACAACGTACCACATAGGGCAGAGTATGCGCTCAGGACGAGAGCTGCGATCAATCATGTCACTTGAGTCATGGCATACGCGTGCTTGTGAGCCGTGTTCGAGCGTGTGTAGCACTTTGTCCGCCTGAAGAACGTGCTGAACTATCGAGCCCAGAGGGAGGTTCGAATCGTTTGCAACATGGTCAAGGCAGAGTCAGGCTGAGGCGGTTGTAGCGAGTTTCCGACATGGGCGCTTACATAATGAGCAACTACCGTCCAAATTGATTTGTTATTCAACACACGCCCACAGAACCAAAGAGCCAGTAGGTTGACATCTCATCTCTCAAACGTTGCTAACGACTTGCATCGCTCCTACGCTGTTGGCAGGATTCCTAGAAACCCTCCATGCTGCTAGTGCTCTAGACACCTCCTCCTGGTCTCGTTGTTCGCTAGTGCTCTACCCACACCCCACACCGCTCATGGCCCTCGGAGTGGTTCAAATGAATGCAACGCGTGACCGTCCGACCACGCAAAGGAAACGCCGTGCACCAGCCAGTAGCTCTCCTTCGCCACCAAAACCTGCAAAGCGCCCTGCTACTAGAAGAGCCGACAATGGAACGAGTGCAGGCACGGCTGCACAGTGGCTGAATCCTCTGCCTGTACCTCCTACCCACGAACGGCCTGGTTGGCAGCTGTTTGGCTGGGGTGGATCAGACTCAGGACAGCTTGGTATGGATGAGGAGGTACTCGAGATCAGTGTGCCCAAGCCCCGTCGGAACCGTTATGTTGAGAATCTGTCAAGGGAAGGCGCTTTCGGCGAAAAGGAAGCTGGATTGGAAAGCATCGCTGCTGGCGGCATGCATACTGTGTTCATTGATGAAACAGGCACTGTGAGTCGCACGTTTGAACATCTCTTGCAATGCTCACATTCGAACTTCAGGTCTGGACGTGCGGTTCGAATGACAACAGCGAACTTGGCCGGACGACGATCACCGTCACCGACGGAGCACGAACTATTGAAGTGGACGAAGCGACATCGATTCCTTTCCATGTCCCTGCCCCCATCCAGAGTCTCCGTGATGAGGGCTTCCGCGCCGTCAAGGTTGCAGCTGGAGACTGCATAACCGTCGTATTGGACGGCAAGGGCCAGCTGCGTGCCTGGGGCACGTACAGGGTACGTTGAAGTCTAAACGCCCCTCTCAAACTTGGCTCATCCATGCGTAGACATCCAATGGTCCTCTTGGTTTTTCTCCTAGGGTGAAGCAGCAGTACACACCTGTAGCCATATCCGGGACGGCAGGCTTGGAATTCGCAGCGGTGGCGGCCGGCGACAACCACATTCTCCTGCTCACAGTGAAAGGTGAGGTGTACACTGCAGGTTCAGGCGAGTTCATGCAGCTTGGGCGCCGGGTGCTCCAGAGACACCTCGTGAAAGGGACAGTCCCGGAGCGGGTCGTGTTGCAGTCACGCGCGAGAAAAGCAGTTGTCGTCGGCGCTGGTGCCGACCATTCGTTTGCTGTCGACGAGGAAGGCACGGTGTGGGGATGGGGCCTCAACGCACATGGTCAAACTGGCACTGGCGTAGGCACTGGGAGGAGAGAAGATCGCATTGTTCCGGCGCCGCTTGCCGTCATAGGTCTATGCAAGGCGGACCTTGGAGGAGCGACTGTGGTACAAGTTGCCGGAGGCTCTCAGCATACGCTCTTCCTGGTGTCCGACGGACGCGTGTATGCTTGTGGCAACTACGAAGATGGGCAGCTAGGCGTAGCGGACAGTGTAGAGACGCTGAGGGCGCGGTATCCTGGTGGGTTCGTCCCCGAGCCTGTCCTGGTTCGCTTCCCGGAGGACGACGATCCGGTGGTTGGGGTCGCATGCGGAACGCACAACAATCTTGCCGTGACTGCGGGAGGGGCGATGTACGGCTGGGGGCGTGATACGACGGGACAGGTGGGGACGGGCGAAGACGTGAGGACGCCTAGGATGATTGTACGGAGGACGGGTGGATCTTGGTCGGCGAAGGCAGTATCGTGTGGGGGCCAGCATTCGCTGGGATTACTACAGAAGAAGACATGACGGAGCTGGCAGAGGACACCATGCCTGTATTTGTTTGTTGGCTGGATTGCTATGTTTATTTCCGTGATATGCTCTGCCCGCTGCTGCTTGTAGCTTTCCCCCGCGCGTTGATGGCGAGCGCCTACGGAAAGTGCTGCTTGGCTTGAGCCGCGGTGTTCTTCCTTGTCCTCCTCCTCCTCCTCCTCCTCCTCCTCCGTCTCCGTCTCGCCACTCCTCCTCTCCCGTCTGCTCAGACGGCCCTGCGTCCTAGATACCCTCTCTCTTGTTTGATAACCTACGCACGCCATGAGACGCACCGGCTCGACTCGCGCCTCCTCCCCGACAAACACGACTTACTCTGGCATATCAAACTATCGCACAGAATCCTACCGCCCTCTCCCAAACAACTCCACCAACCAGTCCTCCTCTGACCCACGCGCCATTGCACGCATCCACTTTGAGGAGCTCAGCAAATACCTCGCCTCCTACTTGGCAAAAGGTTCGTCGCTCCCTCGCAACCCGCTTCCCGCTGCGCTCTATCATTCCTCCCTGCCCATCGCTCGCAAAGACATACACAACACTCGTCCATGTTACCCCGTCATCCTTCGTTGCCCTCCGTCACAGCCCAGTCTACCCCATTCCCATCCCTCTTTCTTCCCCATCTGCTTCAACGCACTTGCCTGATAGCGACCTCGTCCATGGACGCTTTCCTCCCACCCGAGCCTCGTATCCTTCTCGGGACGCACGCCTCGTACCATGCCATCCGCTCTATCTTCATGATCCATCAACTTCCCATCCCTTCTCTTGCTAACTTCTCCATTCCATAGAGCCTGCCAATTCGCGTTCCACTGCTCGCCAGAAGCTCACTCGTCTCACCCGCCAGCAGTTTCAGGAGCTCTCCACAGACGTCTACGATGAGTTGATGCGTCGCAAGAACAACACGACCGACAACGAAGGTCCATTCTCTTTCTCCTCTCCCTTGCTCTCCACATCGCTCACCTTCCCTTCCAGTCCCTTTCCTTCCCGTTCGCGACGACTTCCATCCCAAGCGTAACCAAGCCCGTCAGAAGCTCGCCACCCTACCCACAGGCAGATTCAAAGACCTCTCTAGCGACGTCTACTATGAGCTTGCTCGTCGCTATCCCGAGTTCAAGGACGAGGTATGCCATTTGTCTATCTTCCCATACATCCTTTGATTGATGTCTCCCGCAGCCCCAAGATACCCTCCCAGCCGCATCCCCTGGTTCCGCTTACGATGACTACCCATCCCCCGATTTCCCACGCAACGGTCGCGCTTCTGAGGATCGCGCCAACGACAGCGGTTACGGAGGGAGCATCTCCGGTGCAGGTCGCCGTCCCAGCGAGGACAACGGTCGGCGCAGTGCCGACGCCTATGGTGGCGCCGACGGTGGCTACGGTAGCCGGCGCAAACCATCCCAGGACATGTACGGTGGCGATCGACGGCGACCGTCACAAGACACCACTGGACTCGGCCGCCGACCGAGCGAGTCGGTCAGTATCAACAGCGAATCTACTAGTGCGTCCAATGCACAGAGCGCCACCGCCGGCATGGGTATGATCATACCGAACAAGAGTACTATTGCGGAAGAGGACATCGAGGTACCCTATGGCCGAGAAGCACGCGATAGCTCAAGTACCGCCATGGACCGCGACCGCGGACGGGACCGAAGCATCGAGCGCGGCGGTGGCGCCAGCGACTCGGAGCGCGACAATGATTTGAGCCCACGCAGTCCTCCAGTAGGCGGCCTCGGTGGCCTCAACGGTTTGAGCGCGCGGTTGCAAGCTGCGGATGGAGACGATGACGATGGCCCAGGCGGCCGGAGTGGAGACGACTACTACGATCGCATGTCGTACGGGCGACAGTCCGCGGCGTCGGATCGGTCTACGGGCGCAGCAGGTATTGGGGCGCGTATGCTGGGCGGACGCGGGAGTGTGGCAGGCGGTGAGGATGCAGAGCGCATGCGACGCGAGTACGAGTTCAAGATCGCGACGATGCAGACGCGCATCACGAGTCTCGAGCGGGATCTCGAGGACGTGCAGGAGCGCGAGATGAAGTGGCTCGACGGGGAGAAGCGCGTGCGCGCAATGGAACAGGAATTGAACGAGCTTCGTCAAGTACGTGCCTCCTTTCGCAGCCGAATACCGTCTTACCAGGCCAAACTCATCCGTGTTCGAACGTACAGCGATTGGAAGAGAAGAGCAACGGTGTGCTGTCTCTGCAGCAAGAGCTCGAGGCGTTGCGTGAGGAGCGCGCGCGCGAGAAGGACATCGCCGCGAGGCGGCAGCGTCAAGACGAAGAGGAACTACAAGAATTGCGCGATCGATGCGAGCGGCTTGAGGCCTCTAGTGGAGGCGGTTCGGTGCGTTCTTCTCAATGACGCCTTGGCTGTGCCCGAATTGACGTGTCCGTCCCCAGGTCGACTCGGAAATTCTCGAGCAGCTCCGGTCAGATATGGAGGGGCTGATGACTGAGCTGTCTGATTTGTCGCGACGCAACGACGAACTCTTGGCGGCAAAGGATAACGACCTAGCAGTGATTCGCGATCTGGATGCGCAACTTAAGGATTACAAACGCAAGTACGAGCAGGCCAAGACCGAGCTCCGTAGCGTCAAAGGTATGTCGACATATCTTGAGAGCGCATGAAACATCTATAGACAACAGCGCATCAGCGACATCGCAGCTCTTCCTGCAACCGCCCAAAGTCGACGATCGCCTGCCTATAGCACGAGATGGCGGACTTGTTGATATCCATGTCACCGCCTTTGTATCCTCCATCGACAGCCTCCTCACCGCCGGTCGGTCGAACGCCCCTACGCGTGTCTTGCAGCCGATGAAGGATGTCGTGAACGCAGTAACTGCCATCAGCGACGATGTCCGCGCGTTTGAACGCAGACCACAGCGAGACCGCGCCGAAGTCGATCCTGAAGCCCTGCAAGCCCTCCGGGAGCGTTTGGACGCGACGCTGAGCAACCTCGTAGCTGCCGCAAAGACGCACGCCACGAGCTCGGGAATGTCGCCCGTCAGTCTGCTCGATGCTGCCGCGAGCCACGTATCGGCAACGGTGACAGAGATCGGGAAGACGATTCATATGCGCAAGGCAACCAAGGCGGAACAGGAGCAGTTTGCATCCACGGCAGGAACAGGCTCGTCCGCAACAAACGGGTACACACCGTCTCTGCGCTCCGTTGATGAGCTCCGGTCGAATCACCAGCGCTCAGGGAGTAGCACGAGCTCGCGGAACGGGGAGGACCGATACTCGCCCGCGTCGCCGCCTCGGGGAGCAGGCTCCACGGGTCGGCCGTCGCTTGAGGGTCGCCGTCCGCCGTCCAACATGTCGAATTCGAATACGAGCTCGCCGCCGCCCGTCTTTGATCGGGCGAAGCTGAATGGGAATGGCAACAAGAGCGATAGCTCCGCGACGGGCGAGAACCCCGATGATGCGTGGGCAGAACTCAAGGTGCGTTTGATGCCCCTTCGCATGCCACCGCTATATGGTAGCTGATAATACCTCTCCACAGCCATACCTTGAGGCTCAGACGGAGTCGATCGTGTATGCCATCCAGAGCGTACTGTCCGGCGTCCGGAGTCCGACACCCTCGCCCACGCTGAACGAGAACCTGACACAGATCATCACGATCGTGTCAAGTATCGTCGCGGTGTGCAAGGACAGCTTCCCGCCCGGCTCGCAAGCGCAGGGCGAAGAGATCCTGCGCGAGCTCGGCGAGCATGCGAACAAGCTGAGCGAGGTGCAGGCTCAGGCAGAGGTGACGAAGGAGTCGCGGCAGGTGATGGCGAAGTCGAGCTTCGCAGTCGCGAACGCGATGAAGGGCCTCATGAAGTTGTAACGTGTGTACGTACGTATCTGTAATACCCCCTCCCTCCATTTCGGGCGTAGTGATATAGCAGTACCCAGCCTCTCTACCTTTCGAGGTAGTTCGTTCTACTATCGTTCTATTTCTTTCGTCGTATTCTCACCTATTATCCTGTATGTGGATGTGGATGTTACCCTATTATTGGTTTGCGCAATGGGTTGTAGGATTGCGCTCAGCATGCAGACAGTCATGGAATGCTGGTCATGAATTCAATGCATCGAAACGTATCGTGATATAGACTACAACTATGTGTTACGCCTACCTGGTAAGTTCTACTAGTCCGCCCGAGTCGACCCCAGCTATTCTAGGCTCACGTCCGTTGAGCTTGACCCAAGCGGACTCTCGTATTCTGTATGCGCATTCGATCGCTCTACCGGGGTGACCATGGTCGGACGTACGACAAAGGTTGGCGACGGTGAGCTGCCCCGACTGCTTGCCACTGAGGAGTCTGGGCTGGGAACCCGAGCATCCCGCACTTTCAGCAAAGCGTGCCGTTCCTCAGGCCTCATGGTCCAAGTGCGCGACCCCGCCTTTCGCATCGCAAGCGGAGCAGATGTATGTGGGTTCTGTGGGTGTCATTGTCAATCGGGCATAACTCTCTCAGCTGCTTGATATGGGCGTACCCGGACATTGCGTGCATACCCAGCAGGGGAAAGATACAGTCGTGCGGCAACTAATGCACCTAGGGCGAAAATAGTACGGGGCGCGCAGGCTTGAGGTTCGTATGCTCGTGTCCGTCTCGAGCGATAGTGACCATTGAGATGACGTGCGTCGCAAGAAGCTCGATACGCTGTGCGAGCAGGCGAGAGAAAAGAATCGACCATACCCATCTGATTCCTTGTCGACACCCGAAAGGGAGGCGTAGTCCGCTTCATCGCCAAAGTCGCACTCGTCTTCCCAAATCGAAGAGGGCGCACGACGTATAGCCCGTACCGCGTGTTCAAACAGTTCGTCCAGCTTCGTGATGGTGACACCCGTCTCTGCCGTGAACTTGTCCATCGTCCACTCCGTCGTCCGCGTCTTGAGAATACGGTTGGACGGATATCGCGAGTACTCGTTCAGGCACTCCTCGCGACCACACAACGCTACACTCGAGGCGCACATAGTCGCAGAGGAGAATGAACAACAGCGCATGCAGGGTTCCACCGTCCTCAGGACCCGGTGGCATCCGTCGCACCAGGGAAGCAACCATGGGAACTTGGTGGGCACTAGGGCCGCGTATGCGAAGAACTGCACGTCTTCAGGGAGCGTGATATTGAGCAACCGAGCTCGTTCCCAGTTGTCCTCGGCGTGAAGGTAACCATTGGATGCCTCGGCGTAGAGAAGAGAGCTTAGAAGTCGCTTCCTGTCCCTGCGTTCTCTTATGAAACCCCAGGAGAAGCGACGGCGGCGGATGTCGTAGAGGATGGTGGATATCGCAAAATCCCACAGCGACTTCGCTTTGGCTAGTTGTAGCGTTGTCGGGTCAGGATAGAAGATCATGGTCTCAGGAGCGGTACCCTTCTTCATTACCACTCGAGGTTTTTGGGAGGGATGCTTGAAACTACCGAGATCGTCTCGTTCACCGTACAGTGTCATTCCGTCCTTGCCCAATGTGACTTTCAGAGAGAACATCGCAGCTTGCACTGAGTCGCAGGCGACCGTGACGACGTACTGGAGTTCGCCATCGGAGGTCGTACCCGCGAACTCCCCAGAAACAGATGGATGAGAGAACCACGAGGCTGAACAGATTGCAGGGTTAGCTATGGCTTTCCCGGGCTCGCCATGCTTAGACACTTGGAAGTTATAAATGAACGTAGATGCCCGTATACGCCCATTGTCGTTAAACGTCTGACGGCCAACCCAGCAACCAAGGCTAACCAATCGTCAACTACATGTCAGCTCGGAGAATCTATGGCGCTTACAGAGGTCGCAGTGGTTCTTCTTCGACGTATTTCGGTACGTGGCTGGTGACGCAATCCCAATCTATGGCGTAGAATTCGTTGCGGAAACAAGGATATTTCAGAATGGTCTCCGATTCCATCACGTCGTAGTCTTCTGTCTCTGTGTCGTCCTTGTCAAATCCAGCGCCGGCCAGGATACTAAAATCCGAAGGCGGAAGGGAAGAGGGGCCATATGACCCTGCTAGCTGATAAATCGCCATGAGCCTGCTGTGAGATTGATCAGAGGTCATGAATAGACTAACCAGACCATAGGCAAACAGGGTAATCTCGCTGTTGACGTCCAACTGTCGCGCGATGAATTGGCCTAAGAACTGAAAGTGAGCCTACGTACAAGAACGTACAAAGCTGATAACATACCGGCCACTTCTTGTGCCCTGCGCTCCAAAGCGTCTCGGACCACTACAATGGCGGCAGGCGCTGAGGCGAGTTCTTCCGTCGAGATCACCACCTTGCGAGCGAGTTTCATGATGTTGTAGTGCTGGCGCAGTAGAATGTACAGAATGATGAGAGCGCTCTATGTCGCTCGGCTTGTGAAGCTTAGCGCTCGATTGAGGGAGTCGAACATACTGTAGACTGACCGTCTCTACACCGCCGATTGAGCCGCTGAGCAACTCTACGGTGTCTACACCGTCGAGATCGTATTGAAGGGTCTCCAGATAGAACCAAATAGTTCCCTCTACCTCTTTGGTATACCTTCGAAAGTGAATATTGAACAAAGCCTCGTACTCCGTCGAGCAATATGTACTGTCGAAAGTGCAAGTCATCGATGTGATAATCGGCTCGACCTTGGCGAGGTATTGCGGTACTCCGGCAAGTGGAACGCCAGATACCGCGCATAAACGATACATGCGCGTGAGGAGAGCATATATCCGCCGCTTGTACTCCGACATCGCGACTTGCCATCCGATAGCCCAGTAGACTATCCAGCGTAGAAGGCTGTTTCGCCGGAACGTCAGAGCCATCACTCTTCAATCTCAGCGGGACCACATACCTCCAGTCTCTAGGTCGTGCCGTTGCAAAGCGGTTTAAGTCGTCTACAGTCATGATGCCTGTGGCCTGGTGGTCAAGCACATCTGTGATACCTTGCATATCACAATGATTCAGGTATCTGGACATCCACGCGTCGTCATCCTGGATATGATGCTGCGGCGCACTCGTCTCGAGCGCAATGTGTTGCTGATGCACATATTTCCGTGCGTAATACCAGTGAAGTGCCAATATGAAGCGGCGCGTTTCTACGTGGTCCCCCCATTGCTGCTCATTGGCGTTAGCCATCGGTCAAAGAGATCCCATCCTCGCAAGCTAACGCGACGGCTACATACCATTCTCCTCCACAGCTCGCGGAATTCCTGTTCGCGAAGTGACTAGGTCTTCTCGTTGGACCGCTACTAGAAGCACTCACTAAGTCGACGATGAGCCCGTGCGGTTCCTCGGACTGAAGTATTTGAAGATCGCGATCGTCCTCAAAGTCACTGTCACGGGGAGCGCTATCCCAACCGGAAGACAAGAGTATCATCCGCTGGACTTCGAACTTCCTCTCAAAGCGCATAAAATTAGAACGCAGAGCGACCTCAGGTTCTTCAAAAAGAGGATGAGTTGGATGGGAACAGGTAGGATCTACCTGATAATCCCGCGTTGAGCCTCTACTCAGGGTGATCCCATGAGGAGAGCGAGGCAGATGCATTCGGTCACGCTGTAGAGTGTATGATGACCGCGACAGTTGGTCTGTGGGCCGCGCGTCCGCGTAATGGGGCTCGTCGAAGTAGATTTGAGAGTTTCCGACGAATGGGAAGGCGGTACGGCTGGCCCTGTGCAGCGAAGTCTGCGATGCATCCGAGACAGGACTGTAGCCTAGTATGCTAGGAGACGAAGCTGAGAGTGATCGCGCACTGGTAGATTTAAGTGAGGGTGCCGAATGAGTGAGTAGAGAACTGTCGCTTCCGTTGCGCGATGCGGCAGCCCCATAAGTTTCCATGAGAGTCGTGCTGCATGAGAATGTTATAGAGACAGTGTAGGATATGATTGGCGGATTCAGACGTACTCATATGGTTGTGAGATGTAGGCTCTGAGTTCGTCGACTGCGCTGGTCGAGGGTTCCGAATAGAGAGCGATGATCAAGGCGAAATCGGCCTGTCTCTGTTTGAATCGACAAACGTAGCCGAGCAAGATCTCGTTCCATTTATGTGCGCTGTGAGCCTTCGCAAGCCGCGTGCAGCTCATGTACGCATCACACGCGTTTGCACCCTCCAAGATATCGCGGTTTGTGTCCACTACGAGGTTGTATAGTCGAAGGCGGAGTGGTATCCCATCCGGCGCGTCGTCCTCAACGACATGTATAGAACGCAACCTGACATATGAGTTGTAATCAGCGAGAGGCAAGAAGCGCTCAAGTGGAGATGCTTACTGGAGGAGAACGGCCATGATGTTGCGCATCTCTAAGAAGACAAGTTTGACCTTTCTGTCGATACCATGTCTCTTCAGCTCGAGCTGAGTGACAGCGTCAAACGTCTGCACAACGCCTGTAGCAGGATGTTCTAGACATTGCCCCTGATAGAAAGTCGTGAAGATACGTACGTGCAAGGAGCGGATAAAGAGGGAGCAGCTGATGAAGCAGGTGCACGAGGGGAGGAAGACTGTCAATGAGAGTGTTGGTGTCCCGCAGGGTCGACGCTAATCTGTGGCCCACACGTTCTCGGCGTTCCGGCGGATCTGCAAGGGCTGTAAGAGACGGTCCTGTGGTTCGCGCGCGCAGGACGGATGATACAGTACTACGAGCAAGAAGGTCTGACGGGAGACTAAATCTCGGGTTGTCGGGCAGGGTTATGTCGAGATACCGCTCCAGTCCACTCGGCGAACTGGCGGCGTTACTTATACTGTGCATAGCACGAGGCCTTGTGCGGAATCCTTGCCATCCTGTTCCGCAGGGTTGCATGCCGTCGCGAGATGGTAGAGAGCTGGGGCCTCAGCGACAAATGTGGTTGAGAACTGGGACGCGCACTGACAGTGGTAGTAGGATGAGGCTGTTCCAAGTGATCAGATTGATCATCGTGGCTGTTCGTGACTGCGCCTTGGTGCGAACTGCGAAGGTCGAGGTAGAACGTTCACAGCTCCAGTACGTAGTACGTCCTTGTCCGCTCACGTAAGCTTATAGTAGTACCGGGACTGCCTCCTCGGACCATCATGATATAGTAACATTGACTTGGTACTACGTTGGGTTTGGCAATCACCCAACCTCTCCCGGCCATTGTCAAGTCAACAATCGCATCTTGAACTTGAACGGTGCGAGCACTGCTGTGATTGTTCAAGCTCTCGTCTGATCGTTCAAGTGGGTGATAGGCATACCGACCCGCTACTCAGTGCTTACTGTTACTACGCTCCACATGTGGCTCCTGAACACGAGGTCACATAAGTTGCACAACTTCCCCTCCTACCCGCCGCCGTATGCGATACTCTCACACTGCTGGGAGCAGGACGAGGTCGAGTTTGGTGACATTGGCGACCTTGGTCTGGCTAGGAGAAAGCTAGGCTGGAACAAAATCAAGAATGCGTGCTCCTACGCCCAAAAGGTGCTACGTTTCGAGTGGATATGGATAGATACGTGCTGCATCGACAAGACAAGCAGTGCCGAGCTTTCCGAGGCACTCAACTCCATGTTCAGCTGGTATAGATCTGCTGCGAGCTGCCTTGCCTACCTCAACGACGTCTCCAGTGACGAAGATCCGGAGGCCCCCGATTCGTCCTTCAGGTCGAGCCGTTGGTTCACTCGCGGTTGGACTCTACAAGAGCTAGTTGCGCCGGACGCGTCCATGATGCTGTTCTTCTCCAAGGACTGGGTGGAAATAGGGACCCGCGGCCGGTTGGCAAAGGTCATCAACGCCGTCACCTCTATTGACCTCGAGGTGCTACGCAGTCTGACCACCATGGGGCGGCTCAGTGTCGCTAAACGCATGTCCTGGGCTGCTGGACGGCGGACGAGCCGACCGGAGAACAGAGCTTACTCGCTCATGGGTGTTTTCGATGTGAACATGCCTAGTCTCTACGGCGAAGGGAGCGAGAAGGCGTTTCGCCGCCTCCAGCTCGAGATTATTTACCAATCGCCTGACTCCACCATCTTTGCCTGGGACCGCGACAGATACGCAAGCGACCTCATCCTGAGCAAACTGGAGTCGCGGTGGGACTGGTGTCGGTTGCTCGCTTCGTCGCCCGACGACTTCCGAAGGTCGGGGGACCTCGTCTCAGTCTCGCTGCGAGAACTCGTGGAGGAGCTACGGATACCGCGAATACGCGAACTCTATTTCTACCACACCAATTACGGAGTTCACGTTCACCTCCCGTTGATGCGCTTGCGTCCCAGGACGCCTTCAGCAGAATGGAAGGGCTGCACTGTATTCTTGGCTGCACTGGCTTGTCGGAGTGAGCGCTCCGACGGCTGGACGTGGTTGGTGGTCACCCACACGAACGGGTACGAGGACGATGTGTATCACTGCTTCATGACGTTCCGGACGACTCGTCGTGGTTTGATTGAAGAGCATGTTGCCCGTACGTTTGAACAGATTGGGCTCGAGAAGGACTCTGGGTGGGAGATGACTGCTATGTACATTGTTACGTAGCCAACGGGAGAACAGCGCGCGCGAGCGGGAACCCTAACCCGAGTGGTGTGCGCAGCGAGGAGGCGGTAGGGTCTGGCTCTGAACAGCACCTTGGTCGTTCACCCTGACCTCGACCTCGACCTCGTCTTCGAGCTTACTGCCGTCGCCTCCTTCAACACGCTCATCGCTGGCTACGATGAGCGACGACTTCGTTCGCTTGGTCTCTCAGGCCAACCCAGCTTCTAGGCAGTACCAACCGGCAAGCACTGGCTACCCTCCCTCTTCCTCCCCTCCGCAGGGCTTGGACCCCTTCTTCGACGATGACGACGACATGCCCGACTCTGCTTTCGGTCGCCCACCCGCAATGCAGTCCAAGGAGAGTGGCCTACCCCTCGCGCGTTCTGGTGCTCCCCCCGCTGGTTACGGAAACTCTCAGCTCAGTCTACCGGGTACCAACACCATTCAACCAGACCAGTGGTCGTTCGACGACGAACAGCCTGGCTCCAAGCCCTTCACTGGCTCTGCATCCTTCCCCGGGCCATCCAAGTCTCACCAACGAACACCTTCAAAGTCCCTCAAGAAGCGCTGGAAGTGGCCGTGGCAGAGGAAGGAACAGGTCCTTACTGGCAACCGCGTCATAGCACTCAACAATCCAGACGCGAACGCAGACTTTTGCAACAACTATGTCTCTACCACCAAGTACAATGTTGCCACCTTTGTCCCCAAGTTCCTCTTTGGTGTGTATCGCACGCACAATCTCTTGACGTAAGGCTCACACTCCGCGTTTCGCCGTCGGGTTTCACAGAGCAGTTCTCCAAATACGCCAACTTGTTCTTCCTGTTCACAGCGCTCATACAGCAGATACCCGACGTCTCACCAACGCAGCCCTATACCACCATTGTCCCACTATGTGTTGTACTGTTAGCGTCGGCGTTCAAGGAAACGCAGGAGGACCTGGTGAGTAGCCTCCATTCTTCCTGTCTGCACAGCAAGCTTCCGGGGCGCATAGGTATGGCTCGACCGTTATACGGCGGGCATAGTCACCCGTATACCCAACACCTCCGGCTGTGCTCGCGCATTTTCCCGGAAGCTGCTCTAGAGCCGTAACGATGCTTCTTCGTCGCCAGTCTTGTAGATGGACTTGCATTCCCAAGGCCACTTGTTACATGCCCCCTGATGCTGCGTATTGCAGTGCGCTGACATATCTCACAGAAACGGCACCAGTCCGATACGGAACTCAATTCTCGCAAGGCGAAGGTGCTGAGCCCTGATGGTACCTTCGCCGAGAAGAAGTGGAAGGATATAGCCGTAGGCGATGTCATACGTCTAGAGAGCGACGAGTTTATCCCCGCAGATGTCATCTTGCTGAGTTCAAGTGAACCTGAGGGATTTTGCTATATCGAGACGTCTAATCTTGATGGGTAGGTCGCTTTAGAAGCCGTCCTTGTCTCTTCACTCATCCACATTTAGCGAGACCAATCTCAAGATTAAGCAAGCGTCCCCCCAGACATCAAATCTCACATCCCCGCATCTTGTCACGTCGCTGCATGGCACTTTGCGCTCAGAGCACCCAAACAACTCCTTGTACACCTACGAGGGCACGCTTGAGCTGGTATCCAGCGGTGGTGTGCCAAAGCAAATCCCTTTGGGACCAGATCAACTTCTTCTGCGCGGCGCCCAGGTCCGGAATACGCCGTGGGCATACGGACTTGTCGTGTTTACTGGACATGAGACAAAATTGATGCGGAACGCAACGTAAGTCGTTGGATAGGCCACTGCATGACATGCTCACGCCCGTCCAGAGCCGCGCCAATCAAGCGTACAGCGGTGGAACGCCAGGTCAACGTGCACATCGTCTTCCTGTTCATATTCTTGCTCGCGCTTTCCATTGGGTCGACGATTGGAAGCACCATTCGTTCTGTATGGGGTGTTCGCATTGTTGTTACACCGATGCCCGTTGACTGACGAAACATCAGTGGTTCTTCTCTAGCCAGCAATGGTATCTCCTCGAAAAGTCGACAATTGCTGGGCGAGGTAAGCTTCTTATCAATACCGCTCTAGGCGCAAGCACTAACGGGCACCGTACAGCCGTGGAGTTCATCGAGGGTTCGTAGTCCTAAACTTGCTACGGTGAAGATGCTAACTGTCTTGTAGACATCCTCACGTTCATCATCTTGTACAACAATCTGATCCCCATCTCGCTCATTGTGACGATGGAAGTGGTCAAATTTCAGCAGGCACAACTTATCAATTCGGACCTAGACATGTACTACGCGAAGACAGATACGCCTGCCCTGTGCCGCACCTCATCACTGGTGGAGGAACTCGGGCAGATTGAATACGTGTTCAGCGACAAGACAGGGACGCTGACACGTAACGAAATGGAGTTCCGGTTTTGTAGCATCGGCGGCGTCGCATATGCCGACGTCGTGGATGAGAGTCACCGCGGAGACGGAGATGACGACAAGGAAGCTTGGCGTTCGTTCGACGACCTTCGTGCTCTCGCAAGTGGCGCGCAAAACCCATTTGTGGATGTCGCTGGAGACGCACCGCCTGGCGGCGACCGCGATGTGGCCAACGAGTTCCTCACCTTGCTCGCTGTGTGCCACACTGTCATTCCTGAACTCCGCGATGGCAAGATGCACTACCAAGCCAGTAGTCCGGATGAAGCGGCCCTCGTCGCTGGTGCCGAACTGCTTGGCTACCAATTCCACGTAAGTGTAGCGATCAATCCAGGGTGTGGCGGCCGTTGAGTGTATTTGCAGACCCGGAAACCCAAATCTGTTTTTGTCAACGTACATGGGGCGTCATTGGAGTATGAGATCCTCAACGTTTGCGAGTTCAATTCTACGCGGAAACGGATGTCTACGGTCGTACGCTGCCCTGATGGGAAGATCAAGCTATTCTGCAAAGGCGCCGACACTGTCATACTTGAGCGGCTGAGCGAAAACCAGCCGTTTACTGAGAAGACGCTACTCCACCTCGAGGTCAGTGCAGACTGTTCTTTCCCATTGGGCCCTAATTTAACGATGCCCTTCATAGGACTACGCCACAGAAGGGTTGCGCACACTTTGCATCGCCTGTCGCGACATCCCTGAAGCAGAGTACAAACAATGGGTGACCATCTACGACCAGGCGGCCGCGACCATCAACGGCCGAGGCGAAGCGCTTGACAAGGCTGCGGAGCTCATCGAGAGGGACATGTTCTTACTCGGCGCAACGGCAATCGAGGACAAGCTCCAGGAGGGGGTACCAGATACTATCCATACGCTTCAAATGGCTGGCATTAAGGTAAGGTTTTCGTCCACGCTGGAACGCACAGTCTTGACACGTTATCTTTTAGGTATGGGTACTCACCGGCGACAGGCAAGAGACTGCTATCAATATCGGCATGTCATGTCGACTCATCTCGGAGTCTATGAACTTGGTGGGTCCTCTGGCAAGGCCGACGAACGATTACTTGACAACGAGCGCAGGTTATCGTCAATGAGGAAACCGCCCATGATACTGAAGAGTTCCTTACCAAGCGGCTGAATGCGATCAAGAACCAGCGTAATGCTGGTGACCAGGAAGATCTCGCCCTTATCATTGGTGTGTGGTCCCAAAAATCAGGCGTATTGACGAGTGCGAAACATTCATTCTGTCTGTCACAGACGGCAAGAGTCTCACGTTCGCTTTGGAGAAGGAAATCTCGAAGACATTCCTGGAGTTAGCCATTCTGTGCAAGGCTGTGATCTGCTGTAAGTGGCTTGGCCTCTTATACCGCGACACACCTTGTTGATCATGTCCTTAGGTCGTGTATCTCCCTTGCAGAAGGCACTCGTTGTCAAGCTCGTGAAGAAGAATCAGAAGTCGATCCTGCTCGCGATCGGGGATGGTGCCAACGATGTCAGCATGATTCAAGCTGCTCATGTTGGTGTCGGCATCTCGGGTTTGGAGGTGCGTATTCCAACTTGTAAGATTCGAGCTGTTCTAATGGCCGCATAGGGTCTCCAAGCTGCTCGGGCTGCCGACGTTGCTATATCGCAGTTCCGCTACCTCAAGAAACTGCTTCTCGTCCATGGTGCATGGAGTTACACCCGTTTGTCGAAGATGCTGTTGTGTAAGTTCTACATTGATTATGAATGCCTTCGTCCCTGACACATGCCATTGCGTTGATCAGACTCATTCTACAAAAACATCGTCCTGTACATGACGCAATTCTGGGTATGATTGCAACAACCTGTTACTCGAAGCAGCAACTGACACTATTTCCATAGTTCTCGTTCTTCAACAATTTCTCTGGTCAGATTGCGTACGAATCGTGGACGCTGACGCTGTACAACGTCGTCTTCACCGTGCTCCCGCCGCTGGTCATCGGTGTCTTTGATCAGTTTGTCTCCGCTCGCATCCTCGATCGCTATCCACAATTGTACATGCTAGGCCAACGCAACGCGTTCTTCACACGAACGCAATTCTGGGCTTGGGTCGTGAACGCTCTGTACCACAGCCTTGTGAGTGTCCATTTACTTGAGGATAAGCAATTGTCACTGACTGCCGGATGGCGTAGATCTTGTTTGGGTTCTCGGTGATCTTATTCTGGGGAGACCTGAAGCAGGCAACCGGATTCGACTCGGGACATTGGTTCTGGGGTACCACCTTGTACCTCGCCGTGCTTCTCACTGTTTTGGGCAAAGCTGCTTTGATCTCTGAGTAAGCCACTTTTCCCTTGAATAGCCGTTCGCCTCTCATTGTTACATCTCACAGCCTGTGGACGAAGTACACTGTAGCAGGTTTGTGACGCCCATACCTTATGCTATGTTCTCCATGCTCACTGGTCACTTAGCCATACCCGGTTCCTTTGTGTTCACCATGCTCTTCCTGCCACTATACGCTGTCGTCGCACCGGCGATCGGCTTTTCGACAGAATACCAGGGTATTGTCCCTCGATTGTGGACCGACGCTGTCTTCTATTTCGTACTACTGTTGGTGCCTATCGTCTGCTTGACGCGCGACTTCGTGTGGAAATAGTGAGTGTAGCATAATTACGTCTCAGGCGAGCACCGACTAACCTGCCCCATAGCTACCGACGGACGTACATGCCTGAGACATATCACATCGCTCAGGAGATTCAGAAGTACAACATCCCGGATTATCGCCCTAGGCAAGAGCAGTAAGTAGTGTCATTTTGCTATCGCGACCGCTCTTCTGACAAAGGTCGTATAGATTCCAGAAGGCGATCAAGAAGGTCCGCGCTGTGCAGCGCATGCGGCGCAATCGCGGGTTCGCGTTCAGCCAAACGGAGAATGCATCACGACAGGATCAGGCCCGCCTGATCAGAGCTTATGACACGTCGAAAACGGGCGCACGACCGACTGGATACTGAGAGGCGTTTCTACGAGTGGACACTTGCTTGCTAGCATATCATTATACGGAGATGTAAACTTACGGTAGCTTTCGAATTCTGGAGTAATTGCTTGTAGAGCTCATCCAAGTCGGATTGGTTGCTGAGTATGCCCGGCGCGCGAGAGTAGCCCAAATATCGTTTATATCGCAGTTGACGACAATACAGAGACGAATCAGGTATTAGACGTAGAAAGGAATCCGGACGCTAAGATCAATGGACTACAGAATGAGAGAGAACGATTGATCCTTCCGCCATCCCCAGTCAGCACCGTTTTCACGTCGTTGGCTGCGAGATACGGTGTGATCTGATTGATTCTACGCTTGCCGCGGGTTGTCGATGTTCTTGTCAAAAGCGAGGCTTTAACCGATAAGCCCGACGTAGAAGCTGGATTCTGAGGCGAGTCCTGGAATGTGACGGCACGACGACGATGAACCGGAGCGTTGCCCAAGGTATCATCCTGAACCTCGCTGACCTGCGTAGAAGAGACAGCGGTCGTACCCGCTGGGGCAGGTTGATAGACCGATCCTGATAGCGTCAAGACGATGGTCCAAGTTTTGCATGGAATCCGTCGAATGACTTCGAATCCCTCACGTTTCGCGAACGTCACTTCGACGCGTCGCCGCTCGTCCGCAAAGGCTCTCTGAATCACACTATGGTCTCCATGTTGTCTCGTGCCGTCGATGTGCGCCAGCGAACAACGCGAATATGGTTTCGTTTGTCCACTGGCAGGCTTCCAGGGCAACGCGTGTTCTGCAGGGGTGGATGAATCGGATGAGGACGGGTCCACCGGCGAGACGGAGACGTCTACCCATAGCTTGTGAAGGGGCGCGCCGTGTGCACCTGTGTACTGTGTAGGCAAGCAGGGGCACTTTCCCGCGCCGACGCGGACCGTCAGTCTCTCCCGCCGGGTGTCATCGAGAAAAGACACTCGAGCAAAGACAGAGTCACGGATTTGCTCCAAGGTGAGATGACAGGGGACAGTCAGTGTCAGGCCGTCCTCCTCGACATTGCTCGACTCGCATACGAGACCATACTTGGATTCGAGTTCGGCAAAAAGCCAATGGGGAAGGAAGAACGTGAAGGTTGGAACGGGTGCCATGGCCTCGCCAATCGGACCATCTGGATGAACGTGAAGCGTAGACGGTGCAGAACTTTGGTGATATATGTAGGGCTCGTGAAGCTCGAAGTTCCCGTATTGAAAGGTCCGATGCTCGCGATGACTGTGGCTCTGAAGACGCAAGGGATTCATATTGACCTCTGCGACATCAGGACCTTTCACCAGAGGAGGCGCTTCGATGCGAACAAGGAGCTCTCGCGGCAGGAATGCACCACGATAATAGTGCTCTTCAGCCGTACCGTCTATGAACTCCCCAACGGCATATTGGAGGCTACCAGAGTATTTGGCACGACGCAGGAATAGGAGGACGTACTGGCCTTGAGCGTTCTCGCAAGCCAATAGGGCGAGTTGGACGTGCTGAGTGGTCGCAGACGCTGTCCGAGCCATCCAACTCCTCCAGGACTCGATGACGTGCTCGGAGAGCGGCAACTGCGTCCGGATGCCGTGGCTTGTGAGTGCATAATGGGGCATTCTTAGGGGCAAGCCCAGCGCAGCGGAGATGTCGCTGATGTTGATGGGCTTGTACCCAGCAGAGTCGATGAACTCGGAGGGTGAAGGTGCCAGCATATCTTGCATCTTAGCTTGCACGTCGAACGCGACGCCGCTCTGATCACCCGATCGAGCGCGCTGCGTCGGGTCGACGTCCTCGCTTTCCATGCGTTTCCTTGCCGCGTCGACATCAGCATGCAGACGACCCCAGGCGAAGATGCTCTGGTCGGGAATCCGTCGAAGGATTTCTTCCTGGAGGCGAACGAATGCGCGAGGGCCTTCGCCATAGATGGTAGGCATACTGATGCCAAAGATTCCCAGCAGGGAATACGCACGATCTTCGACGCGAGTGGTTTTGCGCTTCGCAGCCCAGGACATGCGTTGTGCGACACTAACGCTATCCAGCGGGCGTTCCCCAGTGAGAATCTCCTTTTGAATGGCTGTGATCTGCTCGACCACAGTTGCCAGCATGTACTTGGAGCCGAGGGTGCACCAAGTCTGGGAGAGAAAGACGACCCTGGCAGGTGCAATGAGCTCCTGGAGAGTCCAACCACGCTCGAACCAGCGACTACGTCGGAATGAAGAGTGAGGGGCACTCGGGTCGCCGTCGTCTCCGACGTCGTAGAGGTAAGCATAGCAGACGTCGGCATCGGCGTACCAGGCATACATGGAGTTGATCGCTTCGGATAGCTCGGCGCTGCTGTGGTGGTCGATGCAGCAGGTGTCGATCCAAACCCACTCGTAACCGGCACGTTGTGCAAAGATGCAGCAGTTGCGAATCTTGGCGGAAACGCGGGAGCGGGGGATCTCGCCTGACAGCGCGCACTCGGCGCTGACGTTCTTGACGTCTCTGAAGGAGAGCTCGTTGCGAACGTCTTGCCAGACATGAGAGAGGATGGCGTATCGGACCTCGCTCGAGCTGATGAAGTAGTGAAGCTCGGCCGTTTTGGTGTTGAGTAAATACATCGTTTAGGCGATGGCTACAGGGGAGAGTGAGTCTTTGCGTAGCTGAGGCGAACGAGTACTCGCGGGTGACACAGGTCGCGCCCGACGGTGAGGCGAGCAGCTATCTGAGCGATAGGGACAATGGCCGAGATGGGGGAGCTTAGTAGTATCAGACGGAGGGAGAGCGATATATGGGTATCGAGTATGAGAGAGGGATGGCCTCCCAGGGTGCATTGCCCCCCTCACCTCGTGTACGTCCAACTGGCGGGATCCAGGCCTGGCAGGGGAACGAGGCGAAAGGCATGGTCATCCTGCGCGAAGCTGTCCTACAGGCGGCGATACTAGCTACCACTGGCAGTGGTAGTGACGGAGCTCGAGTGCTCGCTGATGGCCTGCGTAGTATGTCTAACACTCGCAAGTAGGCCTGGACGCGGCCACACAATACCTACACAAAGATCGGGCGGCAAGGTCCTGTAGTGTAGTGGTTTATCACTTGGGATTTTGAACACGTCCGCCGGGCGGCCCCTCAACCCGGTCGACTGGTGGATCGTGGATCTTCCCAAAACCCAGGTTCGAACCCTGGCAGGACCTCCTCATTCCGCCTTTTTTGCGCACAGTCCCTGCTTCACTCGCTCTTGCGTCGACATGAATCATTCAGGCTCAAGAAAGACCAGTATACACTTGTGGCAACATATTCTTACATCCCCCGGTGTAGACAATTCCTGGATGTGTACCTAAGGCTCGAGCGCGCAAACAAGCCCTCCCTTCGTCATGTTCCATCCCAATTGCTCGTACGTCCAGCCAAGCACCGTGCCGTCGTCACTGTACTGGTGGTAGCGCAGCAAGGAGCGGTGCATACCAGGCTTTAAATGAATCGCGTTCAGCGTCGCCATCTCTTCGTCAGTCAAATCGAGCAACTAGCACGTCCAGAACCCGCGTGAGACTTGTAGTATCATGCACCTCCACCATGAGCTACGCACCTCGATGTTTTGCCTGATACGCTCAGGGTTCTCGCTCTTCGGGATCACAATAGTCCCGCGCTTGACGCCCCAACTGAGAGTCACCTGTCCGGGCGTCGCGTTATGCGCCTGGGCGATGCTCACTACGTCAGGGTCTTGAAGTAGCGAGGGTTTCCCATCATATTCTCCCGGCCGCCCTGGGAGTTGGGGTTAGTACGCAGTGCTCATCGTGTTTGAAGATCACATACCCAAAGGAGAATAGGCTGTAATGAGGATCCCTCTCTCTTCGCACCAAAGCTTGAGGTCCACAGAAGGCAGACAGGGATGGCACTCCACCTGGTTCGTCGCAGGCACGATGTCGCTCTCGCGCAGGAGCACCTCAAGCAGCTTGATCGAGAAGTTCGATACGCCGATCGAGCGAACCTTCCCTGTATCGAGTAGCTTCTCCATCTCCTTCCACGTCTCGACATAGGTCGGGCTCTGGCCATAAGGGATCGGCTTATTGTCTTCCGTATACGCCTGCGGCCAATGGATGAGGTACAGGTCGACGTAGTCGACGCCAAGCTTGGCCAGCGACTCCTCCAGCGACTCTTTCACTTTGTGGTGGTGGTGGTTGGGTAGCTTGGTAGTAAGGAAAATCTCCTCCCGAGGCACTCCAGACTCTCGGATAGCCTTTCCGACGTACTCCTCGTTACCGTATCCGTACGCCTGTTTTTATGGTATATCACGGGGCTATATCTAACCAAATATCATTGTAATACTCACTGTATCAATGTGCCTGTATCCCGCCTGACAAGAAGACAGGATGCGTCAGAATGCGTAGTCAACAATGTACGAGTAGACCCACCTCCAACGCATCTTTGCACATCTTCGCCGCTATTTCTCCACCGCCAGGGGCACCCATCCAACATCTAATGATAGATGGTTAGTCAATTTGAAACGCATACCATGTTCAAGTGTGTTTAGGCTCCAGCGTTGCGAGCTCCGGCCAATGATAAGCCGGGGAACGTGGGGGCGGGCGGCGATTTCATAACGCTAACAGCATGTATTCATCAAGGAACATTGACTGACCCTATGCCTACTGAAGGAATCTTGTATCCGGTGTTGAGCGTGAAGGAGGGTATGTTAGCGGCCATGGTCGATGATATCAGGAATGCGATTGTAAGAGGGGGACGGTGGGCGATCACGACAGAGGGCTGCCGCGGTCTCCGATTTTATACATGGGCGGTAGCAGTCCGTCTGCCATTGTGTGGATGACTTCACGCCCTCTTGAACGTTCTTGAACGCGGATTCTGAACGACGAACGACAAGCCTGCCCCGGTCCGCGGTAGGACCGCTGGGCACCAGGTGACCGCATACGGCCCGGTTCCATGAATGTGCATCCTCCTACGGCGTCCCGCTTGATACACTAGTAGTAGCCAGTGTGTCGGCATGGCACACAGGGAAGCTGCTGATACAGCCAAGGGCGACAAGGTGGTGGTAGTCGTCCTAGTCTGGCGCCGTACGATTCAAGTTGTGGCTACCCGGACAAGCGCCGGCTAGCAGTGCTCGCAGTCCGGGCTCTGACTTGGTCGAGAGGGCATCACACAGGATTGAGCTATGGCAGCATTCACCAAATTGTGTAAATCACATGTGCGAAGCGGGGACGGTCAACTCAGGGCACTCAGCACACTTGCACCCCACTCAAGCCGGGTAAGTTAGGCTGAGGTTGGCTACGTACGCTATCGGCGCGGCACGATACGTATCTAGCCCTAGCTCGAGGGATACGGGTCCGTCCTGGAAGGTCAGCAGTTGAGGGTTCTCATTCGTGTATTGAGGCCAATGGAACGCGCCGTCGCCGTTGGGATCCAATGTGGCCGCGAATCGGATGAGGTAGTCCGCCATGTCCCCTCCACCATACACATTGGGGAGCTCGGAGCCGTGAGCCTTCATGTCTCGATATTAGCAAAATCAGAGCATTGAGGGGCTGAGCTACGCACTGCACCGATGCCTTTAACCTTGCCGCCCTTGTTGACTGCACGAAGTCAGCTATCAAGAACACTATATTCTGGAGAGAGAGGTCGTACGGAATGCGTATACTGGCTGCTTCCCCGAGATCTGTTGCACAAACAGGCGCCTTGGAGCTTGTTCGATCCAGTCGCCTTGGAACGCTGAGATACGCTTGTATTGGAGAGAGTAGGCAAACTTATCACCGGTGCCAAAAGGCGATCCGGCGGCAGGGTCTGAAGGGTAGAGCTCAAGGACTTTGGCAACTTCTTCACCCGACGCCTTGGGATAGAAATTCGAAGACACGTAGTCAGCGAACTCATCATCGGTGCTGATGTGAGTGTTGGGTGAGAAGCAGTGCAAGATGGCATGCAGGACGCGCGTACGTGATGTTCAGAGAGGGAAAAGCAAATGCGCTCCCTTCATCTTCGTCATTGCCTAGAAAGTCCATCAACCAGAACATCCTCACAGCGAATATGTTGCATGACGCACCTATGACTATCGGAACCCTCGCAACATGTCCCTTGAGGAGCAAGTGTTGTGGCGCATCTGTTATAAAGACGCCGTCCGCGTGAGCATTCCAGGGAGTATTGACTTGCTAGAGGCACCATCAACTTCTGTCTCGGCGCCGTAAGTGTAAAGGGGCACATACCACGTAGTCCAAAAAGGATGGCGATTTGTCCATGGCGGCCTTGAGAACAACCGCAGGTACCGTGCGCAGGCATTGCAGCGTATCATTCGCGGATGCGCAACCCGCGTCAGCCACAATCTGGTCATACGTGTCTTGTAGCTCCAAGATATCTCCGTACGGGCCTGGGGCACCAGACTCAAGGAACCCGGCGCGAAAGAGGCCCTCGTTGTTCCCGCCGTTGGCCAACATATGCAACGATACGGAAATGGCACCGGCGCTCTGGCCCCAGCTAGCCTACATATGAGTGAATGTCAAAGTGGACAAGCTCGTGCAGTCACGTACATTGTAACCTTGGCTGGATCTCCTCCAAACGCGGAGATGTATTTTTGAACCCATCTGAAGGCCTCGCGTTCTGTTGACAATTACTTCAGCGCGTTGGGGAGGCCTACGAATCATCAGATACGTACGATCTTGTAAGCCCAGATTTCCTACGCCTTCTTCCTTGACCTCCTTGCCGCCGAGGAAACCGAAAGCTATGCGATTTGTCAGAGACATGCTGCAGTCATCCTTGTACGATCTATCCTACCACTCAAGCTATGTATCAACCAAACTCGCGTCAACTCACAGATTCGACGATCAAGATTTGATCGCATACATACCGATAATTCATGGCGACATATATAACAGGGTGGCCGATTTGGATAGACCTTTCCACAATGGCATCGCCAGGCTCTCTGCGATCATCGTCAGTATCTACTACTCGCACAGTCTGGGGTGGCTTCACTCACACGGCATTGGATCCATGCTGGTATCCACCTACTCAATGTCAACGCGGGTCATATAGCCCCTTCGTCGGTCGACCCACCTCCATAGATCCACTACGTCCCAGATATCGTTAGACTAAGGCGTCGTGTCGTGTGCGAACAAAACTAGAGACTTACCACTAGAACGGGCAGTTTTGACTGCGGCGTCGCTCCCGACGGCGTAATGACGTTCAAATTGAGGCCTTGAACCATGGACGCGATCAGATTTATGAAGCAGTCTTAATGGTCGAGCGTAAGCTTACAGTCTTCGCTTTGTGAGACATCAGGTATAGCGATAAAGTCTTCCAAGTACTGCTGCGCAGGTTGAGGCACGTCCGGAGGGAACGACCCGAGCACGAAGTCCTGCTGTATGCACTGGTTGCCAAACGCGGTCGCATTGAGAACTCCTTTGTAGGGTGCAACGGGCTTGGGAAGACGGAGCCTCAAGTCGCCGATACTAGAAGAACAATGAACTTGCCGTACTACCACGGTAGATGTGTATGGAAACCTACGGAGGCTGCGCATACGGGATGCCGAGGTATCGAGTCGTCGTTCCGTTTGTGGTCCCGATGATTGTAGCATTATCGAGGGAGATTGAAGGGGACGAAACGAATTGAGTAGGTGCTGCAGACGCAACAGCTACCAGAGCAAGTAGACACCTTGACAGAAGGAACATGGGTAGCAGAATTCGTAGCTGGTAGGCAAGAGTGCGTCCACTCTAGCTCTTTTTGAACCACTGGCTGACGCCTGTGTGGAATCTGCAGCGAGGTCCTCGAGCGAGATGCTTACCAAGGTTTTCATGGTATTGCAAACAGCGATCGGAGCAGCGAATGGGCGTGACGCCTGCCAATTGGTAGGCGTGGCCTTGGTTGGGCCTGCTGTACAATGGCGCATTGCACGCAGGCCATTACTCGTCCCATTTTCAAATACAGTACGGCCAATAGTGGAGACCCAGGGTTTTACAGGACTCGCTCCGACGGCCCAACAAGGACACATGCCATGGTGCCATCGATGGTGGGTATCGGCAACTATGTCTGAACAATTCAAATATAATCAGTCAGTATGGGTAACCTGGTGTGGATGCCACTCGAAAGGCCATCCGTTATAACCTACCGGCCACGGCCGCGCGAACAGGTCCCCCGAAGACGGAGACGCCTGCTAGCAAAGTGCGAAGTCCGAGACATACCGCTAACCTCTCTCTCACTTTTTGTAACGTCTACACCGGAGAAGTGTGGGTCGAAGGAGGGCATAACAGAGAGATGGCTATACCGGATTACGAGATGGGTGCGCTTCTAAGTTCTCATTGAAGCCGAGGAACCCCATGGGTATTGGCCGGCGAGGCGGGCATAAGCCGACGTGGCGGCATGGCGCCTTTAGCTGGCGGTTACTACTGTAGTTCGCTTCGAGCTTCCCGTTGGAGTCCTGCCAGAAGGATTCTTGGTGATCACCGTTGTGAGGCTAGCAAATCTATCATCGAGGGGCCATGGGGTACCAAGTCAGACTCCTCCAAGTACTGCAGCTTGCGAGTCGCGACAGTCAAGGACGGTTTCAATAAGCGCCCAAACACGAGGCTACTGATCGCCTCTCCTCCATCATTTTACCCAGCGAACCGTTATTCAGGCTGTGGGTAAGAGAAAATCCCACGTAGTGTTCCGACTTTCGACCAATAAGTTATGTTTTGGTATTCTTCTACATCAATACAACATCGTGAACCAATCAGCAGTGTACGAAAGACCAGCGTACATGATACCCTATCGCGTAATCTGACAACATATCTCCCATCCTGTCCCCCACGCAAATAGATCCAGCAATACAGTCAGAGACACACTCATCTCCGTGCGATGTGTGCATTGGCGAGCTCGCGTTCCAGCTCGGCACTGGGGTCGTCCAGGATGGGGCTGCCAGGGCGCACCTCTCCCGCGGTGCCAGTGTAGTTGGAGGTTGCACCATTTGGCGGCGCCTGATCCGCAACGGGCGAGTTCAAGATCTCGTCGCGAGAGGGCATTGGAAGACTACGACAAGGTTAACATTAGCACAAGAAGATAGGAACTGCAGCCGCACCTCTCTTGCCGGCGAATCTGACCAGCGGCACGGGCTTGCGCACGGACTTCAGCACGGAAAGCGTGCACTTCCTCAACAATGAGGCGTTTCATTCCCTCGATCGTGTCCTCTTCCTCGAAGCCGAAGTCAAATGACTGCGCAAAGATAAGCAGGTGAGTACCCACAGCACAACGGCTGCTATGTTACGTACTGAGGAACAGACAGGCTCGTCCGCAGGGTCGTGCCAGACAGCGAGGTAAGGATGGTTCAGGGCCTGCTCGCAAGTGATACGCTTCGCAGGGTCGAAGTGCAGCAATTGCGACAAAAGATCAATTGCCAGAGGGTTGGCACGGGGGAAGAGTGTGGAGAAGGGAACGCGAGGCTTTATAGGCAGAGAGCGGATGTAGTCTTGCGCCTACAGATATTGGTTGGTTAGAGATACACGGTGATTACACCTATGGAGTGGACGCACGCGGGGCGATCCAACACGACGGAGGGTTTCCTCAGACGGGGTTCCCAGATAGTGGAGAATCTGGTTCAGCTGGTCGACGTAGCTATGCGAGATGAATCAGTATGCAGGGTATTTGTGACAAGGATGAAATCACTCACTCCCTACCCTTGAAGATAGGCTTCCCGGCGAGCAGCTCGGCAAGGATGCAGCCTACTGACCAGACGTCGATGGCGGGACCCTGTCTGGACTGTCAACGCGACGAAGCAGTGTTATAAAGAGCTGTAGCGGCTCACGTAGTTTGCAAAGCTGAGCATGATCTCAGGTGCACGGTACCAACGAGTGGCAACGTATTCGGTCATGAACCCTTGGTTGGCCGCTCCGCGGGCCTGGTTGTTGCCCGCGCCGGGGCTGTAGCCGCGGGCAAGGCCAAAGTCACAGATCTTGAGCTCACAGTCTGCATTGACGAGGAGGTTTCCGGGCTTGAGGTCACGGTGGAGAACATTGGCAGAGTGGATATACTTGAGTCCGCAGAGAGTCTGGTATATGAACGACTGGAAGTGGGCGTCGGAAAGCGGCTGCTGGGAGCGGATGATGGCATGAAGATCGGCTTCCATGAGCTCCTCCTGCAGAGTCGGGATGAGTGAATGTGCGACCCGATTTGACGGGGGCCTCTTACGTAGAGGTAGACCTCGTCGAAGTTGCCGTCGGGATGGAAGACGATGTCCATATCATACAGACAAGTGATCTAGAAGGATCAGGTGAATCAGGTGTGCTGGCTGCAGAGAAGTAGGGTGGATTACGTACGTTTTTGTGTCCGCGGAAGTGGTGGAGGAGTCTGGTAAGGTGGTTAGCGATGGCGCTTCGGCATTGAAGGAAAGACAAGTACTTGATCTCGCGAAGACATCTCTTCGTCAGAATCCTCTATATGAAGCGAGATGGATCGGTTTGGGAGCGATGCGGGATGTGAGAGGATGAACGGACCTTTGTGTTGATGTTTGTTATCTTCTTAATGGCGCACCCCTCGCCCGATCGACGGTGCTTGGCGGCGACGACGCAGCCGTACGCGCCCTGGCCGAGTTCCTTGACGAACTGGTACTCGGAGTCGACGATGAAGGTGGAGTTGAGGGCGGTGAAGGAATGGCGCTGCATCATGGCCGTCGCGGGTTGGAATGAGGGGGAGTGGGAGGGAGTTGGTGGCTTGGGGACGGGTACTAGTAGGGGAGAGTGATCGATGAGGCGCTGTAACGCCCTCGCTCGATATGGCAGTCGTCCACTTGCACAGGTTCACGCTGAATCTGATCCCCTCCGTTGCCATCCGTCTCATCACCCAGTGCACTCGCGCGATGCACATGTGCTAGGGTCGTCGCCGAGACAATAGACAGCCAGCTTCAGATCGTTGTATCCTCACCCCGGTTGTACAAAGCGACTGAGGATTGAGAGACTCCAGGATACGCGCAGATACTACCAGCGCAAGGAACATGAGGGTATACATGGTGAAAAACTACGGTATCGGTATCATCACATCAGTGTCCACATACACAACGTCCTGTCACGACCAGTCGTATCTGAAGAATGAGTCGCTCAACGACTCGCAGTCATCGAAGCGTTCCCACCGATGGAAACGCGTTTGGAGCCTGCGCTCCCGCTCGAGCGGCGTCCGCCTCCGCCATAATCGTATTCCCGGAGCCTGATTTCCATCTCGTACACCTCGGCCAACCCCCTCTCCGTTACGACGTCCGACGGAGCAGAGTAGCTGAACATCAGTCTGACCTGGCGATACGCGCTACAGAACGTCTGCCGTTGGTCATGCCAGAACTGCACGAGCATGGACTCATCTGGATAAATGTCCTCGGATTCGTCGCTGCACTCCGAGTCCTCCTCGAAGGTAGCGCGGGCGAATACCGAGTCCAGGTCAGCGTCGAATGAGACCGTCGCCCAGAGCTGGCCGCGCCCCCCTCGGTTGTCTACGTGGCATGCTCCAAAGTGGACCGTGAAGGACTCGTGATGGAAGCCGATGAAAGTCAAACTGCGGGCCTCTCCCGGACCGGTCAGTCGGAAACCTAGGTCTGGTATGACAGGCATCCTAAAGCCCATGCGTTCCAATGCTTTCTGCGACGCCTTGGAGATATGCACGCTGCAAGGCGCTTCGAAGAAGATCAGGGAGTTTCGAGAAGCGATGGAGGGGCTGGCGGTGGAGGAAGAGGATCGCTCTCGTGCGGAGACGTGGCGAAAGGATTGGATGATGATGTCTCTCAACGCCGGGGAAGGATTGAACAGCTCGCGCATATCCGCCTCGGTCAGACGAGTGGTACGGTAGTAGTGGTTGTGCCGACCGCCCTGAGCGACGAACCCGCCGACAAGAGCCTTGTTGGAAACAACAGGGTCAGGACGTAAGAAGAGCGCGAGGAGGCGTCCGCGGGTATCGATGCAGCCCAGCAAACCAAGCATGGCATCACATGCGCCGAGCTCCTGTCCAGGGGATAGAGGCACCATCGGGAGCGCGGTGCGTATACCAGCACCGGTGTGGGTATAGATTGGGACATTCTCCGGCAGGTTGATCTTCTCCGCAAATTCCGACAGCAGGATGGAGCTAATGTCTGCGCACGATGCAAAGTCGGCAGGGGAGGATGCAAGGAGGGGCTGAGAATCCTTGTGCTGCTCGTAGTTGTGCCCCTTAGCTATCGTTACGAATGCACCAGACTGATACTCGCGAAGGCTGGAGCCCCAGGCAAAGATGCTCTGGTCAGAGGTGTGCTTGAGGATCTCCTCCTGGAGACGGACGAAGGCGTGATTGCCCTCGCCATAGATGGTCGACAAGTGGACACCGAAGATGCCCATGAGGGAATAGGCGCGGTCCTCCTCGCGTCTGGCCTCCCGCGAAGCCGCCCACGACATCCGGCACGCGATGCTGACGTCCTCCAGTGGCCTCCGGTGCGTGAGGACAAGGCGGTCGATCCCGGTGATGGATTCGATGAGTTCCGCGAGGCTGCGCTTAGCACCGATAGGTTGCCAGTCGGAGGAGAGAAAAATGATAGAAGCGGGCGCGATGAGCTCTTGGAGTGTCCAAGTGCGCCTGAACCATCGGCTACGCCGAAAAGACGATTGAGGAGGATGCGGGTCCTCATTCGGAGGAACGTCGTGCAGGTACGCATAGCACATCACTGCATCGCGGTACCAGACAAACATCGAATTGATCGCCTCGCTTAGCTCGGCGCTATTGGATGTGTCGATACAGTCGGTGTCGGTCCACAACCACTTGAAACCATCCTCCCTCGCTTTCTTGCAAGCACCCCTGAGCTTGGGGGACGGCGTGTGCCGCGCACGGTCTATGACGCGAGAAATCGGCCCACCACGCTTCCCTCTGTCCTGGCCCTTTACGAACCGCGACTGTGGGGGCTTCTGTTCGTTGCCGTTCCAGACATGGGAGAGGATCGCATAGGGAGGGACGCTGCCTTCGTTGAATGGATGGAGCAAGAACGTCTTCGTGTCGATTAAGTACATTCAGGATCTGCCGCGGGGCGATGAGATCACACGACAGGAGCAGAACATCGTCGTACACTTACAACGACTCGGAGATGAAGCGGCGAGGGCGTCAGCACACAAGCCGCGTGCGGCTCGTGTGGGGGAGGGAGCACAAGGTGAGCAGTTCGAGAGGGGAAAGGGTAAACAAGGCGAGTGAATCAGACCGGAAGAGGAACGTGGGGTCCTTATGTATACAACGAGGAAATGGCGATGGAGGGCGTCCTTGGGTCCCGAAGATCTGTATTCGATATCGAACGTTCGATGACCCTGATGCTAGTCATGGGTAGGCATCGAGTGCAGCGGTTGTGGTTGAGAGTCAGTACAAAACCCATACTATCTCCTTCAGAGCTCTACACTGGTGAAGTAAGCAGTGCAAGTGAGTAGTCCCACGGGTGCACGGCCCTAGCCCAAAGTGCCGTCCACAGTCACGCCGAAGACACGGGGGCGAAGCACTGGCGGGAGCGACGAGCGCGTCGCCCAGAAGAGTCATAGGATCGATAAGGTCTGGACATCGGAAGGGCCTTCGGGTGAGTGCTGTACAATTTCCTCGACAGCATCGTTGTCGACTCCTGCCTGGCGGCGATGCGGTCCAGCATACATATTGCGGCTCAGCGAGAGAATACCAAAGCGCCGCGGTGGCCTTTACGTATCGGAATAATCCACAGACTTGTGTACATTGAATCCGAAGTTCGCGCTACGCCATAGCCGTCTAGATGAGTGTCCTTGTTTGGACGCCTTGAATTGTAATTGTAGATAGATACTAGCTGGGTCTACTGCTGAAGGATATCGCCAGATACAGATTTGACGGTCAACCTTCGTAGGAGGTTCATACACGTATGGCCGAGCAAGAATGTGCCAGCGAGAGCGAGACAAGAAATGATGATCGTTGCCCGACGCAGTGCAAAAACTGGGTATTAAGCTATCCTGAATATTGAAGTGCATAATGTGTAGGGGAGCTTGCCAGGAAACGCCGTCGTACAGTTGCCACACTATCCTACTTGGCCAAGAACTAGCACACCCAGGGTGGCCAGCCTCGGATCACTTCGGCGCGACCATCTTAGCATTCACGACGGTACAATCGCTGGAGCCTGAGGTATGTGACGAAACGTCGACTGGCAACACGGTCCGCATTGTCGAATCCTCACAGAACGCGCGGCAAGGCAAATCATAGGCTAGCTGGCCTAGGCCTAACCCACCGCTCCTGCATCGCTCGCAACCATGCTACTGACACTACCAAGCGAATTAGTGATGGTGATAGTACGCGCTCTAGGCGGAAACGTCAGGGCTCTACGCAATGTTGCCCTTACCTCTCGCGCCCTCCTCCCAGTCGCTCGCGAGGTGCTTTTCGAAGTCGTCAACCTCCGTGCCCTTAACCGGACATGCATCCAGCCCTACTTCAGCGCTATCAACGAACTTCGGATCGTGGGGACCATCCATGGCATGGCCTGCGTCCTTTCGAAGCCTCCTGTCGCCCTGATTCTCTACCCTCACGCCTTCCCCAAGCTCAAGTCCCTCTGCTTCATCGACGCTGGTCAGCTTTTCTACATGCGGATGCCTTTATCGTTCCTCACTGCTGTAACAAGGCTCACCGCGCTCACTGAACTCACACTCTCCGGCGCCACATTCGTGCAGCTGGGACATATTCAGTCTCTAATCTGCTCTTTGGTCCGTCTCTCCCGACTTTCTTTGAGCAACGTCGAGTTTTCTCAGGACGTGTTCACCATTTCTACGTATGCCCCCTTGCCCGGTCACATCGCCTCAGTGGCTGCAATCAGACCCAGGCTATCCCACCTGTCTATTGCTCCCGTCAACTCAACCACGGCGTCAGCAGAGGTGGCCCAATGGCTTGGCAGAGGACCTTCGAGGGACTCCCTCACGACGCTCGTCGTACCTCACCTCTCAGAAGCGCCCTATGTCGTTTTGAACTGCTTTGGGCCCAATGTCGAACACTTGCGCATGCCTCTCCGAGAGCTGGACAGTACGTCACTTCCGAATTCGAGTGTTCGCACCTAATGTCTACACCAGCCAGCACGTACGATGGATACCTGGACGGGTACACCAACTTGCGTACGGTGACGGTCTTCATGGAGGACTACAACACGTCCCAAGGCCCGTGGTACCTCATCGCGCCGTTCTTTGAGCGCGGCATCCCGGCGGCGGAACGCCTCCAGACGATCATCATTGACGTCCGCATTGGCTATCCGATGTCGCTCAGTTCCGCAATTGATTGGACCGCGCTGGATAGGCTCAACGACGTCCTAGATGAGGACAAGTTTAAGGCGTTGCAGAGGGTGGTGGTGATTTTGCAATGGCGAGAGGCATTGGGCTGGACACCGGATTGGGCGGAACGCGAGTCGGTTGCGGGGAGCATACGCGCGCGGCTGTACAACCTCGATGAAGAGGGAAAGCTAGAGACTAGGCTGCAGACTGTTGAAGAGGTGTGTATGCACGTGTCATGCCAGGTGGTGCATGTCAATGCTCACGTATATGCTCGTTCAAATGCGACGAGCAGTTCTACGACACCATTCCAGGGTCGGTGTAGAAGATAAGACATGCTGGCAAGTCGTATATTTGCTATGGTCTCTGTATCGTCTTGTATTGTATCGTTTCCAAGATTCGTGCCATACCATCTATATTCTGGTTTATACGGATTGCACCAGGCCACTGTCCGTGCCACGGGGCCGCACACTGTAACTGATGAATGAAGCCGCTGAGTTCGCGCTGGCGCCGGGCCTCCTAGTCATGCAGTCAAAATCGGGACAATGCAGATCAATTCATTCGGTGGGGTTATCGGACCGTATCGAGCAGAGACAGGCCACCGCTATCACCAACTCTCCCAAGCACCCACAAACCCGCATGGTGCGCGCGCGCTCCGAGAGGGCACGAGCCTTCTCCATAAACACATCGCTCGCAGGGCTGAAAACCAGACGACGCAGGGCTGCAGCGGCAATGAGATGACGGCTCACTTCGGGCAAGTCGACAGTGTACGATCCCCTGCAGCGCCGAATGCGGATCGAAGGAGAGGCGCCGCGGTAAAGGGCATCGTGGGTATAGTGGAGCAGCGTACAGTCATCGAGCATGTCGCGAGGCCCGCGCAAGAAGCACGTTGTCGTGCATCGTGGTAGAACAGCGGTCGGCGGGTGTATGTGCGCCGGAGTCGAGATTGAGTTGCTCGTGCAGCAGCACATCCGCGTGTGGGGCGCGTGGATTCGGGGCTTGTGGCTTGCTGGGCGAGGGCTTGAAGGCTTGACAACAAGGCATGCGATTACGCTATGAAGTATCTCTCAAGGACGAAGAGGCCGACGGAGGACTACCAAGATAGGACCAGGACGCTCGAGATGTAATGCTATGCTTGCTGATGACAGAGGATCGGGGGCGCTGCAGTACCCCCAGGAGTCCTTGCTATGAAGCGGCGACAGCTGATAGAAATACTGACAAGCGACACAGATTAGACATTCGAGACGGAGCGTAAGGCACACCGGTGCTGATTCAAGTGACGGCTGTAATGCGATGTGTCCATGAACATACTGACAGTGACGTTCATGAAACTGTCATCACGGAGAATCGAGGTGTGCGAGGCTCCAGCAGGGATGAGTTACCAGGATAGAGGTTGTGCTGCAAGATGAAGATGTTGTAAGATTGACGCCGTCTTGGACACAGCAGCAAAGAGTGGTCGTAGGCAACAAGTCAGTCTCGAATATGGAAAACCGGTGATGTAGAGACGATTGACGAAAGTGACCGCAAGCCGCGGTGATAGCCTATTTCATGTGTAATGAGCGCGGTATGCAAAGTTGCATGCAAGAGAGCGGAAGGTACATGACGCTGACAAGCGGCCTACCTTTGACTGCGCACAGGTCAGCTGGGGTATATGCGCAGTCGAGTCGACCGGCCTCGCGGATATGCTGGTTGAGACTCTGGGGATGTTCGAACCACTCGTAAAGGAAAGCGAAGGACGTCCGGACGCAAGGATGGCCAAGGCGCTCATAACGCCCTGGACAGTGCTGCGGAGAGTAGCTTGTGTACGTCTTAGCCGGGGGCAAGTGCGAGGGTCGCGCGAAAGGGAGACCCAGTGCCATGGCAGTCACGCCGGGGTGGACGCCGAAGTGGTAGAGGAGTCCGCTACGGCAGCAGAGGCCGTTGGTCGGGAGAGAGGACGTCTGCGGAGAGGTAGATCGGGCTCTCAGGCGTGAGTAGCGGGCGGATAGCATGAGCTGGGTCGAGGGTGGTGAACATGACGAGCGTGGTAGAGTGGTCTATTCATACTTTGAATCGCGCAGTGCAGGCCGGGGAAGGGAGAGCGTGCACCGGTAGCGGTTGCGGGGGCAATGGGACGGATGCGTTGCGCGCGCTGCGGGGATTATGATAACAGTGCGAGCGGGTGAGCGTCAGGCGCGTAGAAACGCTTGCTGGACAGATGAGCAACGACGACAAACGAGGAGAGAGATAGGGAACAGAGTGTGAGAGGGGACGAGAGCATGGAGGAGTAAGATGAAGATGGGCGGAAAGGAGAACGGTGGGAGGCTGGACACGCGGTGTCAATGCTGAAGGCGAGCAAGACAGGCGTGTACGTTGGTGGACGGGATGATATAAATGACTGGGAAAGGGACGGCGGTTGTAGGGAAAGCTATGGCGATGGTACCTAGCCTGAGAGGAGAGACATACGAAACCGGTGAGTTGGACGTGTGTTATCCAGAGTGGAGGAGCGTGTGATGATTGACACTGACAGAGAGGCTGAGAGGGGGACGGTGGCGGGGGATGATGAAGATGGTGTGTGGTTGGCGGATGAGCACGGCAAGTATTGTGATGGTGGACGGAGTGGAAGGGCTCTGGGACGGGAGGACATCAAGACCGGCGTGGGTTGTGGACAGTGGGCGGGTGAGCGTGGAGTGCTACAGAGGAGCTGTGCTCAGACGAGGTGAGCAGTCTCTGGTGGGCATCAGCGTGGTGAGCGACGGGTGATGTCCCCTCCCTTGGTGTGTCGAGGACGCTGGTCTGGCCATGCGATCAATGTCCTGCCAGAAAAGGCAGAAATGACGTCGGGCAGGTCGCCGTTGCCGTGGATACGCGATGCTGATTGGCTGGGTCGGCCTAGAGTCACAGCCCAGTCACAGCCTGGTCACGACTGGAGATGGCCATAAGAGGGAATGGGCCTCGTACCCCGGCACTCGTTCGTCGTCCGTGGATCGGAGAGGTCTTGTCCTTTTTCCACTCTCTCCTCAGCTCTCTCTTTCCTTTGCCCTTCTCTTTCCTCTTCGTCCTCGCGTCCGGCACGCCCTTTCTCACGTCTTCATCCTTATATCCTCTCACACCCTCTCTAATCCACTCTCTCCCTCTCATCTCCACGACCAGCCATGTCTCTCAAGGCAGAACTCGAAACTTGGGCCGCTGCTCTCCAGGCTTACGACGCCGAAGACTTTGAAAAGTCCCTCGAGCTCTTCTCTCAAATCGCCGACTCTTCAAAGATCCTCACAAACATCGGCCTCATCTATGCCACCCTTGGCGAGCACGAAGCCGCCGTAGAGCAGTTCACCGCTGCAACCGAACTCGACCAGTATCTCGCAGTCGCGTAAGTACCCGCGCCCCTCTACTCTCTCCTTTGTGCTCTCTTCTCCCGGTCATCCGCGACTGCGCTTTGGAACCGTCTCCTTCCCTTCGCGTTTGTTCCCTCTCTGGGCTCCTTCCAGGTCGTAACCGATCACCCTCCGGTATACGGCCTGTTGCACGCCGCATCCCCCCTCGTTCACCCATCCCACTCGCCCAACACCTCCCCCGGCCAGAGATCCAAGTGCGCGTTGCTTTCGCTTTCGTCCATGTCCGCGTACAGAACGCTCGAATGTCTCAGTAGCCCGTACCCCTCTCACCCACTCGACCTTGTTGCCGTATCCTTCTTCCCGGGCGCTCCATCCAGCCTAGCTTGGCACGGCACATTCCGTGCTTTCGTCTTGTCATCCCCATACAACCTCACACACTCTCATGAGTTGTGTCTTTGCCCCTGACAACCAATGCCAGCCTGCTTGCATACACTTGGTGGAGCCCCGTTGATATTTGCCGCTGAGGCTCTGATACCTCCCGGAAACACGTACCCGAAGGCAGAGGCGGAGCTCGTACGACGGTCCGTCGGGGGGTGCATCGCCTTGACATAGTTGATCATCACCGTCGGCCGCCGTAAATTACACGCGGTCTGTTGATGTCCTGCTCTGCTCTACTGTCGCAGTTCTCCGTGAGGTGCTGAGGCGTCGAGCTGCGAACCAAACAATGGGCGCCTGCTCCTTACTTCGGCATGGGTCATTGTCTACGCTCGGTCCTTGTCCTAGTCCATCTCTACTGTCTCCACGGATACGACGACCCACCGTGATCGTGCTTCTCATTCATAACAATACTAATCATCACCCCTCCAGATATTTCCAATGCGGAGTGTCCAATTTCCTCCTCACCCGTTACGATGCCGCATATAACGACTTCTCTTCTGCTCTTCTTTACCTCCGCGGCAACCAGTTCATCAACTATGAGCAACTCGGGCTCAAGTTCAAGCTCTACAGCGCAGAAGTTCTCTTCAACCGTGGTCTAACCCAGATATACATGGGGAACATGCAGGTTCGTCCCTGAGCTCGATTGTTCGTTTGAATCAGCTAACAACGGTACATCGTTCTGTAGGAGGGCTTGGCAGATATGGAAGATGCTCGCCGCGAGAAGGCAACCGAGGAGCACAGCGTCATCGACGATGCCATACAGGACCGTGGTGAGGGTTACACCGTGTTCAGCATTGTGAGTTCTTTTCCGGGTCTAGACCACGTACGCAGAGCTAATCTGTCAATCATAGCCCGTAGGTGTACTCTATCGCCCCGCCCAGAAGAAGCTGGAGGGCTCGAAAACCCGCGACTACCTAGGGAAAGCGGTACGATCATGATGCTTTCTGTCGGAATATACGCTCATCTAATTGACTGTTGTAGAAACTCATCGCTGCAGAGTCTACAAACGACTTGTATACTGAGTTCTCTGGAGTCGCAAGGCTCAAGCAGGGCATTACTCCCACTGGTATATTCGTGGAAGACGGTCCGAATGCGGGCCTTCAACGTGCCGCGACTGTCGCTACTAGCGTTCCGAGTACGTTCTACTCCTTCAGGTGTAATCGCGCCCTCTTTCCGGCATCTACTTGGACTTCAGAGACCTTACGTGATGCTGACGTTTTCTTACTATCCGCAGAGCCCGCAAATGGCGACGATCCGAAACCCACAGGGCTGCAACGCGCCAAGACGACGATCACCGTTCCTGCGGACGCGCGCGAGCGCATCCGTGCCGCAGGCGCCAATGGTGCTGCGCCCGTTACTCCTCCCAAGACCTCTCCTACAACCGGTGCTCCTCTCGCACGCAGCGCAACATCTGCCGGCACCGGCGCAGGCCGTGGGGGCGCTCCCGTGCCTCTCGGTCTGAATGGCCCCACGCGCGGGCTGAGTATCCGTAAGGGTGGTTCGCCCACCGGCCCGAGCCCAACTGGCCCTGGTGCTCCCAACGGGCGGATGACCGAGTTCTACGACGATTATTTGGAGGGGTACACCGGCGAGGACGCTGCGGAAGTACCACCGCTACCGAGCGCAGAAGGTCGCGTTGCGAACTGGGCGAAGGGTATCGGTCGGGGAGGTGCTGCGCGTCCAGCTGCGCCGCCAAGTAGCTATGCACCCAGCACCGTGATGGGTCCCAGCGGGGGAAGTATGCGTCGGAAGCTGACGAGGCGAGGCACAACGGGCCGTGGCGCGCCATCGAGGGCGGGAAGCAGTTTCTATGGCGGGTACGAGGAGGAGGAAGAAGGATACGTGAGCGGAGAGTACGAAGACGTGTTTGAGATGGTGAAGATCCGCGTCAAGGTGCGCTCTTGCAGACCGCTTTCGTTCTTGTGTATAGTATTGACAGAAATTGTGCTCGGCAGTTATACTACCGGGAAGACGTGCGCGGCATGGCGCTGCTCCCGGAGACACCGTTCGACGAGTTCATGGACATGGTGCAGCGCAAATTCGGCGTCGTGCCGGGTGCGCTCGGCATGAAGTTCAAGGACGAGGACGGAGGCAAGGTGACCCTGCGGGATGAGATGGATTACGAGCTCGCGATCGAGACCGCACGCCATAACGCGAAGGGCCGTCCCGAAGGCAGACTCGAGATCTGGTGCATGGACGAGCCGGCGACGCGGTAGAGTCACGGCTCGTCGTGTTGGTTCCATGCTTTCGTTCTTGTAGATGTCCCCCTTTGCGTTGCCGCATCGTTCACGCTCTCGGCTGTTCCTGTGTCTGTCACGATATGTCTCCTTGGATGTCTCACTTGCTTCGGTATGGTCTTCGTGGTTCTCGCTATCTCACTCCGTCTCTTTGTTATTGTGGCTCTCCACCTGTGTCCTATATACCTATCTAATATTATTCCGTCTGTACATCGCAACTCTTGCTGTTGGCCTCTGGCGTCTTCACCTTGAACGCCGAGTACATGGCTTGCTCAGGGAAGTGTTGAGATTGCAGCTGATAGTGCGCGGACGACCTTGCAGGCAAGCTAAGCATGATGGCCACGCCAAGGTTATACTACGGTGATATATTACAGTGTACAGATTGCACCAGTTCGCATGCTGTTTGAACCTTCTCGCAGAATCGCATGATCGTTGCTCTGATGGGCTCCGTGTCCGGAGCGGGAAAGAGATCGTCGAAAGTCGCATCAATGTCATGGCTAAGTCGAGGACGTGAGACTAGTACTCGACGGAACTGAAGGCGACAGGAGCATCGTACCCGTGTTCCTCGCAGTACCTGTGTGGATCGTCTGTGTATTGAGCAGCGTTCACCATGAACTCGGCAGCTTGGGCGCCGGCTTCGCGGTTCCCATCGAGCTCGTCGTCGGAGATGTTGTAGTGCCAAGGACGCTCTCTGAGGGCTGTGGCGCATGCATCTCGGATGTCGGGATCGCGAGTAAAGAAGGCGGGGAAGTAGTCGATCAGATAATTTGTCAGTGGGGGGTTATTGTCTGCGTCATATGCGCGCCAGAGGTGGTGTATGTGCTACGGAAGGTTGGTTAACAAGAATGCGGGAGGATAACAGAGAGACGATGTACGAGTAAGCAGCAGGCGTGGACGATCTTGCGGAAGATTATTCGTTGCGCAGAGATTCTGGATGGCTTGATGAGAGCCTCAAGTGCTTCACGATCTTCTGTGTCGAGGGTGTTAACTGAGGGATTCGCGCCCCCTGTTGGGTGCAGGAGTTGGCGGGCCTGGTCGACGGCGTGTGTCCGGAGGACCTCGAGGTGTACGAGCAGCGCGAGAAGCTCAGGTATCAGAGAGAGTACTACAGTAGGCTCAAGTAAATTCCGTATGGCATACACAGCAATGGGTAGCGGAGGACAACTCTCAGAAGAGGTCGTGGGCAAGACATGGTCTTTGATTTGGTCTAGTAGTCAACGGTGAGCACGTCGCATGTGCGCGGGGCTGAGCTGTATACCGTATATCGCCTTGTGAGTCTTGCGGTTTGCGTAGTCCACTTCACGCGAGACTGTGCTGATGAGGGCAGCTATCGCTGGGCTGGTATTTGGTGGCATGATGGTGGTGGACGCGAGGATGGCTGGGAGGACGCGAGTCAAGTCAATCAAGAGACGCGATCACGTGCCCGACGCGATGTTGAACAAAGGGTTGTGTTCGTCGGCATCGGTTTCTCACGGTCTCTGTACCTCTCCCCATCGTCTCGCTCGTTCCCCGACGCCCTGCCCTCGCCGTTCCGCCCGATGAGCGCGTCTTTGCCACTCCGCGACCGTCTACAGTCCAACTCACCCGAACCCAACCCACCCCGGCCCACCACACCCCTCCGCATCAACAAGCAGCGCGACTCTCCACAGCCAGAACAGCACCAGCCCCTGTCCCCGCGACAAACACTCAGTCCGCGTCGGTCGGGGGCGCCCCTCCTCGCGCGACGCTCCTCGTCTAGCTACAAACATGTTCGCGATAATCAACTGGTCACAAAGTCTCCCTTTCGTTCTCTCTTGCCCCAACCATCCCCGCGTCGAGTCAGCGGCGAGAAACGGCCCCGTCCCGTCTCAATGACTGCTCAAGCCGAGAATGAGCACCCCCTTGGCTTCAAACGCAGGCAGTCAAAGGGCTTTCAGGGTCTCCTTCAGAAGGAGCCCGTCACCAAAAGCCCTTTCAGGCGTGGCTCCGATCCGACTTCTCCTGATGAGCGTCCTCCCCCGGTGCCACCGAAACCACGCGCCCATACGCCTACTCGTCAACAACCCTCCCGCTCGCCCATGCCATCGCCGCCGAAGCCTTCTCTCGTCACCCGCCGCTTACACGGCCCACGCGACGCCGGCGGACGGCGGCAACGACGGAAAACGGTGACCTGGGACGAAAGGATGGACGTTATAGAGATTGATCCCAAGGAGGAGCTCGACGAGGACGCTTTCTACAGCGAGGACGACTACGGAGTCCCCAGCGACGAGGAGCTCGAGGATAGCTACGACTACGACAGCTCGCAGATCGGGGAGGACAGCATCACAGGCATGGTCGATTCAATGTTGGAGGATGCGCGCCCCCACACACCTCCTAGGCCTGAGGACGAAGAGGACGCCCAACAGCTGCCTCCTTCCCCGTCTCCGGCTAAGAAGCGTCCAGCGCCCCCCGCGCACATTGATCCCTGCTCGCCTGACCACATACATGGTGAGTATCATCGACACGCTATCATTTATCCCGGCGAAATCTATAGGGTGTCGGACATCCGCAAATGGGTGCCTCACCTTCTCGTTGTGTGCCACAGCTGACTGTGTCTTAGATGAGCATGCGGACCCATACGCCGTTGCGCACATCAAGGATGAGAATCCACCCTTCAACAAGGACGAATCGTTCCACTCCATTCGGTCCAACGACTCCGACTCGCTCGATCCTTCCAATTTATCTATCGGGAACTCGGAGGTGTCGCTGTCCAATCTAGATTCACATTCACTCATCGCAGATGCAAGTATCCCCGCCGACGACTCGCTTATTAGTAGTACGTCGTTCGCGCCCCAAGCTGGTTCTTCTCCGCCTGGTCGCCCTCACTCTCGCCCATCTCCCTCGCTGGATCAGTCCTTCGACCGCTCGCGAGATCGTTCACTGGAAGCACGTTCGACCCCATGCATCACCGCCTCCCGATACAACTCTCCCCGTCCAGGGTCTGCTTCTGGCTCTCGCTCAGGTTCTCCGTTCCACCAGCTCTTCCGACCAGCGAGTACATCTAGTCTTGGTAGCGTGGGTCGCCGTACTAGTCCGTACATCACTCCGGAAGGCGTCCAGCAGCGGCTTCAGCGCAAGAGCCAAGAAGCCCTCAACTTGGCTGCACGATCGAGAAGCAACAGTCCTGCCCCATCTCAACCGCATGGAGAATCTCCCGGTCGTTCCTCTGCCACTAACGTGCAGCAGGAACTTTTGGATCCGGACGCAGGGCAGGAAAGCGTAGAGGACGACATGGACGCATCAAATGTGACGGAGCCCGACTCTCAGCTACCTACTGCCCCTATACCACCGCTCATGACTCGTGGTCAGAATCCTACACACGACGGTGTCCTGACCATTGACCCAGAGCCGCAGCCGATAGACCCTCCCCGTCCCAGCATCGCCCCTCGTGCGCATAGCGTAGACGCGTCAGTCCTCGGTGCTGAGACCAATGCTCCCTTGGACGCGAAGCGGGCGTTTGAAGGACTTGAACTGGACTTTGAGCACGGGTTCGCGTTGGGCGAGGAGGGTATGAGTGTAAGTGCCGGCCTAGACATGCGTCCGACTTCTCGTCACATGGGTCCAAGCCTGGGCGCCGGGCCAGCACCAGGATTGGGCAACCGACCGCCTGCCGCTGCGGGCTTGAGGGATCTCAGCGTGCGCCGAAGTAGCATGTACTTGGGCGACGTCAGTGCACTGGATAAGCTCATGGAGGACATGGCTCAGGGCGCTCAGATAGACACCACTGCCGCTACCGACCTCTCCCTGCTTTCCGAATCTGAACCTGGCGATCGGTCTTTCCCCAGCCTCAGGGTAGAAGCAGTCACGGAGGGCGTGAAGGCATCAACATTCGCGCTCCCGGACATTCTGAGAGACGAGGAGGAGATGAAGATCGACGTGGACGAGGAGCTCGTTAGGCCGACCACTCCAGAGGGCGGGTGGCGGGCGGTGGGAGAGAAGCGGATCAACGGTGGAGGGAACGTTGCATCGGGAGAGCCACCTGCGAAGCAGGCCATTCGTGCTCGCGAGGAGCTCATCAAGGCCAAAAAGCGCGAAGCTAGGCGGCTCGAAGAAGACAGCGATGACGACGAGCCTCTGATGAAGAGACGATCGACGGCGTTGGCGGGGGCAGGTGCGCCACACGACATGGGCTCACCGGGGATGCTGCACCCTAGTGCAGCGAGTTCGGGTCGACCGACGCGACGGCGCAGCATGAGTACCGGCGATGCGGAGAACATCCTGCCGCGTACCCCGGGAGCGTCGCAAAGGCGTGCTGCAGCGATGCGCGACAACGCTCTGTTAGACATCACTGCGCTACGCGGCGAAGACGACCCCTTGGCGGATAGCATCAATAGGGAGCTCAAGAAGCTTGAAGCTCCCGCGCGTACGGTACGTCACTAGTGTTGAATTCATATGCCTACATGAACTGACGACCTTTATGAGCAGAAGTATCATGTGCGTGAGCACTCGGAAACGATATACGCGTCATCGGACGGCGATCGAATCTCACACATGGGCGGCGCTGGCGAAGTTGACGCAGGCAAAGCTTGGAGAACCCTGCGGAGACCGTCAGATATGGTCGGTACTCTACCACATCTCCCGAGACGTCAGCTAACATACGTTGATTGAACCATCCGCAGAATGAGTATGCGAAGCAAATCAAGCAACTTCGCGCGCAGGGGAACGCTGGCAAGACCCATGGCAAAGTGTTCGTCCGAGGTGAGTTGGTTTTCCTTTCGCGATGGATAGCGTATGATAGCCTAGGACAGTCGATAATGCTGATGCTTGATTGTAGTCATTGGTCTGAAGGGCCTTCAAGTGCCCATCCCCGATCAAGAGACGGCAATCACTTGCACACTGAACAACGGGATCCATTTCGTTACGACTCCCGAGACCACTTTGGGCCGGGAATGTCGCATCGACCAGGAATTTGAACTGTGAGCGTGTCAAGGCCTCACATCACTTGCTGATTACTAACTGGTCTCCCAGGATCGAGCACAGCAAGCTCGAGTTTACACTGACGATCAAGGTTTGTAGGGACCCGCACATCGTCGCGCAGTTCAAAGCGAATCAGCCGCCACCTGCTGCCCGCCCGCCTCCCCAGCCTCTCCCTCCACCTGCATCGAAAGGCGGCGGTTCTTCGAAGAGCGGTGGGATGCGCAGCTTCCTCGGTCTCGGTTCTCCGAAGAAGGCCAAGGTCGTGCTTCCGGCTCCTTCACTTGCTCCTCCACCACCTCCACCGCGCTTCGAGCTGAAAGAGAACCTCGCCCGCTACTTGAAGCCCGACGGCTCGCTGGCGCGCGCGTTCATCTCATTCAAGGACGTGGCTCCCCATTGTGACACACGACTCCTCGAGACTGCGTTCCCACTCATTGGCCAGCGGCTTGAAGTCGGCTCTTCCGCGAAGGCGATGGAGATCGGCCAGATCGTCTTACAGTTGTTCAGGCTCCCGCCGTTGCCTGGTATACCCTCGGACGAGTTGCCTCAAAGTTTGGAGGAGTGCCACCGAGGCTTGAGCCACGTTCGATGGCACAAGTGTACGTACCACCAGGGTACGTTGACCCAGAATGGGGGCGACTGCTCGGTAAGCCTGTATCCCGTCAAGTTGGGATGTCCCACAACTTACGATATGTACAGACCTGGAAACGGCGACGATTCCGAGTCGTCGGCGCTGATATGGTCGCCTACAACGATGTTACGAAGCGCGCGATTGCTAAGATCGACTTACGCAAAGTAATTGCGGTAGAAGACGATCGTTCACCAGTGCTTAGCCCCGCCTCTGGGGTCTCGACCCGTAGCCAGTTTGACGACGACAGGTTATGTGGCGTTGAGCACGCCTTCAGGTTGGTGGTCGATTCCCGACCTGATCAAGATATCGTCTTCTTTGCAGATAGCGACAATGAGAAGCAACGATGGTGAGCATGTAAGTTCACGATTCAGTTCATGAGGCTGAAGCATTGTATCACAGGGTGGAGGTCCTGCGCGCAATGGTTGGCAGAATACCTCCAAATCCGCTGTGGGCTGAGATGTTGTGGGAGCAACAACATGAACATGCCCAGAGGGCGCCTGCACAGGCAGGTGGCCCGTCGTCGTCATCGCGTAACCCCCCTTTCCGTTAGATTGTCTACTTACTTCTTTATCTCACGACCATGTCTACGTTCCATGACCTACCCCAAGCCAATTCCACTGTACGTCTATATGATAGTGCGCGCGTTCTTGTTCCTACCTATGTGTTTTGAGGCCTTCCTATGTATCTGTGTATGCCAGCATCCTCACTAGCTTGCGACTGCATTCGTTCTGCTACTTTGACATTGGCTTTGATGCAAGTATGAAATCAAGTGCTCTGGATGCGGAGTGATGAATATGCCTTGTGTGTTGTGCAAAGTAATGCCTGTGCAATCTTACTGCATGGCATTCTTACTGCATGGCAATCTTACTGCATGTCTAGGTGGACTGTGTGTTAACACTGGGGTCACTGACCTATGTAAGGGCCTTGTTGCATATATGCAAAACACATGTATTAGATGCCAATTGTGGATCTTTGGAACACTGTATGTGCTATCTCTGTATGATGGTCCATTTGCACATTATGGTGTTGAACTAGACATACATTGGCAAACCTCTGAAGGCAGGGGAGCTTGTAAGGATTCAGTGCAACTAGCACTGAATCCGCACTGGACATGTGCTGAGCACTATCCAAAACCAAGAGAAGGATGGCACTACTTGCACCATCCACGTAGATTACTAAAATATTTGTATTATCTATGCAAGTGTACGGCACCCTAGTTGTTTGGGGTCTGGGTGCCTGGTGGGTAAGTCTTTCTTACCCACCATCCTCACGAGTGCACCGAGCCCAATAAGAGCCCGGTCCAGAGTACCCAAGAAACGGTGGGAAGAGACCCATCTGTGAATTTTTACACCTTTTTACTCTCTCCAACAGCAAGCCCTACTGGGGCCCAACATTACACATCATCACACCAACACCCCAATTAAGCACCATTATACCATCTCTAGGCATGGTGTCCAGGGATTCTTCCACAGGAGAGGGGCAATCATCACAATTATTCCCAAAGACTACCCATCCTCCTCTCACACCCATCACCATGTCCATCAGGAAAAACCTCACTTACCAATTATCATAGTTTGGTCATAATTAGTTATAAATATGGTCTTATTGTTGGCCTTGGAAGAGTTATCCTTATCCACTATGTGGTTTTCTAATTAGTGTGCTTAGAATGTCTTAGTGCTGGTTCAGCCAACATTTGCTGATGTTAGGACCATGCTGTCCGGAGGTGCAACTCCGGTGGTCGGGACTTGGACGGAGTTTGGGGTCAGAGTACGACTGGAGGTCGGACTAGCACTGTGTGAGGACTTTCACGAAACTATTAGTAACGCACGGGTTCTGACTCGGTGTCCTCTATTTGCAGACTACGGAGTACGGGCTTAACAGGTCGGGGGTCGGACTTGGGAACAGGGTCGGGTCGGAGGGGAGGGTAGGAAGGGAACGAAGGTTGGTCGGACTTGGGGGTCGGGGTTGAGTGTTGGACTACAGACTGGAAGTCCGGTAAGACAAGGTTACAAGCTTAACGAGATTTCCGAACTGAGTAGCTACTACATTCCGGGGCAGTATTTATACTAAGTCACGAACCCGATAGAAACAATAAGAGATGTATGGGATAGGAAGGAGTAGAACAAATATACGAAGTAACTTGCCAAGAGGTAAGATATCGCAGATAGCTCAGTAAGCAAAGCCTCATGTAGGTAGCGCCATGAGGGGTTATCTGAGACATGTAAGTCATGGGGTCGGGGGAAGTCCGAAGTACGGAGTACGAAGTGCAGAGTACGGAGATCAGAGTCGGAGGTTCGGAGTACAGAAGAGCAGAGTACGAAAGAACGGAGTACAGGGGTTCGGGGCTCGGACTTTGGGGTTGCAGCATGGAGCGTAACAGTGCCTCCCCCCTAGGCCCGAACCCTTGAGGGCCTATAGTGAAAGGAAATAGAAGTCTGTCTAAAAAAAGGTAATCCGATGAGTCCAGGGAACAGAGATCAAGAATCGGGGCAGGGTCAGAATCAATGAAGAAAGGTGTATATAAGACGGGGGTGAGACTTAACCAGTTCTTCCTCGCTCTCTGTCCTCTACTACCACCACCAGCACCATGTCCAGCACCCTCGACAACATCCAGGCTCTGGAGGCGCACCTTACGCAGCTCCGGATGAAGGCAGCAGCAGAGGAGGCCGCAGCAGCCAAGGCGCAAGTACCGGAGCTGTCGGAGTTCGGGGTATGGGGTTCGGACTAATGGTGGTTTGCAGGGCGCGGAAAGCAGAGGAAGAGCGAGCGCGGGAGGAGAAGGAGCGCGCGGAGTACGAGGCCGCGCAGAAGGCAGCGGCGCTGTTCCGCCAGGCTGCCCTGGAGAAGGCCGGGACGTCCGCGTGGGGGAGCAAGCGTCCCGCGGAGGACGAGGAGCCAGAGTCGGAGGAAGAAGAGGAGAACAACATGGAGTTGCTAGTTCCACGGTAAGTCCGTCTAGAGGACGGAGTATGGAGTACGGGCTAACGCGGAGTTTACAGGGCAAAGTGCGACCGGTGCGCGGCGAAACAGATCACGTGCCGGTTCCGTGTGGGCAAACAGACGTCAAGTTGCGTCCAATGCCAGAAGGCCCGGTCGCACGCGTGCGTCGGGGCTCGCGGGTTGCCTGCGGACATCCAAGCCCAGATTGCGTGCAAGGAGGAGGCCCCGAGCCCTCAGTGCAAGAAGGTCAAGTCCGCCGCCATCGTCGTTGACGATGACGGGTTTGAGACCCCCACCCCCACCGGAGTACGGAGTTCAGAGAAGGTGCGGGCGGACAAGGGCAAGGGGAAGGAGAAGGAGAAGAAGAAGGCAGCGGAGAAGCCGCTCCAACCAGGTGAGATCCGGTGGGCTTTCGTCGCACCACCCGGAGTTAACCCACCAGCACAGACGGTCGTAGCCCGGGGTCCAAGCATCGTGGGCTCATCGACGGGCCTGAGGGCGTCCGCCAGCTCCGGACTTCCAGAGGTTGGGAAGTCCGACCTCCGGTGGTCCGACGACCCGGAGAAGCTCTCTGACCGCGAGCTCCTCGAGCACCTGCTTGTTGCGATGCAGCGCAACCGGCGCACCTCGGGGCGGGTCATCAACCTGCTAGTCGACGAGGAGGAGCAGCAGGAGGAGATGATGCGGGAGGAGGTCCAGGGTCTTGGCAACGCCATCACCAAGATTGTGCGGAAGGAGCTGAAGTCCGCCATTGGCGAGGCCGTGCGCGACGTGGTCAAGTCTGAACTCGCATCGGAGTTTGGGTGGGTGTTGCGGGAGTTCACGTTGCAGGACAGGGAGGATGCGATTGTGGACGCGCTGGAGCAGGCGGCGGGGTCAGACTGGGAGGTGTTACGAATGTACGATAGGCTGTTTACGAACTTTACGATTAGTCATGGACTTGTGCTACGTTCTCTGTACGATACAGATATGGCGAGCTCTAGGATTGTAGCTACGGTTCTTTAGGACAGGAACGTTCTTGTCTCAGCTAGGACTTTCTAGCACTTACTCTATACTTACCATATAGGGGTGCACAGTCGCTTCTGCACAGCCGCCTGCAGTGCACAGCAGCACTGCCACTGTGGTACTAGGTTCAACTAGCACTGACTACAACGTACCAGAAAGTCCTTGAATACGCTAGAACATTCCTCTCTTTGGTCTCTGTACATGTATATAAGAGGCGACGCCACAGAGCGACCCTCAGCTTTCAGTCTCTTTGCGAATTACGAACTCGGACTGCTTGTTAACTCACTTTCAACTGAACAAGTTACTACGTGCTTATCTTCGAAAAGCTAGGGCTAGTAATTGAATAGAAACAAGCTCTCTATTCATTGATGTCTTAAGGCTTGATAGTTTAAGAGTCACGCTCGAAAGTGTAACAGGAGGAGGAGGAAGATGGGACGGGGTTGGCGGACAAGTCTGTGCAGGGCAAGTCCGGTGAGGAGGAGGAGCAGGATGAGGGCGTGGAGGGGGAAAAGGGGCCGGAGGAACCAGCGGACATAGACATGGCGGAGTAGGGCGGAGTACAGACATTGGACAATGGCCAACATAGGTAGAACTTTTTGTAGTATAAGTGCGGAGTTGAATGAGAAAAACAGAGGTGAGAAAACCCTGGTGTGAATCTCAAGACAACTTAGCTAGAGGTCCGGTTTGTCGGGGTAGGCCGAGTAGGAGTCTGAGACTAACTCCTGGGCATGTCCGAGCTCCATGGCGAGGATCCACGAAGTTTCTTCGTTTGTACCTTCGTAGCCTGCCCATCAGACTAGGTACAGGAGTTGGCAACTCCGATGCTGGCGGTCAATCTTGGAGTCAAGGATCTCCGAAATCTCGTACTCCGGTTCTCTGTCCACCAGGATCGGAGGTGGCGGAGTTTGGACGCAGCCGGGGATGGTGTTCGGAGTTGCAGGCTCGAGTTGCGAGACATGGAAAACTGGGTGTACCACGCACATAGAGTCCAGTAGTCGGAGAGTGAAGGAGTGAGTTCCAACCTGCGCAATGATAGTGAATGGACCTAGGAACTTCTTGGACAACTTTTTGGAGGGACGTGTGGTCCGGATGTGCTGAGCTCGGACATAGACCTGATCTCCGACCTTGAAGTCCAGTGCCAGTAGACGGTGCCTGTCTGCCTGTACTTGGTATCGGGCCTGGGCTTCGGAGATCTGCTGTTGGAGTTGGGTGTGGAGTTTGTCGAGGTCAACGGCATAGTCGCGAGCTCGAGCGGAGGTGAGGTCCCGCTTGGGGTAGATGGAGATGGCGGGGTTGTAGCCTTTGTTCACAAAGGACGGGGATATGCCGGTAGTTGCGGACGGGGCATTGTTGTACGCGAACTTCGCCAAGGGAAGGAGTTGGGACCAGTTGTCCTGCTGGTAGTTCGAGTAGATCCGGAGGTACTGCTCGAGGGTCTGGTTAACCCGCTTGGTTTGACCGTCGCCTTCCGGGTGGTAACCGGAGGTGAGGTGAAGGCGCATGTCAAGGGCCTTACCGAGGGAGTGGAAGAAGTGCAAGACGAACTCCGAGCCCTGGTCGGAGGTAACATGCGAGGGAACTCCGTGCTTGGAGAACACATGGAGTACAAACAAGTCTGCTAGCTCCAAGGCTGTAAGCATGTCGTGGGTAGGGATGAATATACCTTGCTTAGTGAGCCTGTCAACTACCACCAGGATCACGGTGTAGCCGGCAGAGTTCGGGAGTTGCTCGATGAGGTCCATGGAGATGGGGATCGGGAGTTGCTTCAAAGTACTGTAGGGGAGATGCCGAGGAACTTTAGCTCGCGCACAGGTAGTACAGGACTTACAGTAGTCCCAGACGAAGAGTCGGAGTCTGGGCCAGGCATACATTGACTTACAAAACTATTGCCATGTTTCGCACTTTTTGAATGGGAAGGCTGTATCTCCACCATTTCTGACTCAATGACCATGATTCAACTACCAATAGAAAGGTGTGCATCCTGGCTTTCCCACGGCATGTCAATCACGTGACTTGGAGCTCTGGAAGCGGAGATATTCCCTGCTCTTTGGAGCAAGTGCATGGCAATAGTTTTGTTACTGGCCCAAATCATGACCAAGATCCATACATTTCAGGCAGTCTAATACTTGGTGTACCCCCCCTTGGCCTTCAACACAGCTGCAACCCTCCTAGGCATGCTCTCAATCAAGTCCCTGCACTCCTTGACTGAAATCTCCTCCCACTCTGCCTCTACCCTCTTCCACAACTCATCAATTGATACCGGTGGCTCCTCGTGGCTGGCCAGCTTGCATTTGAGGATACCCCAGAGGTGCTCGATAGGGTTGAGGTCAGGAGATTGGGCTGGCCACTCCATAACCTCAAAACCATGGTCTTTGAACCAGGTTTTGGCCTTCTTGCTGGTGTGCTTGGGATTGTTGTCCTGCTGGAAGACAATGTCATCGGGAGTTTGGCCCCAATACTCAAGGCTATCCTGCAGTGCATCCTCCAGGATGCTGACATAGAGGTTGGTGTCCATCTTGCCCTCAATCTTCATCGCATATCCAGGCCCCTCCCACCCAAAACAGCCCCAGAGCACCAAACTTCCACCACCATACTTTATTGTGCCCTCCACCAGCCGTGAACTGAGGCCCTCCCCAGTCTTCTTCCACACCCACTTCCTCCCATCTGACCCCAGACGATTGATCTTGGTCTCATCTGACCAGATAACCCTCTTCCAGTCCTCCAGAGTCCAGTCCTGGTGGGCCAAAGCAAAGTCCAGCCGTGCATGGATGTGACGCTTCAGAAGAAGCGGGCGTTTGCACTTCACAACGGCCTTCATTCCATGCTTCTTGAGATGGCGATACACCATTTGAGTGGAGACTGGCTTTGTGCAGACATTCTCCAATTTTTTTTTGAACATCCACAGCTGTATCAGCTTCTCCAGAGCAGATAAGGCGCTACACATAGTTGATGGTGGTGGAAGAAAGCTTGGATGGACGGCCTCCCTTGGACTTTGGAAGGTAGAAACGGAGTTTGGAACGAATCTTGCTGATTGTAGAGGTGTGGACACCAGTTTGGGTAGAGATTTGACTCAAGGAAAGGCCTTGGTCGAGCAGAGAGAGAATATCATTCACAGTTTGCTGAGAGAGAGGTCGCATGGTGGTGGTGGTAGAGATTCAAGTGATGAGCTGGCAGATTTTGATGGGAGATCAACTAGGATGATGTCACATGATACTCCTCTATTAGTCATGTGATAATGGCCACTCTAAGGGGACATTTGTTGCTGAAGCAGGGCCAGCAACAAAACTATTGTCATGCACTTGCTCCAAAGAGTAGGGAATATCTCCGCTTCCAGAGCTCCAAGTCACGTGATTGATATGCCGTGGGAAAGCCAGGATGCACACCTTTCTATTGGTAGTTGAATCATGGTCATTGAGTCAGAAATGGTGGAGATACAGCCTTCCCATTCAAAAAGTGCGAAACACGGCAATAGTTTTGTAAGTCACTGTATTCTGTGTCACCCCTCATTTCTTTCATTTGATCTTCATAGAATCGTTAGCATCACCGCCCTCAGTCAAAGATCCTTGATTGTTTCTTTGAGTAAGGTAGTCCATGGGTAGTTTGTCGGTAGTCAGTAAGAAGGTCTTTCAACACTTCTGTGAGGTGCGACCCTTTGTGCTTTCGACATACATACTTCTGCTTTTGAGTGTGTTACATGCACCCATCAGCCCCACCAAGCAAAGAACCGTAGACTGACCCCACTTATGACACCGTTGCCTCAGTTAGACCCTTGCCCCACGTTCCTGGGCCTTTTCTCTCATTTCTCTCTTGGTCCTCTGCAGTTTCTATGTCTTCACACATCCATGTCTCTTTTTTTCGCACATCCAGTCATGGTCGGTGCTAACACCAAGCCTGATGCTCTCACTGAGGCTCTTGAGACTCCTTGGCTTGTTCTAGGACTACCTTCACTGTCGCCGCTTCTACCTCTGCTGCCATTTCTTCTGTGGGCACACCATCCATTCATATTGTGACTGTTCCTTCCACGTTCTTGATGACTTTTCCCACAGCGCTCATTCTCAATGCTGATCTATAACAGTAAGACTCAAACTGAAATACTCACTGGGTAAAAATAGAGGTGAGAATAGAAGGGTGAGGTGAAAGGCTTGTTAGGCCAGAGGTAGTTGAGCTTAGACAATAAGTGGATTAGTCTGAGGGGGGTAGCCCTCGGGCAGGGGGTATATATACATGCAGACCAGTTCCCCAGGGACTGGGGAGAGACCTCTGGTACTCTACATTACTCAGACAGTCACCTGACCAGTCTGAGTCAGTCTGAGTCATCCTGGAGTTAGGCTGAGTCAGACTGAGTCACATGCTGAGCATGCCCTTTGCCCAGCAAAGATCTGACCAATAGCGTACCCTACATTACTTAGGCAATCATACAGAACACTCCACCTAGGCCTAGAACTGGCTAGAACAGGGTTTCAGCCACAGAACTGTCTAGAACATATGAGATAACCCCAAATAGGGAAAAGAGCGAAGAAAACAATGATAACTATTGATATCTGAGTGATAAGGGGATTTTTCCATTATAAAAGCATCAAATAAACACTAAATATATTGAAATAATGGGTATTCCCTGTAGATGAGCACAGAAAGGAATAGAAAATGTCCCAATTAGTGACACAATCATAACAACTGGCACACATGGAGCTGCAAGGTCATCAACAACCTCACTCTCTCCAGCAGTCTTCACAAGTACCTTCACCCCACCTTCCGTTGCCCCAACGCCGACCTGTGCCCCGATACTGCTCCCAACTGGCTCGAGAACGACAAGCATGTGTGAGCTGACTGTCATATGCCGGCCTCCCTGGCTGAGGTGAAGCAGATGGGTGACCTCGGCAGCAGTGTTATGGGCTGCACTGGAGGAGCGCTACATTAAACAAGGTTCGCACACTCAAGTGCTCCTTCTCTACAATCTCCTTGACCTTCGTTTTGACACTGCAAAAAGCCTCTTCTCTCCCAAGCTGACCACACCATTCAGCTCTGCGAATGGATCATTGTGATGGGTGCTCTTGACACCTCTGCGCTCTCCAAAGTCGCTCTGTTGCAGATTATGCAAGATGTTCTCCCTGCCGTCCAGGCCAACATCACCTCCGCCCTCACCTCTGCAACCTTGGACAACCTGTACACAATCAAGCAACTCTATGACCACCTGCATGTTGAGCAGTGTCTACTCTCCTAGTGTGGTGGCTTTGGCAGTTCTCGCCATGACTCCACCCTCTCCACTCAGCACATCAAGAAGGCACCGCTGTGTTGCACCAACTGCAAGCAATCTGGTCACGCTGTCACCACTTGCTACCAACTGGGCAGTGCCATGGAGGGTTGTAAGGCTGAAGTGGATGCTCAGATTGATGCGCACAAGGCAGCTGGCAAAGGTGGGTCTTCTTTCTGTAGCAGAAAATATCCTATATACAAGGATGCTGCCAGGTGCGCTTACATTGCCAACAACATGAACATTCTCACTCTGCTGGGCCCTCTCATGGAGGTCGCCAGTTATGTTGCACCTGTTGATCCGCTGGCTGCACTTGTCACTGATTCCTTATCCGTCTTGAGGAGTTCACACATTGCGCAACTGACCCACTTCCCTTGCCAGACTTGATCCCCTCTCTCGACTGCGCTGGTGATTCTGCCTACAAGAGCTTCCTGGTTGTCTCCGAGCTTCTTGCTACTTCTGTGGACTGGCATGACCTTGCTCTCATTGTCGACTCCCCTGGCAGTTCTGAACCTTTCTACCTCGACTCTGGTACCTCAACCCATCTCTCTCCCTCACGCAACAATTTCTTTGAGCTCTCTGCCATCATTCCATGTGGTGTCTGGGGCATGAATGGTAGTGTTATCTACACCACCGGCATGGGAGAAATCTGTCTCTCTCTGGGCCGTGGGAAGACTCTGATGCTCAAGAATGTGCTCTACGTGCCTCAGACATCCGTTCATCTCATCTCTGTCTGTGTGCTGTGTGATGGCCCACATGGCTTCAACATTGCCTTCACTGCCTCCAGTGTCACCATTTGCAATCATAGCGGAGCCCTCTTCTTTGAAGGTGTCCACACTCTTTGCCTTGTCGGGTTCTGTTCCTCTTGTTAACTCCGCTCATCTGGCCACTTGTGGACCCACCCTGGAGACTTGGCATCATCACCTAGGCCATGCCAACTACCACTCAACCTATACTGTCTTTTTGCAAGTCCACGCTGCTGGTATACCTACACATCTCTCTTCCTCTCCCCATAAATGTGACACTTGCATCCTCGGAAAGCAGTTGCGCACACCAGTGCCCAAAGTCCAGGAGGGGGAGCAGAGTAAAACTCAGGGAGATTTGTGTTGAGATATCACAGTGATGACTGGGACAGTGCCCACACAGGAGGATAGATGCCCATATATACATATAGACAATCATACCTTAGTCGGTTGTCTCTCACCACTGAGGTAGGTATTAAGTATGTACACTGTATGTTTGCACCTGATGTTCTATGTAGTGTAGCTCACGGACATCAGGTCTTTACAGGTTATAAGCTACAACACCCCAGTTTGATCCCCGTAGATCTGCCCCTGGTGCCTTACTGCTCTACTCAGAGAACACTTCGCACCCACAGATGTATGCATATACCCAGTTCTTCAGTCTCTCCTTGCACATTACCTGCTCTCTCTCTCTCTCCCCTCCATCACCTCATTCCTGTTTCCTTCGTTCTTGTTATCCTCACTCTTCACATTTTCAATATGACAAAGCAATCCCTGCACAAGGCTGCCATGGCGGACACGCTTAAATCCACAATCAGGTCCTCGGCTTCAGCACATAACATCACTCTCGCTGATCCCGATCCAGCAACTCTCTTACCTAATTCACCTCCCCTGCTTGCAATGTTTTCTGCTGCCTGTCAGCATGTCCCAACCGTGGTACCTGCCCCTGACCCTGACCCATTATTCACTATATAATCCCTTCCAATCTCCTAGTTAAGTTCTCTAAGTTTGATCTTCTGAACCTCACTCAGGGCAACTATTGTCACTGGCATCATCAGGTCCTAGATATTCTTTCCATTGCTGGCAATCTTGCCTGCTACCTCGAACCTGACTATGTTTGTCTGTCTCACTCAACTCGTGTTGCCAACACCCAGACTTGGGAGACCAATGGTTGCCATGTTTGGTCCTTTATTCACTTGCAGTGCTCTGAGGACAAGCTGGAACATCTCTCTGACAGCTCTCTTGACACTTTGCCTTCCGCCGCTACCTTGTGTTTCTTTCTTTGCAATCACCATGTCAACCGCAGCCCTCATGCACAAGTCCTTTTTCATGATGTTTTCCACCGTTACTTTGACGTCTCCCAGTCTCTTGTCCCGCAGACTCACGACACCATCCGGCTGTGTCGTCCAGGTCACCGGCATGGGTCATCTCGAAGCCAACTCACTTTCCAAGGTCGCCCTTCTCCACATGATGCGCAACACTCTTCCCCATCTTCAACACTTCATTGCTGATGGTCTTGCGAACACCACTGTTTCCACCCCATACATTGTCACTCACATTGTCAAATGTCTCAAGCTTGAAGATGTTTTCGCAAAGAAGAGAAGCCTCCCACATCGTCCGCTACGGGTCTGACCACCAATGTTGCCATGTCCTCGCAGTTCAGCTCTGGTCAACGTGTCCTCGTTTTCTGCAGCCATTGCAAATGTAAGGGTCACACCGCTGCTGACTGTTACCAACCCGGTGGTCAAATGGAAGGCACACACACTGAAGTCGAAGCTCACATTGCCACTCGCTGTGCTGCTCCTCACGCCAATTGCCCCAAGCCGGTGTTGCAGCCCACCAAGGCTATCTACGATGCGCAGGATCACATCTACCACATTGCGGAGTCTGCCACTCCTGCTCCCGGGTTGTCCGCTCTGCTGTCCGGAACAGCACATTCTGCCGTCCTCCTTCCAACAACACCTTCTAAGCTGTCCTCCGAATTCATTGACCCCTCTGGTGTTCTCCCTGGCTGGCTAGCTTCCTTGGACTCCCACAATGACGCTCTCCATAAGGCTTTTGTTGCTGTGCCATCTGCTGCTGAGACCCCCCCCCCTTTGCCTCGCTGCGCCTCTGCGTGTCTCACTGAACTGGGATGCTGACTACATCTTTGCTGCAACTGAGGCTGTGTCCGACCCTTTCCTTTTCAACTCAGGTGCCTCTACGTGCCTCTACGCACCTGTCACCTCACCAGTCCGACTTCTCTACCTTGCAGCCCATCCCTCCTTGCCGCATTCAAGGTGATAATGGCAGCATTATCTACACCACTGGTGTCGGTACTATCTGTCTGTCTGTCAGCCACGGCAAGCATCTCATCTTGGACCATGCACTTTATGTCCCCTCTGCCACTGTCCGTCTCATGTACTGTTGTCAATGCAAGGCAGCATAAAAACACTATGGTACACAACCTCACACTGTTTCCAGACCAGGACCTGATCTGAATGGACATTGCTTGAGCTAAGTATTGCTCGAAGATCAACTTGTCCAATGTGTATGAGCAAATATGCTAGTAGCTGAGGACATGTGGAAAACAGTGTTTGCCACTCCTTGTGGTGCATTTGTGAGCAAGGTCATGCAGCAGGGAGATACAAACACCCCATCGATGTTCCAACACCTGATGACCATCAAAATAGTCTTTGAGAAGCTCCACAAAGCATGGTTGTACTTAAGTTGCAAGATATGCAAGTTATTTTCAACAAAACTTGGATTGCCTTGGCTATCAAATAGATGACCAAGGGTGTCACACTGGTATGGACAAGATGAGCCAGATCCGCAACTGGCAGACTCCGTGTACCTACCAGGAAGTGCATTGCTTTTTGGGTTTGGTCAACTATCTAGCGCATTTTATGCCAGATGTGACAGTGTATACCACACCATGATCGGGCATGATACGGAACAACAGGCCATTCATCTGGCATGCTTTGCACGTCAAGTGTTTTGGAGCAATCAAAGCACTTGCTTGTAAGGTCCCAATCCTCAAGCTGATCAATCCCAACAAGAATTAGCCTATTTGGCTCATTTGTGAGGCATCAGTGTATGGACTGTATGGTCAAGGGCCTGATTGGCAAATTTGTTGTCCCGCTGGATTTCTATCCATCCAAGAAGTTCACAAGTGCGCAGCGAGCATACCCACTTACGAGCAAGAAGCTCTAGCAATCCTTGAAGGATTGATGGAGTGGGAAGATAAGCTTCTGGGACGATTTGGCCATGTGGTTACCGATCACAAGGCATTGGAATTTCTGCAGGGGCTACCTTGTCCCAACAGTTGTCAGATCCAGTGGTACAAGTTTCTGGCTCATTTCCAGTACAATATCATGTACATTATGGGTAAATTGAACAAAGTAGCGGACTGTTTGTTGCGCTATTACGGGAATAATAACTATGACGAAGTAGTTAACGAATGGGACCATGTCAATGCCAATGTATGTCTTGAGCCAGAAGGGGATTTCCTTTCGTTCTCTCGGATGATTGAGCTTAAGGCTAGTCGTATATTACGATGGTCCGCTCGACTGGCTGAGTGGCAAATCGCTTCTAAGACAACTCAGGCTAAGCTGCCCGAAGTTGTAGAAGATTGAGTACAAGAAGCTCAATATCTGTCTGTAGCTCGCCCACAACAAGTGAGCGAGAACACCCCATTGAGCGACGACCTGACAATAAGCGAGTTACTATCATCGAAGATTCAAATAGAATCTCAGGACGGGTTCCTCAATGCCCTGCGTAAAGGATACACAGCCAACACAACATTCCAGAAGGATCATCGGGGACCCGTCCCAGCACAAGGCCTTCACTTTCCGTGAAGGCCTGCTATACTGTACACCAAGAACCACAGTGGTAGCGAAGTACTATGTGTACCTCACCTACCATTGAAGACATGAATGCTCGCTGAGCTAATGATCAACCGTGCACATAGCACACTTGGCCACTTGGGACCTCAATGTACATCAGACTACATCCGACGTTAGTTCTGGTGGCCAAGCCTACATAAGGACATAGACAAGTTCTGCAAATCTTGTGGGACTTGCCAGTAGTAAAGGCAAGCAATCAGCTCCCTTCGGGTCTGTTACATAGCTTACCAATTCCACAAATGCATGCAAACTATGCAGCAACTCTCTGTGACAATCCTCAGACATACGAGGAGGTCATGTTATGACCTGATGCGGACATGTGGAAGGCTGCGTACACAGAGGAGCTGCTTGCCTTTGCAAAGGCTGAGCTCTAGGATCAACATGAGTGTCTCAAAACTGCAAGGTTGTCGGCTGCAAGTGGGTGTTTCACATCAAGCGAGGCGCCAATGACTCCATTGAGCGGTAGAAAGCCTGACTTGTTGCGCCCAGGTTGAAGGTGTCGACTACTCCCAGCCAAGTTTGAAGCCTGTGGATTTATTTACAGCAACACTGACCACTCCATCTTCATCAAGTACAAAGATGTCACTGATGCACACATGTCAGTGGGACAAAGATGGTGAAGAGGTCTCCGAACCTGGATCTGACCCTGTAGGTAGTAGTGGGGTGCCACAGAGGCGGGTTGTATACTGGTGGCATGATCAGTCTACCTTCTACGCTCACAATCAGTGTATGCAACATTGGGTCCACAAGATGGGAAAGGCAGTTCCACAGACCAAGGGTGAGGGTGCATCCTTGATGGTTGCCGACTTTATTTCTGCAGAGTATGATTGGCTTTGCTCGCTGGATGGAAAACAATCATCAGCCTGTGTCCTCTTCCTGGCAGGGATGAACTGGGATGGCTATTTCACACATGAGGAAATTCTACAGCACACGACCACTGCAATGGATATCCTCAAGCAGCACTATCCTGATGAGGACCATGCCTTTGTGTTCAACAACGCACCTACACATCTCTTTCCTCTCACCTCATGTCCATGGGCCCGACCCGGTATGGGAGTCCACTATTTGGCATTGAAGTGCTGCTTCTGGGAGAGAATGGCAGGGATGGTAGCTGCCAGTCCCTGTACTTCCCCAAGACAGTATAGTAATCATGGTTTGTAATAGAGTAATGAAGCATAAATGAGCACATATCTGTCTCGTCTCCAGAACAGATGCACACTTCTGAGAGATTGATTCTAAGCAAAGATGCATAATAAGTGCAGTATGCTGCAATCTGATGACTCTCACTTTGTGTCATGTTCCATGCTGGAGTGGCATGTGATGGCTTCAGGAACTGCTTATATAGATCTGAATGACTATGCTGAGATAACAGTGCCCATTTAGACCAGTTGTTAGATTGTGTCATTTTCTGCGCACGGTCTCACACTTTGCAGTAAAATACACAATCCAATGTTTTATACCTTATCAATTGTACCTGCCAGACATGGCTCTCTTCTGCCAAGTATGACAAATCTGAGGCCAGGACATTGAGTAAGGAATGCATGCTCATTGCATGCCATGGTAAGGATCAGTGTGAGTATGATGGTGTTGTGACACTGGTGACCGGAAAGGAAGGAGGTGGCACACAAGAGCATTCAGGTGCTGATAGACAGGTGTACAGTCTGTTCACTGCAAGACAAGAACAATACTGTACAATACAAGCGAGAGCAAACTTAGGTACTATTGAGAAGAGTAAAACTGCGCCAGGGAGTTTTACAATGATTATGAAGCACAAGTGAAAAACAGAGCAAGAGAAAATCCAGAAAGGAAAGATCATGTAAAAGGCTGCATGCGGTGCCTGCAGCACCAACCGTTAAATTTGCCCTCCCATGGTGACAAGCGCGACACAGTTCCATGCACAAGACTAGGTGGCCTTGCCCTTGCCCTTTGCCATCTTGCCTTTTTGGCCTTTGAAGGCGTGGTGACCGGGGTGTCATCATTGGTGTGAAACTCCACCAGCACGTCTTCTTCATCAACAAGGTTTTCCTGTAATCCTGACCCCACGTCGCCTCCTGCAGCCTGTCCCGCAACTGCGCTAGCCACGTCGCGATCAACATCCATTGGAACTGAGCCTGTCTTCAAGGCAGCAGCTGAGGTACATTCAACAGCAGGTTTCTTCTTCTAAGGGCATGCAGGTGCACCGAAGTCGTCCTCTTTAGTGGCAGCAGCGCGGGAGCACTTCACCTCCTGACAAGCGCAGCTAGCTGCCTGAGCCTTGCATGAATGGTCAAGTTGGTTCAAAATGAGATCGTCAACAATGGACTGCTTGCGGGAATTGTACTGCGGGTCACCAGATGGGGGATGAGCTTGTGGCATGAGATTGATGCACCACAATGCGCAGGGGCAGGGGCGCGAGGTCATTAACGTTAATAGCAGCACCAACAGCGGTGGACACGCCTGACTGAGCGTCATACCAAGAGAACTGGTAGGGGAGTTGTTGTCCTGTGTCCAGAGGTCATGGAACTTGGTGTAGCCAGCAGGGGTCAGGTGTCCGGTGCCTTCCAGCCTGCCCAGGTGAATGGCGCAGTCAAAGCACGAGTAGAGGTGTACCTGCTCAGGGGTGTACTGGATGCAGCATCCTGAGGTTGCAGAGTGTAGGACCAGGTGACTGTTGGGCAGGCGCTCAAGGAAGGAATGGCACACAAAGACCATGATGAGTAGGAGAGTGTGTAGGAGAAGAGGGAGAGATTAAGGAAGAGATGGTGAATGAGGTGTGGATGCCAGACAGAAGGAGTGAGAGTAAGCAAGGAATGATGAACAAGTTGTTGCGGCCACAAAGGAGGGTGAGAGCTTTTGCACAGCGAGATGGAACATGGAGATGGTTTACCTTTCAACTGCCCTTGTGCCCGTCCTGCACGCACAGGCCTCAAATTTCCAAGAAATATTTGAGGGTTATTATCCTTTGGAGGTTGTCCTGAGCTGTGCGGAAGCTGACTGATATTCTCAACTCCTAGAGCTTCTAAATGCTCACCCATCGCATGAACATGGCCGATGTCTGAATATGGAACCCAGGTACAATCCCCAGAACGCCACAGCACCTCACACAAGGTCTCCTCACCTCAGCCTTGGTGTGCGAGCACCCGCTCGATCACCCACTCATCCGAGCGCTCCCCAAAGTCCACTACTGGTGCTCAAGTTGGTCATTGCTCGGCTGGTGTGCATGCAGTAATGATGCATGGACATCATGAATGCTGTGCTGGCGCAGATTGTGCAGTAAGTCAACCTGTTACCTGTTAAGAATAATGACTGAAATTCTTTGTAATATGATATGGACCAATGTACTTAGGTGCCAGCTTGCACACGAGCCCCTTCAGCAATGAAATAATCATGGTCGAAATGTATACCAAGTCCCCCTCTACGAATGGAGCCGGGCACCACTTCCGATAAGCATCGCCGGTCTGCTTCACACGGGCTGCAAGTATGCTGTTGTGTGCGGCCAAATAGCCTGCTTTACTTGTTGCATGTATACACGAACACTAGGAAATTAATCCGCAGACAGCATTGGCTGAGGCATCCGGCCCGTGTTGAGAAAAAAGGAGCGTAACCTGTGGTATCCGAACAGGCGAGATTAATCGCAAACTTGATTGCAGGTAATTTACTAGGCCAGTCTGTCTGAGTATTACTGACGCACTGCCTAAGCATCTGGGTCACCGTGCAGTTCACATGTTTAGTGGCATCATCCATTTCCGGGTGGTACGCACTCGACATGCGTAGTTCAACGCCCACAAGACGATGTAGGTGAGTCCAAAATGTGAAACAGCGAGTCACAGTCACTCATTGCAGCCGGTAGACCTCTACAAACACAAGTTCAGTGACCTGCTTTGCGGATTAGGTGGTCCGACACCATACAAGATGTACCATTCCAGTCAAGTGGTCAATGATGACCGTGATGGAATCAAAACTACCATTACGGTCCTTTGACTCAGGGAGCGGGCCGACAAAGTCAATACTAATAACCTCCCATGAAGTTGTTGGTACAGTGAGTGTATGTAGCTCACCGTAAGGCCGCTGATTATTCAGCTTAGTCCACTTACAGGTCTGACAGGTGTCACAGAAGTGGTCAACGTCTGCTGCGATTGTCTTCCACCAGACATGGTTGCGCAGCAGGCTCAACACCTTGTAAGGGCCCAGGTGAGCCAGCAGGGTATGAGCATGGTGTATAATCAGCTCCCTGATGCTACACCCACTGTGCAGTATGTCCGGGAGACACAGTACATCCCAACCACATCCGTGCAGGAAGATCAAGCCATCCGGCAAGGCCCGAAAGTTCTTGTGAGTCCCACTGATCTTCACACAGTGAATGTAGTGGTTTTCAGTTCTGCGTGGTCTGTGAAGTACAACTCGGCGAATCCGCTTGGCAAGCTCATGAGACATCTCAGCGCGACCACTCTCAGCTGCTGCGAGAGGCTTGGGAACCACTTCAGTTGAGTGAGGGTTCGTTTCAGCCCTCTGCGCACTGTCTCCAGTGGCAGGCTGACGATTTCATGTTGGTTTTCCCTGTTGTCTAGCAACTGCTCCAACGACAGTCGTAGCGGGAGGCATGGTCTGCATAGGGTGTTGCCGAGGGCGAAGTTCCATGGCTATGAGTGCAGAGGCCTCCGAGCCAGCAAGTACGGGAGTCGATATGGAAGCTGTAGTTGGCCCAAATACTGTGGTAGGAGCTCACTGTCATCATGGGCCACATACTCGGAGGCTGCATGTACAGTACCCGGAGTATCAGCAGAGTAGATCCGCAAGATAGTGTTGGCAAGAATGTTCTACACACCGGGTACGTACTCAATGGTCAAGTCAAACTCACTGATCTTCTCAATCCACCTAGCCTGTCGTCCCAACAGTGTCCTCTGTGACGTCAGATGTATCAAGCCTCGATGGACTATAATTAAAGTGGCAGCCCAGCAGTACGAGCATAGACCCTACACCAGCTAACATTTCGATTTCATGGACCGCATAATTGCACTGTGCGGAGGTGAGCTTCGCTGAGAAGAATGCAGCAACTCGCACAACATGCCAGTCATCCCCTTGGGCCACTACGCCGGCAATGCCTGATACTGACCCGTCAGTCATAAGCCAAACACGAGGCATATCCATGAACTTCCCAATGCATGGACCGAAGATGTGATTCATTAATGACTGGTACGTTGCCACAGCATTACAGTCCCCCTGCTGCAAGACCAAACTAACGATGTTGCCATCAGGGATCATCATTGCTGTGCGCTCAACATGCTCTGGGGAAATACAAATTTGCTTGTGACGTCCTGACCGTTGATCAGGCTCCGGTGGGGTTTCAGTGCAAGGCGACGGAGGATTCTTCCATGTCAGGTAAGGGCAACATGACTTTCAATGTGTTGGCATTCCGCCCATGCAATTTGCAGACTACACACAAGCGCAGTGCCACACCATTTACGCCTGTGCCCGGTTTCTTCAGCAACAGCATCGGAGAGGTGTTACGGGTGCTGGTCATTTGCCAATATCTGGAAGGAAGGTAAGCATCTCGCTTTTCGACCCACATGGCCATAAAGCATCCGGAGTCCTCGCCCCTATCACTCAGACAGAGCTCAGACGAAGATCATAACAGGGTCCATTGCAGACTAGCACCACGACAAGCCGAAGCGACCTCATTCTCAAAGCAAGAGAAAACCCATCAGGCAAAAAGCTCGCCTCAAGGCTCCGCTGCAATAGGACCCCCCCACCATCAATTCACATTCCTCCAGGACTGAGGCAACTATCTATAAGGGTGCCTAGCTGATAGTATCCAATCACACTATATTAAGAAACTGGATCACTGACACAGCCTCTGAGTTACAGTGTGATTAGCCTGCATGGTGGAGCTGTCTAATTGTGGATGATGCACACTTGAAATTCAGAGCTCAACACCAAGCAGCCAATTCAGGTGCAACCAGAAGGTACTCATGAATAATGAGTTACAACCACTCACAATCACTGGTACACTTCCTCAAACACCAGCCCAGCAACCTGTTGGTCAACACAGTGTGTAAGACTAGGTACAAGGTGCACCATCCTAGTGAGGAGGTCAATAATGATGAGTGGTGAGTGAGAGTCTGTCTCTGGCTGCTATTGCACTCCATGTCAACAAGAAGTGCAGTTGCACCGGTGTGGCAAAATGAGTCACTAGATGACCTCCGGGAGAGACTGCTAGAGCTTCATGCCTGGTCAGGAGCAGCACCAACATGGTGTGTCAACTGACGACAGCCTGTAAACTGTCTGCCCCTTCATCATACTGGATTGCTAATGCAGCACATACTGTCCCAGGTCATCGTTGGGGTAAATGTGTGAGAGTGCATCTGCCAGAAATGTTCAACACCGGGCACATATTCAACCTCAAAATCAAATCGAGAGACCCTCTCGCCACAACAGGCTAGTCACCCTGACAAATTCTTTTGTCAATCCGTTGTGATCCGTGATCCAGGTGAAGTGGCATATAAGCAGGATGTCCCAGTGCCACAGCATTGCCTTAACACCACCTTAAATCTCAATTTCATTGCACAGGATAATTTAACTGAGCTGAGGACACCTTCACCAAGAAGGCAGCCAGTCCTCGCCCTGGCATACCACCCTGGCAATGCCTGCCACGGAGCCATCAGTGATGAAGCAAGTTTGTGGCACAGTCTTGGAGTAGTCAAGCGGCTGGTGTTGATAATTTTAGTGCACTGTTGGGGCCCCATCTGAAGCTGACCTTGCCACCTGTCAGGTTTGTCAGTATGCCCATTGGGATCCACATTGAGGCAACATTGCCTGCCAGGTAGGTACCTTCTAATTGGCAACTTTGTCAATGTTGTCAGGGACCATGCAAATTCCCTCGTTGTCTACAATCCTGCCAAGGATCTTCATATCGGACAAAGGAAGTGCAGCTTTATGTTGCTAAGGTACAGTTCCTATTCCTTCAAGCAATCAATCACCAGCTTACAGTGCTTGGTGTGATCCTCCAGAGTATCTGAGTAGATGACTATTTCATCCAGATACACATTTGTGAAGATGCCTATATGCTGACCAATCTGGTAGGTAGCAACAGCATTGCAGATCCCTTGCGGAGGCACATGACTAACCATGTTTCCATCCAGGGTTGTCATAGCTGTACACTCAATGTTCTCCAGTGTTACATGGATTTGTTTGTACATGACCTTTTTATCAATGATACTATCATATGGGTGCTGCGGGACCCAACAGAGGATGCCTTCCATGTCTTCTTAGGGTGACGTAATCTTTGGAAGTATATCTTAATGCTCAAGGCACTTTAATGGTCGCCAAGGAATCACATGGAGCCGCAGGAAAGCTGCATCACTTGCCTCACGACCGGCTGTGTTCTGTTGCAAATCAGGTGCTGGGCTTACACTAGCAGAAGGGCATCACCAAGAGGTTCCCATGACCATTCTAGCCGTGTGAGGAGGAGGGGTGCTTCCTTTGCATACCAGTCAAGGTCAACTGACGCTTCTTCAGATGGCTACTGGTACTGACACACTGAGTGCTGAGTGCCCGGTACAAGTCCTCCAATCAGGACAACATCTCTGCAATGGGAGGCAGAGAAGCAAGCATGCTTGCCCGGTGCAAGCTACCTAGATATTTACAGTGACGGCCATAATAATCCTGCCACCCCCCCCCCACCCCCAAGTTCGCAGCTTCAAGAGATATTAAGCACAGTTCACACACAAAATCTATTCATTATATAGCACACAACAAGTGCTTTTACTGTAGATGCTCTGACCCCTGTAGGGCTTAGAGGAGGGTGCACGAAACGTGCTTGCTGAGGTTTGCGCATCTGAGTGCCTGTGGGATGGACAGATTGGCATGCATTGGTCACAAGCATTTGCACTGCTCTCACAAGTCCTGCGAAAGAGCAAGTATATAGTCGAGGTTGTCTTGTAGGGCATTGTTAAGTCATCCTCGTCAAACGGGGTGTGAGAGGTTGAGAGACATCTCCGGTACAGCAGGAAGAGAGCCGTAGTTGCCTATACCAGATGCTGAAGAGTCAGGGCAAAACAGATCGTCTCCACCTGCTGCATTGTCATCTCCCTTCATCGAAGAGCACCCGAGCACACGCAGTGCACACTGAACAGATATGTTGACAATGTGCGGGAAGCACCTGTGAGCATGACACGTGATCAGAAGCCCATCACAGGGAGTGCGGCTGTGGAGTATTACTGTATGCAGTTGCCCATCCTAAGGAAGCAGATCCCTTTCACTGTGAGTATACATTCAAGGTCATCCATCACTGTACTGCAGTTTAATCCATTACGCATTGTTATAGACAGCAGTTGTTAGCCAACGAATATGCAAGAGAGTGGGGAAACATTGTGACCTTATGTAGGATTCCGAGGTCTTCATGGATCCCAACGAAGTGCCGTGCCAAATTCTTACCAGTCAGCCTTTTCTGGACATGGCGAAAGACACCAAGGTGTGTGTGAAACATGAGATCTCTGCTGCTGTCCTTTGCGCAGTAATGGAGGGTTACACCCATGAACCCTTCTAACATGTGACATGAACCCTTCTAACATGTGACATGATCACAGGTCACATGTGAACGAGGTACACCCAAGCACAGCCTGTAAATCACAAGTCAAGCCATCTTGGATTTTGAAAGTACGCCTGTACATACCTGGAAATCATTCCCAGCTATGTTGTTTACAGGTTGTTCCCCTAAACCCTAACATGCTGGAACATAATACTTTCATGAATGTCCTGGTCTCCTGTGGCAACACTCACGGTATCAGCTTGGCTACTCGGCATGCTGCCGTTGTTGCTGCCATTGTCATTGTGGCTGTTGTTGTTGCCATCATAATTGCAGCAGCTGTTGTCACAGCTGTCATTGTTGCTGCCATTGCCGCTGTGGCCATCATGCCAGTAGCCACTGTTGTCAAAGATGTCGCTTTTGAAGGTGATCTCACAAACACTAGGATACGACAGAGAAGGACTCAGTCTCATGGGCACAGTGGTGGCAAGAGCTATATTATTAAGTACCTAGAATAAGATGTCACCATAGGAAAGACGTAGAGTGGCTAAGCTACGGAGGTAGTAGAAGACACACATCAGTGCATCCCAAGGCTGAGCTCCAGGGTTCGCAGTGTGCTTGCTGAGTGTGCCGACGGAAAAAGCGATGTACGGGCGCAAACCCAGCATGGCATATATGAGTGCACTGAGCCTGCTCTAGTAGGGTTTTGGGTTGATCTCCAGCTTGGACAGCTTCTCCAGGTTGAAGTTGGACTCCATCGGGGTGCTGACAGGGCAGCAGTCAGGCATGCCATGATGTTAGAGAATCTTCTCCAGGTACTGCTCCTATGAGATGGTAAGCATGCGTCCAGAGCAGTCGCACTGCATCTCCATGCCAAGGATCCAACATTCTCGAAGCGAGATTCAAGCGTCACCTTCAGAGTGTCCAGCACAGGTTGGTTATTAGAGAACAAGAGCAAGTTGTCGACATAGAGAGCAATGATGAGGAGGATGATCATAGTGTGCCATTTCAGGAAGGAACTGTTGCTGCTGATAGTTGACAATGTCCTGACACTCGTGGACATCAATATATTGGTCACTTGGTGTCCTTGTCGATCAATACTCAAGATTGTGCATCCAGCATTGTGCAGTCACAAGTGACACAGAATTGGCAAGGCCAAAATGAGCTAAGACATCAGGCTCAGACACGAAATGGACAATATCCATGGTGTGGACATATTTCCTAATGCCTTGGAGGTGTTCTGATAGTTCCTGCTTTAGGTCGGGCTTCCACTTCAAGAGCCATCGCGACCAAGCATGGTTAGCTTCATGGGGAAGTGCATGTCGATCAGAATTGAAGTCCCATGACCACACCCGGAGGAATGTTGCCAGGTGAGGGCCTCTCTTGTATGCTGCAGCAGCCATGAGCAAAGAGGACATTTACCCTGTTGACTGGCCTCCACTTAGGTAGAATGACAGATGCATACATATCTGCTCCATTTCCCACTGTAAATGGTCATTCTCTGACTTCATAAAGGCACATATTTGTATCCCTTGGAATGGGAGGGGGGGGGGTCGGAGTAAAGCATCTAGATCCTTGATAGCAGCTTGGACAGCTCTGAATGAAGGTGGCAGACCAAAGTGACCACATTTCAATGGTATTGGTAGAGCACTCTCAGGTTGTCTGAGCATGGATGCTGGCAGCGGGAGCAGTGGTTGGGGGTCACTATGGTGGGGTAGCAAGTCTGCATTGAGCTGAGATAGAAGCCTATCTACATATCTGGTACTGGTGGCTCACGTATATTCTCAATGTGATATAAATGATCTACAGAATTTTCCTGACATTGCATTGTCCAGCTCAGCATGAATACTATTTCTGAGCCTTAACTATGGTTTTGCAAGTCTCACTGAAGTGGTAGGCACCCATGCAGGCACACTACTCTCTTTGTCTTCTTTAAGTCTTTGCTTCTTCTGTGTGTATTGACCCAGGTCAGATACCGAAGAACGTGCTCTGAGAGATCTTTAAGGCATTTGAAAGGTGTTGTGATGTTTTACAAGAGCCCTATACAGTAGCACTCATAATATTACAGATTTCTGATGTTTTTTCCATAGCCTCAACTCAGTGCCCAGTCAGACTGGCCTTCTGATCCTATCTCCTCCTTCCCAAGGGCCCAACTGCAAAATTAAGAACTGTAACTCTGTTGTTCAGGCAATGCTTCCTAAAGATATGCTCATAGTTTTTTTCTTGCAAGGAATGAGGGAAGAGCCTATAGTTTTCTTGAGTTTCTGCCCTGCCAAAAAGTGCTGAGCATGACAAGAAATGATCACATTATATTGTCAGTTCTGCATAAGGCCATTCATAGATTGATTGCAGGCAATCCCTGGTTATATAGCTATAAATCAAAACATGATTGACTAGTTAAATATGCAGAGAGTCTATTTACTCTGTAATTGAATGATTGCATATCAATATGCTGATATCAACCTAAATAAATTGTATTAGCTTATACATATAGCTACTCTGACAGCAGTAATAGCAATGAGAACATTCTGTTGATCTCTCCATAATGTAGAGCTGTTCACTAGCTTTCCAATGAGCCTACATATGTATTGATAGGAGGAGTATTGGCAGAGATAGAGGCCAATTACTACCTAACATACTGCCGTGCAACTGTTACGACGGTGCGTGACACGGCCACTGTTACGGTTATGGTTATGTCTTGGTCTTGTGACTTGTCCTATGCTTATGCATCGTGCTTACGTTCCGGAGGCCGAGCCTGCTGCAGCTTACTCATGTGTTGTATACTTAGCTCCACTCTCCCATGCCACGACAGTGCCACGTCATTTATTCTCATGATTCGTCACCTCCATTCCCATGTACAGTCAGCCCCAGCTATACTTAGCCGTACTGAACATTTGCTTACCGATCCAGTCTATTATTAGTCTCGGCCATGTATATATAAGCCGAGGATCTTCTTCGAAGAACCTCAGCTCGATCTGGTTATCTATTGCCTATTCACCGAACCCCGACTCGCCTCTTCTCAGAAGATCTTCGATCCCTGACTCGCCTCTTCGTTACTCTTCGAGGCGACGTGACCCCTAGCTCAGCCACCATGTGACCGATCTAGGCTCGTCATAACAGCAACTGCCCTACACCTCCGGAGGACCTCCGGAGGCTCCAGGACAGCAAGTCACATGACCTGTCATGGTATTTGCCATATTATGGCTGCTTTGGCTACTCAATGCTACATGGTGTGGATGTGTACACATAGCTCTGGATCATAGCTTCCATTTGATATCACAACCATCTCATTTGAACAGAAACTGACAGAGTTACAGGCATAAAACCATTATAGTCACATGATTAAACAAGAGCAAAGTCCGGGCATTAAGAAAGCACTAGTGTACTCTTATCTTACTTATTTTCTTATTGATCTAGGAAGTGTATATATCATTCAAAAGCTCTGATCGAGGAGAATGCAATAGTGCAATCAATGAAGGTCAATATTCAGTTCTATAATGGCTGCAGTGCCTACAAATACGGGATCCAATCTTCTATAAGATTGACCCAGCTCAAACCCGGCCATATCACATGATCTTCAGATGTCACAATCACCACATTTTGGCAGGGGAAATATACTCCTGAGCTTATAACATGACACTGGATCCCCTTCTCAAATATACGCAACGGTCAATCTGTAGCAAATCTACATCCCTATTGAAGGTTGCAAAGATGCTCAGAACGCCTACACAGTATCTGCTACATATGGACAGGATCGCTCGACAACAACACCTTATGATGCACAAATACTCCTGTGAAATGGGAGATGCTCATTTCACATGCCGGTCACACTGTGACCATAGTAGTCGGATTTGAGCTGGGTCAATCTTAGCAGAAGCCTAGCAGCTAATCAAGTTGCAATATCTTTTTTGTTACTAAGGCTACAGGCTGCAAAGTGGTATCTTCTGAAAGCTCTAGTTCTACTGAATCAAATGAATATATTTCATAAGTAGAGCAAATAGGCAGTCTTTGAACAACTGGCATAATACCAGTTTCACATCAATCAGTCAGCATATAGTGCTTCTTTCTGGGGACATAATGGCATCATGTGCAAGGACTACTACATGAGCATATAGTGCTGATTTAATCCAATGAACCTACTTTGCAGCATTGTCATGCCAAGTTGTTATACCATGTTTGGTTCTGGTGGCTGATCTGGTGTCATACACCATTCAAGAGCTCTTATTGAGGAGATTTCTATGGTGCTACTCTCAGAATACCGTATACAGTTATGAATGCTCTACAGGCATAACAATGTGACTTTTAATAGAAGCTTCATGGTTGAAGATTGCTGTATATCTTTTTTCCTTATGTGATAATAGCCAATATGATATAACTGTTTCGTAGCTATAGATGCTATAAACAAAACAAAGTCATTACAGTGAACCATAAATCAGGCAGTAGTCTTATCAATCACAAGATACTACTGTATCTTAACTTTTTGTCAAAAGGTCGAAGTGGATCTTATACAAGGCAATATACTGTATACTATAAAGAGTATAGTCTTATCAAAGGATTCATATGTGTTTACACTGTATGTCTACTCTTACAGTCACTAGTAATAGAGCAATATGTTAGGACCGTGCCGTCTGGGGGTACAACTCCGGTGGTCAGGGCTTGGACGGAGTTCGGGGTCAGAGTACGACCGGAGGTCGGACTAGCACTGTGTGAGGACTTTCACGAAACTATTAGTAACACACGGGTTCCGACTCGGTGTCCTCTATTTGCGGATTTTGGATTACGGACTTGACGGGTCGGAGGTCAAACTTGGGAACAGGGTTGGGTCGGAGGTCGAACTTGGGAACAGGGTTGGGTCGGAGGGAAGGGTAGGAAGAGAACAAAGGTTGGTTGGACTGGGGGGGGATTGGGGTTGAGTATCGGACTACGGACTAGAAGTCCAGTAAAACGAGAAGGACAAGTTAACGAGGTATAACGGGATGTAACAAGATTTCCAAACTGAGTAGCTACTACATTCCGGGGCAGTATTTATACTAAGTCAGAAACCCGATAGAAACAATAAGAGATGTACGGGATAGAAAGGAGTAGAACAAATGTATGAAGTAACTTGCCAAGAGGTAAGATATCGCAGATAGCTCAGTAAGCAAAGCCTCATGTAGGTAGCACCATAAGGGGTTATCTGAGACATGTAAGTCATGGGGTCGGGGGAAGTCCGAAGTACGGAGTACAAAGTGCGGAGTACAGAGAACAGAGTCGGGGGTACAGGGTATGGAAGAGCCAAGTACGGGGGAACAGAGTACGTAATGCGGAGTAAGGATGGAGTACGGGGGTTTGGGGCTCGGACTTTGGGGTTGCAGCACGGAGCGTAACACAATAAAGTAATATAAGTAAAAGGGTGATAACTGATAATTGCCTTATATCTTTTTAATTACTGATATACAGTGAAGCTAATAGAACTACTGTGTAGCTAAAGATCCTATAGACACAACAAACCTGTAATATTGGTACTGTAAATTGACAGTTCCTTCGAAACCACCAAATACTACTGGGTATATAAGAAGATCAGAAGATAGATAATGTTATACATGATAGATGCTTACAACAGTAGACACTATGTCACAGCTTTAGGGTTAGGCTGCTAGTAAGAATGTTGGTAAAAATGATGTAAGTCAGAAGTACACTTTGAGAGACTTACTGTGATAAGGGCCAACTCTAAGCTGTGCTATTGAAAGTGGCCCCTAACTCTAGGATTTGTAGTCTGAGTGGCTGTGCAAAATACTTACTTTTTCCTTTCTGAGCCTTAAAATTTGTTCCCACAGGGTCGGATGCATGTTACATGATTTGGCAGAAAGCTCGCCCCATAAAATGATTAATTTGTTCCTCATCAATTGTAATGGATATATGTTTCTTATGTGATTGGGCAGAACATCAAATAAATACATCTATATTACGTTGAGATGTATGAGCACCTCAATGGTGGCTGTGGATATTGCTAGCTAATTATGCACTAATATAGGGTAAGAGCACTAATTAAATGACCACATTGTGGATTATTACTAATCAACTAATATTGACTATTAGTTGGTAATTAGTAACAATCAGAGATAATTGCCTGGGGGGATTTTTGCTGTTGTATCTGCTCTGAAGAAGCTGATACAGCTGTGGATGTTCAAAAAAAAATTGGAGAATGTCTGCACAAAGCCAGTCTCCACTCAAATGGTGTATCGCCATCTCAAGAAGCATGGAATGAAGGCCGTTGTGAAGTGCAAACGCCCGCTTCTTCTGAAGCGTCACATCCATGCACGGCTGGACTTTGCTTTGGCCCACCAGGACTGGACTCTGGAGGACTGGAAGAGGGTTATCTGGTCAGATGAGACCAAGATCAATCGTCTGGGGTCAGATGGGAGGAAGTGGGTGTGGAAGAAGACTGGGGAGGGCCTCAGTTCATGGCTGGTGGAGGGCACAATAAAGTATGGTGGTGGAAGTTTGGTGCTCTGGGGCTGTTTTGGGTGGGAGGGGCCTGGATATGCGATGAAGATTGAGGGCAAGATGGACACCAACCTCTATGTCAGCATCCTGGAGGATGCACTGCAGGATAGCCTTGAGTATTGGGGCCAAACTCCCGATGACATTGTCTTCCAGCAGGACAACAATCCCAAGCACACCAGCAAGAAGGCCAAAACCTGGTTCAAAGACCATGGTTTTGAGGTTATGGAGTGGCCAGCCCAATCTCCTGACCTCAACCCTATCGAGCACCTCTGGGGTATCCTCAAACGCAAGCTGGCCAGCCATAAGGAGCCACTGATATCAATTGATGAGTTGTGGAAGAGGGTAGAGGCAGAGTGGGAGGAGATTTCAGTCAAGGAGTGCAGGGACTTGATTGAGAGCATGCCTAGGAGGGTTGCAGCTGTGTTGAAGGCCAAGGGGGGGTACACCAAGTATTAGACTGCCTGAAATGTATGGATCTTGGTCATGATTTGGGCCAGTAACAAAACTATTGCCATGCACTTGCTCCAAAGAGCAGGGAATATCTCCGCTTCCAGAGCTCCAAGTCACGTGATTGACATGCCGTGGGAAAGCCAGGATGCACACCTTTCTATTGGTAGTTGAATCATGGTCATTGAGTCAGAAATGGTGGAGATACAGCCTTCCCATTCAAAAAGTGCGAAACATGGCAATAGTTTTGTAAGTCACTGTATTAGTACTGCCTTACTGCCTTAGAATGTAGTAGCTACTCAGTTTGGAAATTCTGTTATATCTCCCCTCTAGTTTGAAGTCTGATACTCAACCCCAACCCTCTAGTCTGACCAATCTTCATTCCCTTCCTACCTCCCCTCTTTGACCCTATCCTTAAGTCTGTACTCCATTCCATACCAAGTTTGTACTCTGTTCCCTACCAAGTCTGAACTACAAGTCCACAAATAGAGGACCCTTGGTTTGGGTTGAAACCCATGCATTACTAATAGTTTGCGAAAGTCCTCACCCAGTGCTAGTCTGACCTTTGGTCATATCCTAACTCTGAACTCCATTCATGTCTGACCACCAGAGTTGGCCTCCTGAATGGCACAGTCCTAACAGATCCCTTATGTTTTCTATCTCTTCATGCAGCCTTTGAAGATACTTTTTTGGCCAAAGCATCAAACCAGATAAAGTTGTGTTGTCTAATTGTGATGACAAATTAGACAGTGAAGATCTCAGCAAACAAATAGTCAGGTAAGGTGTGATGCTTAACCTTTGTGCATCCCACATTTCCTACCCACAGAGAGCACCATTGCACTAACAAGTGCAAACTGTGGCATCAATATAAAGTTGTACTAAACCTTATGCCCAATCTCTGTAATGACATGAAGTACTTTGACAATAATGATCTCATTATATTGAGCAACTACATGTGTTCCTCCTTAGATGCCCTCATGAATGTTTTAACTGCTGATATCAATCTGAATCAACTTTCACCTCACAAATGTCCACAGTGATGATGGTGAATCCTTCTGGGACCATATTATCACGTACTTGCATGACTCCCATATCAAGGGATTTGAGAGTGCACCCTTGGAAGTTCAGAAGATATACTGGGGCTGGTCAAACAGGTTCACAGTGTGTATGTTATGCCCGCAGAACATACTTGCACACTTTAATGCAAATCCCAAAGTGTAAGTGTGTGGCCTTGCAAGCAAGTGAACACTGACATCATTGTGTAGGCTTTGTGACATAATCATCTCTGGCCCTGAGGGTGAATATGAGTCCATTCTTTGAGGTGGCAACTTTCCAAGACAAAAAGCAAGTAGACCTAGAGAATAAACTATAAGGGCTTCTCTACAGGCTGCTAACTCATGTTGATTATGAAGTGTTACAAATTGCTTTGGATGGGTCCCTCCTTGGCTCGGCTTCTGGGCGGCTGTCAGAACGAGATCACAGGCTGCCCGCCCATTGCATGGGCAAACAAAACAACTTCTTTAAGGTCACTCCGAGAAGACTACAAGACCTGCCTTGCCCGAGCGGGTGAAGTACAGCAGTCGGGTTGCAGTATTTCGCACTTGGCTCTCCCCATAAGCGACTTCCTATTGGGCACATCACTCATAAATAAAACAAAGGGTAGCTTGGTTGAACTGAGGGAATGAGGCTTAAGCACAAGATCATATTCTGACAGAATGAGGTGTGCATCAAGCACGGTTATTGCCGCCGCAGCCAGTGTCAGCTTTTCCCTAGTGTCTAACGGTGGCCATGTTGCCAATTGATGGGCTTATTGGACAATGTGCACATGGAGCACCATATTGTGCTACATCACAAAAGGGTTCGCAAGACTCATACATGCTATGCTCAATTCACTCAATCTATTTACCTCCTGATTCAATCATGTCATGACCATCATGGTCTGCTTGCTGTGGCACAATACTATATATGAGAGGACAGATTCTTTCTGTAGTATATACCGAGTATTGTCGTGAACCGCACTCATCACAATAAACATACGTCCCCAATTAAAGTATGCTCATACACACCGAAGTACCACTCGCAAAACTTGCACAGTGAGCTATCCCGTGCAAATCATGTACGCACAGACCGACACCCCAGAAAGCACCGACAAGTAGACACCCCATTCATGAACGAGTAGGTAGCATGCTCCTCCGCCTGCGTGCCTTCTCCAGCGGCGGCAGCGAGTCTTCGTCATTGGGGCCAGAAGGCAACACCGACAGACCCCCGGCGCCGCCGTTCGAGTGCATGCTGCTGTCCGCGTCGTCGTCGTATACAGTCATCGCGGTCGCTAGATGAAATTCGCGCGGAGCGCACCAACAATCAGCGTCGCCCACTGGGAAACCAAAGGCGCAGGGAAGGGAGCTGCCAAAGCAACACGAATGCGCATAGGCTCGACCGCGAACGAGCTCGTACTGCTCTGGCGGGACTCCGCACCTGATACGCAACATGAAAGAGCACCACTCACGCGAAGAGACATCCACGCTCCGGTCACCCGCATGCGACCGCGCATAACCTCGCGCCCCATTCAATGAGCCAATATGGCCGCCATTCGTCCTAAGTGAGGAATCCGACGATGCAGGCGACGGAACACCCACGCCCGGGACCCTAGAGTCGCCCCCGGGCGACGACAGCAACTTCGGAAGGACCGACTTGCGACGCTGTTCACCACACCACGATATCAATGCTCTGCCCGACTCATCATAGTTACAGAAGAGCACGTACCTTGTTAACCCCAGCGACATTCGCCAAGTCGAGGTTAACCAAGAACTTCGTCTCGTCCACGCGTGTGCGCTGCTCCGCGCACTCGACGACCCACGCGATTCCAACGACGAGTGGCCTCGGTTCCTTGAGCAGCCTAGATCCTGACAATGAGCCACTATGCCTTAGCCTCTGATCACAACGCGGACACGTACCGCCATCGCGTGAGCGTGCTCATGAGCCCGTTCTTGTACACCACATGGGTACACCTCGACCCAACTCTCGTCGCCATCTACAGCACACCCAAACGCGTCAGCAACCACGAAGCGTCACACACCAAGAACGTGTCCACCCACCTTCGCGCCCAATCCTCGAAGCATGTCCACGAACAGCGCACCTGCATCGTCTCCCTCCTCCGTCCTCACGTCCACAAAGATTGTGCACCCTCTTAGCACCGCAAGCGCACCAGGACTCTCGCTCTCTCCCTCCTTCGCACGGTCTTTCCCCTTCCCCTTCTCCTCCCCGCTCCCACCGGCAGTCCCAGACGGCCGTGACGATCCCGCGTTCGGCGGAGTCGACAGCGCCCCCGTAGCGAGTCGCGTATTGTGCACTCTTTGTCGTGGTGGCGGAACCGGTGGTGGCGGCATGTCTTGACTGTCCTGGCCCCTCCTCTCTCCATCTCCCGATGCTCCCGTTCCGTCCCGCTCATCACCATCCTTGCTTTGCGCCTCAGCAGCCCTCGGTGTCGGCCAGGAACTGCTCACCGCTCTCAGCTTACCCTTGCCTTTCCCGTCGACGCCCATGGGGGACGGCGTGTCCGGCACGGCCGACAAACTCTGTGTGAGTAATTGACTCGCCAGACTCGCGCGCCGACTTGCGTTCCGCCGCCACTCCCGCTCGCGCTCCTTCTCTTTCTCCGCAGCGGCATCGGACTCATTCGCGGATTCGGCAGGGCCTACGGGGCTTGAATGCGCGTCGGATGATACGTCCGCCGTCGCGCCCTCTTGACCCTCGGTACCATCGATATGACCAAGATCGCGGAGGACGTCCGCGCTCGCGTTCTTCAGCCACTCTCCGATCCGCTCCTTCGTCTTCCGCTCCCGCTCGGCCTCGTCCATCTCCGTATTCGCGCCAGCGCTTGAGCCCTCGCCTACGTCCATCGCGTCGTCCGTGTCCAAGTCCATGGCCGGAGCGCCACCCTTGACGGGGCTACCTTGAACGACCGGAAGGGAGCTCTTCTTACTCGCTCGCTGCATGACTCGTCCTCCGATGCCTCTCCAAGCACCGAACCCCCTCGTCGCGGGCGCCCCATTCCTGAGGCCTGTGGTCAACGAGGGACGCGCGGCCGTACGCAGGACGCCCGTTCCCACACCCGCACCTCCGAACATGGCGCGGGTATTCGAAGGTGTCGCAGCAGGAAATATCCGCTTCTGCGCCGGCGCCGCTACCCTCGTGCTAGCACCAGGAGTAGTATCTGGGGGAAGAGCATAACCGAGGCTGTTGCGCACCTTGCCCAGGCTAGGCGCGAGGGCGAGGTTGACTTGCTTCTTGCGAGCCTCATCAGTTGCAGCTGGATCATCTGCGCGTGACATTGACGATGCGGCAGCACCATCTGTAGATGTTGAGCTGGAAGCTCGTGGAGTAGCACGTGCCTTGTCGGGTGGAGGGATGGGCGGAGGTAGCGTCAGCATCGATTGACGTAGCGTCTTCTTCTCCGGAGGCTGCTGCTGAGTCCGAGCTGTGGTCCAGCCAGTCTTCATGGTAGATTGTGGGTTGGTCGTAGACGAAGCTCCTAACATCTTGCCTTTGCCCTTTGCATTGGACGTACCCGGCCCGACTGCAGCCAGTGCGCTCCCCGGCCTACCACTAGCACCCGTGCTGGACCGCAGCGCATTTCGCTCACCTTCCTGTTCTTCGTCGCTCGGAGCTAAGTCGCGGTGAAATCCCATGCTGGTGTTCGGCCGCGAAGGGGGAGGTGCGTTGAGCTTCTCCAGTGCCTGATTGAGAGTGGAAAGGCTCGAATTGAGCTGAAGGGGAGCCCCGGGAGCCCCGGCGGTGTCAACAGAAAGGTCGGCACTGGACCTTCCGCTAGGAACGGAAGAACCCTGTTGTGGCCGAGCACTAGATGGACCGGCAGCATCAGTACCCGAAGATGAGGGATGTGTTGGCGCAATAGATGGTCTTGGGCGAGATATTTGTGGCGTGACAGTAGACGTGAAAGTGAAAGCGGCAGACGGTAGATTGGCCGCAGAAGGTCGCGCTGATGGCGGCTTCCCAGGTGTAGCTTTGGCAGCAGAAGCGGCAGTAGGCTGTGCATAGGATAAGGACATAGATCTACGACGAAGCGGAGTTGCGGTAGGAGCTGCAGTAGCTACAGAGCATATATGAGAATATGGACGACAAAGCACAAGGAGAACAGCAGATCGCAATGAATACAAGTAGGCGCGTGAGATGGAGAACGTACGGGTGGCTTTAACCTTTGCCTCATCTTCGACCTTCTTCTGCCGGAGGCTTGCGCTCCTAGTCATTCTAATAGCAACTGAGGAGATAGGCTTCTTCGGAGCACGGGGTTTCTTGGCTAGCGGGGACTGCTTCGGCTTCATCCTCGATACGACGGAGGACGGAAGGGGTAAACGGGTAGGCATGGTATCTGGAGGGACAGAGGGGGCCGAAGGGACAGGAACGGGTGGTGGTCGAGGATCCGGGTTCGGATGGGGAGGGATAGGTTCGTCATCTGTTTGAGGAAGAGGCGAAAGAGGCGACAAGGGTGAACGAGAAGAGGGACGAGACGAAGGATGTGGAGGAGAAGGAGGATGTAGCGAGAGTTGAGGTAGCTTGGGCTGAGGGGCCTCGGGATGTTCTGGAGGGACAGACGCGATGCGGAACTTTGTAGGCGAGCGTCGGGGAGATGGTGGAACGTTGTTCAGATCGAGCAAGGGAACGGCGGACGAAGAGGGCGGTGGTACAGAGACTGCGCGTCGTAAGGCGGAGAACGACGGCTGGGCTAGGGAGTTGGACGGGAGAGAAGGGAGCGAAGTGGAGGATAGCTTGGGGAAGATGTCGTGTCTGGGTCGTTTGGAGGCGCGCTCGTCGTGGATGGCCGCGTCTTTCGCCGGCGACGACGGCCGCTTGAGGTGCGGGCCATCTCTAGGTTGCTGGGTGTTGACCTCTGACTCTGTTTGACTGTTCTGGCTGCCACTGGCGGAGGCTGTGGGATGGTTTGCTTTGAGAGCTGATTTAGCCTGTTTGAGAGGAGAATGTGCGAGATTAACAAAGTCGAATTTGTCGAGGGTGAGCTGAGAGCGTGTGCGTTTCTTGCCGGCAGTACCGCTGCCAGAGTTCATAGCGGGAGGGTAGGCTGGTGGCTGTATGCGCCCACTGGACGAGAGAGGACGGAGAGAGAGGGAAAGACGCGCTCACCCTCAACCACGCGACGCATTGTTCAAAGGTACGCCGTCACGTGCTAGCACACCCGCGCGTCGCGTCTCTGCTAGTGCTACTGGCCCCTTCCTCGGACTGCGCAGGTTGCTGACCGTGGACTACTGACCAGTTCATCTCTAGACTGAACAGGCGACTCACCATCATACAGCAGCACAGCTAGGTATACATTACTATATAACTACAAGGAACCAAGCAACACCCGCACACTCCGCGCCAACTCACCACGCCCAACTTCCTACACGCACACGCTCTACCGTATCGACTGGCAGACTCTCCACCGCGCACCAACGCCAACCCTGCGCAAAGAAGCACGCCCCGCATAGCTTACTATCCAACCGATGCCTCACGACGCGCACCCCGTCATAACCCTCGCAAGGATCACGAAAACGCCATCCGCACGCCAGCATCCGCGCCGTCGCCCAACGACGCACACACCGCGATCCACGCGAGGAGCACCATAGCGCCCATCGACACCTGCACATTCCAAAGGGAGTGCGCTTTTGAATGCGTGGTTTGCCCCCGCGTGGGCGACGAGCGGCGCGCGGCGGGGAGACAACGGGGTGATGAAGGAGCAGTGGCGAGTGTTGGCTCGGGGGCAGTTGTTGTGGCGGGGACAGGCATATCCGGCGCGTCGGGGGAATGTATTGTGACGGGGGCAGCAGGTGTCGCCTCGCGAACAGGGAAGCAAAACGTCAGCCTTCAATCTGCTCTCCAGACGGAGAATGGTGCCACGAATGAGTGCAAGGGAAGGGACCTACCCCAATGGGATGCATGTTCATATATCTCGCCTCGCACTGGTGTTGCTCGTTCCGTCGCCGAGCTTCACTGAGGGCGAGATGACCATCATGAGGTAACACCCAATGACCGTCGCAACTGCGTAAGCCCTCTTCACGCAATACCTGATAACAAGACGTACGCATCGGCGAGCATTGTTCTAACCTCGAGGATACGTGCCCTGTACCGGTCGATCTCGTCCTTCATCTGCCGCTGAACGAGGCCCTCCAGCTACAGAACAGGCATCCTCCGAATGAGAATAGTGGCCAACTGAGATGTGTGTACAAACTTACAGCCGCTTGGACACAATCCCCAATGACTTGCTCGACCGCGTGCGCTACCATCCGAACGACCCGTGGCCTGAGTGTCTGCGCGATCCGGTCCTCGACTGTCTGTCGGACGTCCATCTTCGCTTTCTCGATGGCCGCGTTCCGCGCCTCACCGTGCAACTGCACCTCCACTTTCAAACGCGCAATCTAATCCCGATGCGTAGTCAGCCCTCGCCCGTTCCGCAGCAAGATGTGTGGAGAGCACCCACCTCATCCGCAGCTCTCATCACTGGTCCGAGGGTAGCGGTTGCATAAGTTAGATCAGAAACAATTTGGACAATCCGTTGAGTGTGATCGAGCGTCGTCTGGCTCGATCTCAAAAGCTGGTCTACCGCATCCTGCGTTTCTGGCTGTAAGTCGTGATATGTCGATCCGCCTGGCCTTGCCTCGCTGGAGGCGGTCCCATCAGGACTCCGAGGGGATTCGGGAGGAGTGAGCGGTCTGAAAACGGGGGCCTGTGGGGAGGAAAGTGTGAGCGCTGGGACAGCGATATGAACAAAATTAACTATTTCCAACCTGGTCGCAACCTGTGGTCTTGTTTCCGCCGGCGTCCTCGGGATGTTGTTGGTAAAGTCGGCTGGAAGCCATAGACGTCTAGCCAAGGCAAGCGTACGTGGATGGGGCTAGTGAGAGTATTATTGCTAGATCAGATTGAACGCAGAGGCCCAGTGTAGCGTATTAGGGCACTGAAGGACGAGTGCAGAGCAGCATGCGCGGTGTGCTACGGCAGCCTGAGAGTTCGCCTGTGCATTCAAGGCGCTCTCGATTACACGTGCAGACCGTGGGCCAAAGAAGCACGAACCGCAATCGGAGTTGTGTGTGTAGCTCTGTCAACCGGTAGCGCCGTAACGCCAGGCGATTATTCCTCATAATGGGGGCGTATGGTCGATCCGTAAGAGGGCCATGTAAGACTTTCATGTCGTGAACTGTGTGTTGGGGCTGTTGAGAGAGGTGAGTGCTGAATAGCTTCCTTTGAGAGCTGAGTAAACTTGTTGAATGAGCGTGCCAGACAGCAAGGACGAGCTTTCCACGGACATTACCTGAGAGGGTACGCGTGGCACGTGACTGAATAGGACGCGTCGCGTCGTGTAGATGGGCGCTTGTCACTGGGTCGTCATCGGATGCTGGGATCGAGAGCGGACGTCATTCGACTGGGCGGTATATAAGGCGGACGACGGTGGCCATGAACAGAGTGTTTCGCGTCGCTCGTCCGCCCGCCCTCTCTGCACGCTCGCAGCACTCCTTCCGCCCCATGTCGTCCAACTCCCTTCCCAACAACTCCTCCCTCCCCGGAGAACACTTTGAAGTCCGCCAGACCTCCACCACAGACGACTACCACCCCGATCCCTCAAAGTCCATTCCCCTCTCTCCCGCACGCCAGGCACTCATGGACGACATCATCGCCCTCTACTCCTGCCAACCCACCCGCCGCCGCGTAGAGCGCTACACTCCAGACTGCGTCTACGACGACCAGTTCGTCTACGCCAACGACCGCTTCAAGATGGCCGGCCAGTGGTTCGCTCTTCCCAAGCTCTTCCGCTCCAGCAACAACGAAAGCTACCAGGTCGTCAAAAACGACCCCCTCCTCATCCAGTTCAAGAATGAACAGGTCCGTTCCTCGCGCTCATCATATCCACCCTCCTGATGTCCTATCCTCCCCTCCCAGACGTGGACCTTCCCTGGTGGCATCAAATCCACCACCATCAACGCCCTCGTCTCCCTCTCCCTCGATCCGGATTCCGCCCACTCGGACTTTCCCCAGGTCAAGTACCACAAGGACCAGGCGAACGGCAAAGACTACTCCCACACAGGCCCCGGCTTTGCGTTCAAAAAGTGGCAAGCCGACAAGGTCGCAGGTATGTTGGATTCGGAGGACGTCCAGTACTTCAAAAAGGACGCTCGCGAGGACAACCAGGAGCCCGTCAGGCGCTACGACTCGGGCACCGCTGACGCACCTACCAAGGACTTTTAAGTAGACGTTTGTTGTATCATATCCCCACTGTATCAATATTCAATGTAGAACACGCGCGCGAGCCATCACAATCAATTCAGACCGATGACATGATACTACTCAATCCAAGATACAACGTGCGGGGTATACATACACGATGCCATGATACAACAAGAAAGGGGCACTGTACACAAGATACACAACAGTATGCCGGGAGGGTCGAAGCTAGCCATACAATATTGTACAAGGACGACGTCCATCATGCCGTGCGGCTCGGGCTGGCACCTTACCACGGCCAATACGCACTCGAGCTCGAACGTTTAGATTCGACAATGGGAGAACATACTGCGACCGAAGCACCGCTGGCACCAACCGCGATCCTCGGCGACGTCGGGAGGACCTCGTAATGTCCAAGCTGATTTTTCAGAGACGACGGCGACCCCACGAGCGAGGGTCACGAGAATTCCATACGTACGCCAGCGTCCGCGCCGTCGCCCATCGACGCGCACACGGCGTACCACGCGAGCAGCACCACCGTGCCCATCGACATCCGCACGTCCCGACGGAGGAGCACGTCAGAGTGCGCGTCGAGGGTCGGCGGCGCGGCGATGGCGCGGTAGGCGTCGTGTCGAAGACGGGCGATACGCGAGAGCGCCGCATAGGAGATTGCAAAGGGAACGAAAACGTCAGCCTTCGGTTCACACCCAGGAAGAAACGGACGCCGTGAAACAGCTCACCCCGATGAACTGCATGAAAGCATTGAGGTCTTCCCGCCGCGCCTGCTCCCGCGCGACGAGCTTCTCCTCGCGCTCTCTCTTCGCCTTCTCCTCCTTCTCCTGCGCATCCTTCGCATCCTTCGCCTTCGTGCCCTTCTTTTCCGAGCCTCCACCCGCATTACCGTTCTGCTTGTTCCCTGAACCTTTGCCGGTGCCTGCACCCTTGTCATCAGGCTCTCCTAGGTCCTCCCAATCATCAAGGCGCTCCTTGCCGTCCCCGACCGACAGCCCATAGTCGAGCACGAGCTGCCGTGCGTCCCGCGCCGACATCCTGGACAGCTGTACGACGTGTCGCGGGAACAGCGGCGAGGGCGTCCCAGCCGCTGCGGACCGCTCGCCCGCGTCGCTCGTCGTCGCCTTCTGCGATGCCTTCGCCCCCTTGCCTTCGCGCGTATTTCCGGGAGCGGCCGCGGTATCTGGAGGCGACGCGCCGGGGGGCCGCAGCAGCGGGCGCAAGGGCTCCGCGGAGAACTCGCGGCGACATTGCTCATTCGAACGCCTCGCTTCGCTGCAAGACCGACAGAACGCGAAACGACGCGCACGCCAGGTAAGCCGCCCTCCTCACACAGCAGCAAATGAAGAGCACGTACGCGTTGGTGAGCAGGATCTTCACCTCGAGAATCCGTGCCTTATACTTCTCGATCGTCTCCTTCTGCTCCTTCTGTATTTGTTTCTCCAGCTACAACACAATCGCCTCAGAGACCAGGCTGGCCAGACGAAAGAGCACACTCACCGCGTCCTGAACGCGATGCCCGATGACCTTCTCAATCGCCGCTTCGACCATCTCGCTGACGCGCGGCCTCAGCATCTTCTCGATCCGTTCCTCGACCTTCTGGCCAACTTCGTTCCAAGCCTTCTCAATGTACGCCTTCTGCCCGTCGCCGTGCGACTTGACTTCCACCTCCAAAGCCTCGATCTAGAACCGACATTCCGAGGTGTGCTCAGCGCTCGCCCTCAACCCCAATACCGCGGCCAAAACACCCACCTTCTTCACTGCGCCCAGCGCAGGACTGAGCGTCGTGAGCGTTAGCGTTTGATTCGCTACAATCCTGAAAGTCTCTCCTAGGCTCCAGAGCGTTTGCTGACTTGACTTCAACAATAAGTCAATATGCGCATCGGGGTGCAACCCAGAAGACGCTGTTGTGCTGCTTTGCTCCTGGCGGGAGCCCGCCCCGCCGTCCATGTTCGTATTGATTGGGGGCACGTCGCGTCTCATGGATATTCTGGGGCTCTCGGGGGGAGTGAGCGGTCTTGAGACGGGAGTCTGTCGCGATTCCAGATGAGCGCACTGCGGTAGTACGAGCGAGCGAGTTAAACCACACCGCACCTGCTCCCCATCTGCAATCTTGCCCGCGCTCCCAGGCGCTCCCGTCTTCTTAGCTCCTGATGTGTTCCGCTTCGGCGACATGGTGTAAATCAGCGTAAAGCACGAAACGTAGACGAGGGGGCTAGTGAGAGAGATCAGGCAGGTTTAAGTATCGAGCTACCCTTCGGAGGCGCAGCCGCCACTATCTCCCCCATCTCGAGTCGAGATTAGGAACAAGGCCCGTACACGGGGGCAGCACGAGCCTCTGTGCGGCGTGTGCTGCGGTAGTCTGCCCCGGGACATCCGACGCGCTCTCCCTCGAGCCTCGAAGTCTCGGCAACGTGTCCTCCGTGAGTGCCCAAGAAGCCAGAGAAGGTCCTGCCGCAATGGGCCTTCTGTGCTCTCTCACAACCCACGGTGCCAGAACGCCAGACGCCGTACAATGGTGTATTACGTCCCCCGCGCGGCGCATAGTCGGACGTTGCTGACGCCGCGAGCTAGAGAAGCTTAGACCGTGCGGGTGAACGACAGATCGTCCAAACCGAGTGAACGATCTTGTATGGGTGTAGCATCGTGGTCACATTCTCTTAGTCACAATGCGCCACCGAGGCTGCATTACCACTCGTCGGTAGCGCGTGTGCCATCACTCCGTCGAGCGAGAGGCTCCGAACGCGGTATTCTATATGCCTGTTCTGAGCATCGGTCTCGGTTGCGATCATGCGGGACGCAACGCCGCATAAAGGGAGCGAATTGATCTATTGCAATATGCACCTATGGTTCAAGTTATGATGATGAGCATCAGTATATGAAGCAGACTCAGGGTAACAATCGAGTGCGAACCTTGAATGAAGTCGCCCAAGCAGCAGTGCCCACACCAATATCTCACTCGATTCCGTCTAGACATCTGCAGCACGTGGCAGACGCCTCTAGGATACCACATGTTGACCTGATCAAGTACTATAGATCAGGTCATGCGCGCGAAGGGCACGATCGTGAACCGCCGGCGCAAAGAGGGCCTCTTATGCTCGATCTCTGCATCGCGGCATAGCCTCGGGCCCCAGCAAACTGCACGAGGCTCCGCTGAGGTGCCGCGGACGCTTGCATCGCCCTGATAATCGCGAACAGAGCCTGCGGAAGAGCATTCGATATGAACGACCGCAGGTCATACGGTCGGTGGCTGCAGGGCGACGCAGGTGCGCTAGCTCCGGATCGCATCTCGCAACCGGTGAAAACACGATGGGCGTCACAGATGCAGGCTTGAGAGGATCAGGCTAGAAGGCTGGCTGGGCGGGTGGCGCCGGCATGAGCGTTACTTCGGAGGGAAGCCTAGTACCGGGGAGCATGCTGTAGTGCTCGCCACAATAGCTGTAGACTCGAGACAGTTGAGCGGCGCCGGGGTCGAGGGAGGCCTGAAGCGGAGATTGTTCCGAGTCGGCTGTGAGGATGTGGAATGACTCGGAGCATGGACATGTCGCCTGGGTGGCGATATACGGCCCGCAGTGCGAGAGGCAGCGAAAAGTCCTGGGAGCTGTACATATGACACCGCGCAGATGCTGTACCAAGTGTCCACAATGAACGGTGTTTACCTTTGCGTTCCGTTGTCTGTGTGATTGGAGCGCAAGTACTTCTGTGGCCTGTGGAGGGACAGGATCCAAGGAAGAGATGGTGGTTGGGAGGAGATTGCGATGACAGAGCGGTGTGCGTGTAGACCGAGCTCGGTACTTAGATGGCCTTGCCGCCTCTGTCGACCACGAACGCAATGTTGGCGTGAAGCATGATCCAGTACTATAGTCTGTGTGGGTCACCGTCGGCACTGGACACTGCCTCCTCGTGCGACATATGCTCGTCCCAGAACAGGCTTTCTCACCGCAACTCGCACTGGCAAGCCCCAAATATCGACGCCAGCCCTGCATTATCCTTCAATCCCAGCGCTACCTCAATGGCTATTGTTCGGCTGGTAGTACTTAATAGCGTCGCCCACAGGACTCCTCCCCAGAACCTCGCAGCTGTCAACTAGCCACCCGCGGCAAGTCCCCACCTCACTCAGGATCTTCTATCCTACACATCCTAGAAGTCATGTCCTCCGCAGGCACTGACATCCTGACCTACCGCTTCCACGGTACCATGGTTTACGTTACCCCTGCATCTACGTACAAGGTAGCTCCCTATCCTCAACACTCTCACCCGCTCGACTCACACTCTGCATATATCTCATCAGGAAGGCGTAGAGTTCGCCCGCCAGGTCTTCCCGGAGCTCGCCTCAGTCGACCCCGAGCGCATCTCCATCTCCATCAACGGCACCGTCAACAAGCAGCGCCAGCTCATCCGCATCGGTGCCATGGCCTGGAACTCCGTTATCACCTCCCGCGCTCGATACGAGGTGCTCGACATCACCGTCACCCCCGAGATCGTCATCGACGCGCACGACCAGCCCCCTCCCGAGTACTTCACCGTCAAAGAGAAGACCTCCCACGACGACTTCCTCTCCCCCTCACGCGCACCATCTCCGCGCCCCGTGCACAAGATCATCCCCGTCCCCGGCGCACCCGCGCGTTCGCGCTGTCGTTCCCGATCGCCATCTCCGCACCACCCAAACGGCGGGCCCTCCACCTCGCCGCGCAATGCCATCGACTGGGCGAAAAGCCTCTTTGGCAAGCCTGTGCAAGAATGAACGAACAATTGCATCCATAGAATGCCGCTGTCCCGCAAGTATACCCCGACACCTGTGCATTACCTTTCGCCTCTGGCTCGTACTATACCCGTTTCCCATCGTGGCTCACCACAAAGCCCGGGACAGACCAATAGGACATCATACTCTCTTTGCCTACGCTTTACGTCTACTCATGTAACTAGTAATTTCTGTATAAACCCTACGTATTACGCCCCACTAGCACGATTTGCTCTGTATTGACTATCCTATTATTCTTCCATGTTGCAGGAATACACTCGCTCTGACGAGCGCTCTATCAATATCAATCGCTTTCCTCAGGCGTTGATCTGCGAGATTGGCTGTGTCATCGGCGGACCTCGACATCCACTGCTCAGGCTTCCGCGTCAGGGACCTTCCGGAGCGGTTCTATGGGTGCTTCGCCAGCGCCCCGAGTCCGAGCTTCTGTCAAATTAGGTCCCGAAGGCAAATATGGATGCGGTCCGCTAAAACGATTAGGTTGAAGACGAGTACAACATCGGCTCCACCGCAAAGCAGTGCGCTCCCGATAGCATTTGAGATCCGTGCTGCATCCTCCGGCCAATGTGTCAAAAAGGACCGTCTACAATGCAACTACACCCTGCATTGCCATCCATCGATCCTGCTATTGGCATAACGGTGGCTCTGCGAGAGAGCAAGGGAGAAGAGTTCGTACGCCCAAGTACGAGCACAGAAAGCGGTATGGCGCGACGATCGCACAAGTATCTCAGCCCTCAGCTAGGGACCTCTGCCGTTGGGACATCGGAGAAGCCTATGTACAGCTTGTGAACACCGCATGAATCCTGTTCCCGCTAATCGCGGTCATCACGCCAATGAGGGGGCAGTCGGCGAGAAGCATAGTTGACACGGCACTATACATATACAGTGACGTGCTGTATCGCCACGAGTATCGCATCGCAATACCGACGCGGTCTGCGCTGACCATAACCTTACAGGCCAAGTCAACCACATGCTGTTCATCCTCGGTGAATCCAACATAGTTACATTCCAACGTGCGCAGGGGCGTACACGGGTGCTGGCGTCTCGGCAGTGCCCGTCGACCAGTTGTACAAGGTGCGCACCAAGACGCAATGATTGAGGACTGGGCAGCCGTGCTAGCGTACTCATAGCCTCACATTTATTTTGCGCAGTTCTTCGTGAGTGGGATAGTGCACTAGCACTACCCCCTGAGAACAGGTTAGGCAACGCAGCGCAATGCTTAGCCTTAAATGCCACGACTACCTACGAGACTGAGACCCCCTTGCTGATTCGTACTAGGATGCTGCGTATGAAAGTGTTAAAAGCGGTGAATGCCTAGACAGCATCAACAAGCCTCACCTATACACATCTGAAGACCACAATGAGTCAACGTCGAATATGGATCGAGGCCACGACCCGCCCCTCGCGGCACTTTAGGCATCACGACCTCGAATGCCTCGTTAGCGCTTTGCTCCGGAACGTCGCATTGTACTGCAGCAAATTGTTGATATCCCGAACCCAGTCATCCTCCTTCCCAGGGCCAGCGCCTTCCCCATCAAGAATGTCCTCGGGCTCGGTAATGGACGACCGGTTGATGCACGGGATGGAGTACAGCGATGCGCGGACGGTCACTGCCTCGCCAGGGCTCAGTATATGCGATACCTGCCCATCCATGGACAGGCCAGCGGATGCGCGACTGCGCTCGCTTATCTGGATTTTGGTGACAGCCGAGAGCAAGCAAATGCTATGTTAGATTCCGGGGCGTTCCTGCGACGGCAGACTGAGAGGCACTTAGACTTACCCGGAGCGTGATAGAGGACGATGAAGGGAAGACGAGTGGCCGGAATGACAAGCTTCGCGGGCATATGGGAGTCAATACGATCGCGCTCAATGACGGATGGACGATTGGACCACCCGCAGAAAGGGAGTAAGCTGTCGATCCCGTCGGAGTTGATACTATCAAACCATCTGACTAGAAACCCAGCGCGTAAGTAACTGTCAGCCAGAATACCATGGGCGAAGCTGAACGCCCAAAGAGAACGTACGACGGCTTCGGTTAGATGCTGGCCGTCCACAAATACGTCAATGGTGTTGAGATGTGGACTGGACCCTCGATGCAAAGCCACTTCGTTCATGACCTGCCAATCTGCACAGATTGTGGAATAGTATTAGCCACCGGAATATGCTGCACTGATGGTCGCACCTTCGCACTGCGTATCGATGCGCTCGCCGCCAGAGTCTTGGAAGGAACATGACAAGCGCATTCGATGCAGGACGGTGATGCGTCCCGCAAACGCGCTATCAATAGCCTTCGTGTAGTCATCGATGTCTAGGAGCGTGATTGGTCCACCGGAGCATGATGTATAAAGATGCGGTGACGCTTACGGAAGGGGAGCAAAAACCCGAGTGTGCCCATGGAGAAGCTCAACACAGGAGGCACCGCGCCCGTCTTGAACAGCGAAGAGGCGTGGAGTATTGTACCGTCCCCTCCCAGTGTGATGACAAGGTCGATTGGTTGGGCATCTGGACCTAGTGGGGAAGTTGGTACAGAATAACTATAATTCCGACACCAAACGACTCACCTGGGTGCCAAACTTTGGCGCATTCCGGTATGTCTGGCCGGTCTTCGTGATATATCTCGACGTCTGGATACTTTTCGCGAATATATCTGGGGCTCTTGTTTATTATATAGTGATATCAAATTTGTACGAAGCTCGCACTTGAGCAGGGTGTCTATGGCATCGACCACAGGTTTCGTTCGGAGCTTGTTAACGATGAGGACAGACTTTGGCGATATCCCATTTGAGACGCGCCTAGCTTATCGCATATTCAGACGATCTGTTTGGACGAGAAGGAATATGATACGATAAACGGGCCAGAGATCCGGCAAAGAGGCGGACATGGTCGGCGGAGGGTGTCTGAAGCAGGTTGAGGATGATGAATGAGGCGTACGTACGTTGCGTGTCTTTTCTGAGGTGCTGGTATAGATACAGACGGAGATGTCCGTCTGCACTCGACTATACCGACTGCAGGTCGTGTAGGTGGTGTGTGGAGGAAGCGAACACTTGTTCGCAACGAGATTCTGAGTGGCGAATGGGCAGCAGAAAGCGCCCTCCGCACAGTCCCCAGAGAGCGAGATGATATCCCAGCACCCGTAGAAAGGTTCGCTGTTATAGCAGCAATCATTGAGAAGTGACCGGCGAGAGATGTAGCGCGACAAGTGAGCCTAGGGAGACAGGCGGATGAAGGTGGCTGGACGGAGTGTGCTCATCGCGGCGGCTGAAGTACTAAGCAGTAAGCGCCCGCACGATAGAACTAAGAGTTCGTCCAATTCGACGCAATGGTACACACAGCACGGGCATACATATACCTCGGTACAACAATGTTGACAATCGCTCAACGTACACCCCATGTATCACTTTCCAGCGCCCCGCCATTTTGACGACAAAGTACCAACCGGGGCACCGACGACTACGCCTCCGCATCGCCAAGTAGCTCAAACATCGACGCCGCCGCGATCGGCCTTTTCGCCTTCCCCTTGGCTCTCGACACATCCGCACCAACCGCCGTCGCCTTTTTCTCCTTCTTGCTCCTCCTCTGCGGCAGCTCCGCATACGCGCCCTCCAATCCTTGCCAGCATGCCCGCCACAGCCCTTCCTCGACCGCTCCCACTTCGGCCGTTGAGCCAGCTAAAAGGGCATGGAACCGCCTCCCAGAGAAAAGCCGTGCGGGGTTCGTGATCTTTGGCGCGAGTAACAACACATGCGATAGCTGTTCCGCCGCGTCCAGCGCCGCAGACAGCTGCGCCACGAGCTGGACGTGTCGCTCCTGGATAGGCACCGTAGCGCCCTTCTGGTCCTCCGAAACGACCGCCACACTTCCGTCGTGCGGACCGAACAAACAAGCCAGGAACGCTCGAGCTTCAGCCTGCGTCCACCGCTCCATCTGCCGCTCCTTGACGCCCGGGTTCTCCAGCGCGCGCGCATGCATCTGGTGAACGACGAACCGCAAGGCCAGCACAGCCAGGAGCCTATCATCTGGCAGCGAAGCTACAACAGCGTGGTTCGACTTCATCGCGGCGAGGAGTAGCGACCGGCGCATATCTTCGGGCCAGAGGGGAGGCGGGAGTGGAAAGGACGTATGAGGATGAACGGGGCATTCGAACGATATGCTCTTGAGCATCTCGGCGAGCGAAGTGACCGTCACCTCCTCCGGCGCGAGCCTGGTGCCGCGCCGAATGTACTCGGTGATGATCTTGGGACGTGAACTCGCCAAGGTAGATGACACAGACGGCACGGACAAAGGCGGCCCCTGACCGTCCTCGTCCTCGTCGGGGTCATCTAGCTCCTTCAACGCTCCTCGGAGACGAGCCAACGGGTCGATGTCGTCATCCTCCTCGACCACATCAATGAGCTCGTCTTCGTCCTCTTCTTCGTCATCCTCGGCGTCCTCGGGTACCGGCGCGTTAGGCAGGCCGACGCTCGCGTCCAGGACGGCGTAAATCCATTCTCGTATCGGTCGCCCGATGCTCCGCTGGACGCACTCCTTGTCCGGATCTTCCAGGAAGACCCCGGGCCACGTAGTTGCCGACTGAACAGCGTCGAAGATGTGAGGATTGAGCTGGCCTCTCCTGTATGCCACGATGTATTCCCGACGAACACTAGCATGCAGGTCTGCAACGGATTTGGCAGCTTCCCGGGGTTGCTGTGATGCAAGTCGCGACAAAGACGTGAATAGAGGGCAGCTCTCCGAGAGATGTAGCGGGCAGACACATGAAACCCAGTCCAAATCTTCACGTTCACCATCGCCTCGCTCAGAGGAACCTTCCATGTCGTCCTCCGGTGGTTTGGGTACGGCATACTGGAGCGTCGCCTCAACGACTCGCTCAACGATCGCCTCCCGTTCTCCAGTCGCGAACGTATCCAGCGGGCGAAGTAGGAGGGCCGTCACTGCAGCATCGATGAGGTCCATGACACTCCCGATCTGCTTCTTTACACGCTTTTTATGGGGCGCGGCACCCTGTCCGAACGCCGTCGCTAGGAGCTCCTTGAGCGTACTTGCAACGCGTGCGATACGTTGCCCGAGCGTCAACTGGCGTTCAAAGAACAGACGCTGCAAGTCGGCTCGACGATTCGTGCGGATATCTACCGCAGTTGCCGGAGGGCCAGAGTCGTCGGACGCGCCTGTGAAGTCGTTCCCGACCAGAGCGCCGAGTAGCGGGAGGAGAGATGTGGGGATTCCGAGGTGAGACGCGAGAGTCGAAGGACTGTAGGCAGTGAATGAGAGGGTGAGCTGCGCACCCTGCTCGGAGGTTTCACTAGGGGGCAGTATACCATGACCGGCCTCTTGGTGGACTGCAGCGCGCTTTTGCCGTTTCTTGCCACTACGTGCGGGCTTGAAGCCATCGTCGTTGACGTCGGCCTCGGTATCTACCGAATAGACGCTTCCCTCGCCTTCCCAGTTCGTGGAGGGGTTCTGCGTCAAAATCCAGACCATCTCGTCCAGAGGTATGTAGCCTTGGTATCCTTCGGCATTGAGCACGACGAAATCTGAGTCCTGTCCTGCAACATAAGCTTGCAATCGTCCGGCAAGGGCGACTGCGTACGGATCGCCTTCTTCATCAGCTATATGGATATGCAGCTTCCCATGTGGAAGCTCCGAAGCCATCGCAGTGAGGGTATCCAGGCAGACGCTATATGCCATTGGTGGGAGCATAGCGGTCTCGTGTAGAAAGCGAGGAGTGGACCTCGCCACAGATGAGGTTCGGAAGAAGAGTAGGCCGTTCTGGATGCGGTTCCGGGTGATACGGGATACGAGAGTAGGGAACTTGAGAGTGGGGTAAGGACCTACGTGAACATGTTAGTAGGCTGCACGTCGCGTTTCGGGGTTGACGTCCAGAGGGACATGAGCGGTCCCACTCCCAAAACAGGCCCTGATAGTAGATGCCACCATGAGAAGCTATGGGACACGGCTCGCCCATAGCGCACAGGGAGACACAGGACGAGGGGGCGGCAAGGAGATGTATTTTGGAGGAGGCAGTAAGTACATACCATCAAATACAAAGTGCAGGGTGATTCCTACTCCCACCCATGCACGGACAATCTGGCAAATAAGCTGCGCCAGGTCGGGATACTCTCCGCCGTAGGCCCATGGTAGGTTGCCAAACTCAACGACCTCATAGATGAATCTGAATTAAAGTCCGTTACAGTTAATACGCCGCAAGTCGAGGCATCGGTACTCGGAGAGACTTACGACCATCCATCGACGACTATCGGAACTGGCTCGTTAGGGTGTTGAAGCGGAAGGTGGACTGTACGAGAGAGGATAGGTTTGTGCTCCCGCAGGTAGGTGGTGAGGCCATGAACACCCATGCCAGACGGACATCGACGCTGAGAGCGTTATGTAGTGCAATGCTAGGTTCAAATACGTTGGGCGGCCTCCGTTGGGCCTCGCTAGACAGTCCTGTGGCTGAACGACCAGAGAAAATAGGCGAGAGTACTTTTTCAGAGGAAAGACGTAAGTAGGTGGAAGTAAAAGGACAAAAGAGAGGAAATGACGGAAGTGGGATTCGAACCCACGCCCGTGAGGACTAGATGGACGTCATGCGACCTGATTCTAGCGCCTTAGACCGCTCGGCCATTCCGCCATGCCCCTGGAAGACGCTGATGCATGTACATACGTGTTGGTAGGCAGATGGATGAAGTGCAGTAGCCGATGCATCTATGGGCGCTTGTTATGAATATGTTCTTCAACGCCAGAGTCTGTTTCAACGATTTCCCTCTCGCTCTGCTTACGACCACTGCTTAGGCTTGCGCCTGCGGTTTCTCATTCCAGGCAAATCGGAACCTGAGTCGTGGATATGGCAACAAAGGATAGCTCGAAGTCAAAAGCAAGCTCGAGCACGCAGACACTGCCGTCTGCAAACTGGCTCGCCCTCCGCAAGGTCCGCCACACATCTTCCTATCTCCTCCTGTTCCTGTGCTCATGCATCCCCTGCAGAAAATACCACACAAGTCAAAGCTTACCGCCGCCCGCCGCTCTTCGAAATCCTCTGCTACTGATCGTCGGTCGACCACCCCAGCTCCCCGCAATGCCTCCCCCGAATCCCAGTCTTTTCCTCGGGGCTCTTCGGTCGAGGCGCCCTTACCAGTCTCTGTCGACATGTCTACAGACGAGATCAAGAACGGCGAATCTCTCCTCAATCTCCGTAAAATGGTTCTTGGTCAGATCGAGCACTCGCCCGCACATACACAGTACGTCTCCTGTCCCTCGCGCGTATACTTCCTCCGCCTCACCTCAACCGATCACGCCTGTTAGGCCCGGAAAGTACGTCGCAATCGACTGCGAGATGGTTGGCGTTGGTATCGATGGCGAAGAGTCCGCTCTCGCTCGTGTCTCTCTTGTCAACTTCCATGGTGCCGTCCTCTTAGACGCCTTCGTCCGCCCTCGCGAACGCGTCGTAGACTACCGCACACAATGGTCCGGAATCCGCCCAACAGACATGGTGCATGGTAAGTTATATTGAATGTTTCCTATGCCTCACGACCTCATTGGTCGCCTTACCGTACATCAGCGAAATCCTTCGAGGAAGTCCAGAAGCAAGTCGCGGACATTCTCAAAGATCGCATCCTCGTCGGACATGCCGTGCACAACGATCTCAAGGTACGCACCCCTTAATATCAAGGCCTTCTCGTGCATCTGTGTCCGCATGTTCCTTCGTATTCACTATTCTCCTTCTAGGCTCTCCTACTGTCCCATCCCCGTCCTCTCCTTCGCGATACCCAATCCCTCTCACACAAGCACAAGCTTCCGTCCGCACGCGGCCGTCGTCCCGCGCTTCGCCACCTCGTTCAGCACGAGCTTGGGCTCACGATTCAATCAGGCGAGCACTCTTCGGTCAGTCGATCTACTTTGCACCTCGACGCTCGCCTCCGGCCACTAACGTCGTTACGCCCGTAGGTGACTGATGCACGCGCGACGATGGCCCTCTTCCGTCTACACCGCAAAGAGTGGGAGAAGGATTTCCGTCCGCTCGCGCTTACCCTCTCGCGCGCGCGCTCACGCTCACGATCCCGCTCAAAATCCCCGACACGTGCAGCCGCTGAGTCTTCTTCAAAATCTTCCGTGCCCGCCAAGCGCGCGCGCCGGTCCTCTTCGCCTGCTACCCACGAAAGTGACGAAGACGGCGACGACGACGACGCGCTGTCACAGCCTCCAGCCAAGAAACCCAAGTCGAAAACGAAGCTCAAATCTTCTCCCTCTACGGAGAGCGACGCAAAGGTGACTTTCCCCGGCGGAGGCCGACGCGGTGTCTCGTCTGGCCTTTCAACCGTCATCAGGCGTATGGGCACCGTTGGAGAGAAAGCAAAATCCAAGGCAAAATCCAAGTCAAAAGACAAATGGTGGAAAGAGCTCGGCGGCGGGAGCAGTTCGTCGTCGGGCGCGAAAGGTAGCATGCGTCTCAAGGTCAGGCGATGATACTAGACCGATCTCGTCAATCCCGCGTTCCGCCCATTCCATCGGCGTAGGCGACGTCGGAACATGCTGCGCACGGCGGGTCGCAGTAGGACTTTGTGGGTCCCAGTGCCACAGTACCAACGGGGGCTCCAGATGCGATCGGGTTTCCCGGGGTCTATACACAACACCGCTGCAGCTCTGCATACCAACACATACACACAATATCCGCTGGTCCCTGTCGGTACGGTTCGATGCAACGATGCTTCCGTGTCAGCGCGTATTGAGTCCTCACCTGCCAGCGTGCGCCGTTCATGTCGACATATCGACAACCGTCAGGCCTTCTTCGCCCGTCAACGGCCAACGTCCGCCGGGAACGTGCCAGGGAGGGGATCAACATGTCGTACATTGAACGTCAACAACGTAAACTCCTACTCGTACAGTCCTCGTAGTCATACAAAAACATACACCACGGTGCGAGCTCGCAGTGCGCAAAATACAGAACCAAAAAGGAAGAGAGACGAGGGAGGAGCGTCGTGCGTGATACATATCATCACCGTGCGCTGTCGCATCACAAATACACAAGCACACAAAAACAGCAGCGCCAGGCAGTATAACTTACAACATGGGTCTGGGTTGAAAGCGAAATGTTCGAGCCCACCGTGGGCCGCTTGTCCACAGCAGAGTGCTCTTCTCGTACACTGACCGGCCATCTTCTATCCTCGTCGCCCTCACAGCGGGCGGGCGTCCAGTTCATCGTCTCACCTCCCTTCGCTTTCATCGTCCTCTTCAGCCGAGCCCTTCCAGCTCATCGTCAATGGTGTGACCGTGTCCACAGGTGGCAGCTGCGCCGAGCCATATCCATGACCCGTCCTTGTGCTCCGTACGCTATTCGACCGACTCCTGCTCCCGCCCAGAGACATGCCCCCCATACTCGCGCTAGACGGACCACCCATCAGCGCAGACACCGGGATCGGCCGTAGCGCAGGGCTGTCCTTGCGCTTCACCAGCGCTGGGCCCCCGCTGGGCCCGCGCGAGTGGGTCGAAGACGAGGACGATTGCGACGGTGGGTGCCCGTGCATTGAATGTGTATGTACGCTCAGCCGCGGGGGCGTCGGCGCGAGTGTGGGCGGGGACAACGGGTTCGGCGGCGGAGTAGTGAACGACGGGCCCGAGATGCTGATCGACGCCGTCCTTGGAACATACGCGTGTCCTTGCGTGCCCGTCCTCGCGGCATCGAACGGCCTCCCAAACACGGGCGGGTCCCCTGTCTGGCCTTGCGCCTGTTCCGCATGCGTCGGACGACGGTGTCGAATGTCAGTCGTGCTCATCCTCCTGAACGCATCCGTAGGACGTGTCATCTCCGGGGACTCCGGGGAAAGCAGTGCAGTCGACCCCGTTCCACCACCTCCTCCAGACGTGATCGCGACGGACACCGAGCTCGGGCGGGCGCGCCCCGAGGCGGACGACGGCGCAGTGACAATGGAAGGATAGCGATGGGCCGAAGCGGTCGCAGCCGTCGACTGAGAGCCGGAGCGGAGCACACTAGTCTGAAACGCCGCAGTGAGAGGGATCGCCGGGCCCGTCGACGAGCGCGGCCGGTGGGGCATTGCAGCCGTGGGGGCACTCTGTGTAGCGGTCAGGCTCGGTCTGCGGCGAGTACTTGAGGATGAAGCAAAGGAGGCATCGGCAGCATGGACGGAGGAGTGTATGCCGCGCCAGTGTGGCTGTGACTGCTCAGGGGACGCAGGCGGAGACGGCAGCTGTAAGGATCTGGTTTCCGCATAAGCATCGTCCTCGAGCACAGGCTCCATGCCCGGCCTTTGCGTAGTCGTCGTGCGCGGACGACTGACAGAATATCTAGAAAGTGCAGCTGCCGGTCCTGCAGCAGCTACGGCGGTGGATGGGGCGGATGGGACGGGGGCTGCGTAGAGAGGGGGCATGCCCGATGTGGCGTGAGGCTGGGTCGAGTCTAGAGGCGAAGTGGGAGTTATAGGGAGGGGTAAAGAAGCCCTCCTGGTAGACCTGCTACTATACTCGCGTTTGGAGGACAGTCCCGGTGGGGTCGGACTGCGATGGGGGGAAGGCAATGCTGGGCGCGTCGGAGAGGCATCCTCGCTGATGACGGGTCTTCCCAGCTCATCGCGCCTTCCGGTGGCATGGTCGCGGTCCCGGGCGGAGCGTGTGCTAGAGCTCCGATGGGAGGTGGTCGCGCGGTTGGTGGCGAGCGATGCCTGGTCCGACGGGGCCGCAGCAGGGTCGTCGTCCAGCATGAGGATGGACGAGAGGGAGTCGGTGCTAGCACAGGTACTCGCGCTGGGGCTCTTGGTGCGGGAACGAAGGTCAGACCAGGTGAGCGCAGAGATGGGCCTGAGGGGGTCGAGAAGTAGGGGGCGTAAGGGCTGAGCGTCCGGACCGGGGAACATCTTTTGATGTCGGAAGGATGGACGCCGAGATGGCAGATACACACCCCCAGCGTTCGCATCCGCGTCCGCGCCTGCATCTTATTCAAGATCACCATCGCGCACTTTGCTGTAGAGGCTGCGGCTGGGCGCGATGCCGATACGCCCGCTCCGGTGGACATGACGTCGGGCGAGCGGGACGAGTATAGCGGCGACGAAGGCAACAAGGGAGCATGCGCCCAAGACGCCGAGGACGACGGGGAGACTGAGAGACGTCTGGGGACGGGCGTGTGGTGGGAGGTGTGAGTACGGCTGAATGTCGCGATGAGAGGATGATTAGCGCACGCTGCAGAGATTGGTTCTGTGACAGAGAAGGAGATCGGGGAGACTCACATCATTCGCACAGTTCTCGCACTGGGATGGGACTGCCATGACCACAGATCAGCGGACGCGCGCACTTGGAAATTGGGATACAGCTAATTCTTGTCAATGCAGGGAGAACGGCTGGGCGTATTCAGAAGGCTTGGACCTCTCATCCATCGTGCCACCGGTGCTGTTATGCATGCATGGGCGAGGAATGCTGGTGATGCAACTCGGAAGCGCCTCCATCTGGGCTGACGAGAGGGAGTGGATGCGGCTGGGGCGGTGGTGAATGTGGATATCTGCCCTGGGCGTGCTCCCCTTCGTATCTCCACACAGCCTCCGAGCCTCCGTGGTGAACACCTGCCAGCTGAGCCAGTGGCCACAAGCTTCTAGGACACACCACTGCCAATGCGCACGATGGCGAACCCATCCCCATCGTGGTGGTCATCTATGATATGATCGACGTCCTCACATCTTTGAGCTCCGAGCTCCGTGCGGGCGTATGGCGCACGCATGAGATCCTCCAAGCTCTCACCAGATGTGAGCCATGACACCCGTACGGACGCCCGCCCATGCGAACGCGCGGTAACTGCAGAAAGGAGATCATCCGTGTGCCAGGCCGATCAGGGCACAAGACAGAGAAGGATCAGCTCCAAGTACGAAGCCACCCTCGTGGGAGCCCTCCCTCCGCTACCAGGGTGTCTTCAGCTTCGCCGCCCTCCCCGACGCTTCGTTCAGTAGTCTGCAACGGCATGCACAATATCTTCCGTACGCGCAAGGAAACCGCAGCTGGCTTAGCATGATGTGCAACGCCGCGGCGGATGATTCCTCCTGAGTCTCACCACCAGCGCCATCTGCCATCATACGAGGCTGTCCACCTGCAGGCGCTATGCATATAAACAGCTCTGCGATCAGTTTGATTCGAAGGTCGGACTCTCATGCATCTCACCTGCCTCACGCTCATGCAATGTCCCGAGCCATTTTGGTGCACCGTCTTCCCCTCCCGTGTAAGCAGACGAGGATTTTTTTGAGATAGAGCTTCCGTCTCCGGAGCGAGAGCGTTCAGCCCGGCTTGATCATCATGCACGCACACGCGTTCCCGGCCTCACTGTGTGCATCTGTCAGCGTCAGCCGTTCAAGGTGTCGTCCCTGCAATTTCCGAAGCCCAGGAGCAGACAAGGTGGATCTGGTTGAGCGCCGCGGTACGGCAGCGTTGGACACAGCGGCAAGACTAGGCACCATAGGGCCAAGAACCAGCTAGCGCGCCAGAGGGGTTACGGCAGGAGTATACCAAGGTCGAAGAGCGAGCATCTTAGCCATTGCGAGTGCTCTTGCCATGGCTGCTAGGCTTTATACGTTTCTGTGCGGTGCCCAACCTCTCTCAATTGGTTGACAGGTAGGCCCAATTTATCTGTGCGGTTAGACAGTCGTCAAGGGTCCAAGGCTCTTCAAACACCTATTGCCCACCCACGGACGCGCTCCATAGTTCGAAAGGCAAGCGGCATCACGTACGGGTGAATTCTCTCTCCGCAACGCTCCGGGCGGGCGGCAATGCGAAAGCCTACACCACTTTGCCATCACGTTTGAGCATCGCCCGGATGTCCTGCGCGCTGTCAATGAGGCCAAAGACTCCGGCGGAGCGATTAACTTGGACGTAAGACGAGTACAGCGTCAGTTGGGAGAAGTTTTGTATCTCAAACACGAAACTCACCATTACTGTCTTGTAGCTCTTGAGCGCGCGTCAGACGCACGTAACACACCCAAGGCCACACAACCAACTTGACCTTGTCCATCTCTCTGAGATCCCCCAGGCGAGGACAGAAAAAGTGGAGTTTGTTTTTGAGCCGACTCCAGCCTGCACTGGCCTTTATAGGATCACGGCGAACGCGCATCGCTCGCGTACACGAACGCGTCAGGTACGCGACCAGGCGAAAATCATCGCTCTCACTGTCCCTGGCCAGCCTGGAATTGCGCAGCAGCATTACTGACTCTCAGCTCACCATCTCAACATTACGATGACACTAAGTCCCCTGGTCTCGGGGGATCTGGTCATTGGGGCCGCCGATGGACCAGGCCCTTATAACCTGGCCTCGCCTAGCGAATGTGGTCCAATCTCAGTGTTTCTGGGCAAGATATGATCAGTACAAGCTCTGAAGAGCCTCCTGGTAATGTCCAATGCTGCTCGATCATTTACGACGTTCGCTCAGCACCATAGTATGACTTACCTTTCAACATCTGGAAGCGGCTCGCCGGGGCTTCATCATGCAGTCGTACCATGTAGAGCATGTCAGGAGGTGAAGGCGACATTCGCCAACATTCAAGCGTCCTCGCAGGCCCAGAGTTAGTTGGAACCGGGAGGCGAGTGTACTTGGACATGGTGGTTAATCTCCACCACTTGACGCGCACGGCGCTCCCAATCACCTAAGAGGCGCTTTCCCTGCCAATTCGCCAGCGCAAGCCCTGCACAATTGCAAAACATATGTACAAGTACAACACGCGTCATTATCCAATTGTCTACTCTAAAGATATCCATGCGCCACTATAGATACACGATACCAAACCACACGACCGAACGCACCACTGGAGTCCTGCCATCACGCGCCTTCCTCAAGGCTTCTTCTTGGTATCCGACGACTTCGAGTCATTGTCGTCCCCAAAGCCCATGTTCTCCCAGATCATCGAGCATGCCACGCGGAGCAACTTGATAGGCTCGTCTGTCAAGGCCTTCTCGTACATCCGCAGCGCAAGCTCCTTCTGTGCACCGGACGCGACGCTCTCGCGGACGACACCGAGGACCTTCCACGTTGGCGCAAGAACATTCCGCAATTGCTCCCCAAGGGGGAACGAATCTGGCAGTGGGAGCAGTATTGACTCGTGTCTGCACACATTACAATCAGCACGCCAGCGATACCAACAACGGAATGACTGTGCACATACGAGACGTCGGGGAAAGGCGGGGCGTTGCCATGATCGCCCAATACACGCACATCCTCATTGAGTCTGTTTTCATCGTAGGAGCCGCCCCGTTCCCATTCCTCGTTTCTTCGCTCTTTGAGTTGTTGCCACTCTGTTTGGCTCTCGAGTGAACGGCGCATGAGGTCCATGCGTTCCTGGGCCGCCCATCGACTCCTGGACCACCAGAGATACCAGCCCTCCTTCCAGTACTTTGTCTCGGGTTGTGCGGCACCTAGCGAGGAGTCCTCCTCTGGAGCCACCAGGCCTCCAAGCATAGCATGAAGCCAACCAGAGTATCTCTGGCCCTCTGGTGGTAGCGGGTGGTTCACTGGTGCGGCTTCAATCACTTCTGTGACTTCGCGTCGTGTTGGCTTCCCCGGCTGCTTGTGTATTGTCTCCGTTTGATGGCGGGAGAGAATACGAGTAACTTCGTGGAGAAAGACCTTGCGTACACATATGGTGCGGCACCACGGATCATGACCATGGATTCGGCCCGTGATGCTCTGAGAGCAGTATGTGAAGCAGCGTTCGTCTACCTGACGCGAGAAAGGACCTGTTCGAGCAGCGTGAGCATTTCTCGAACGCATATCACCAAATGGCTGGGAAAGCTGCCGTACCTTTCGGTGGTCGGACTATCTTGATCGAAGGAATGCGATCCCACAAAAGTTCAGAGCGCGGTGGTGGATCTTGAGACGTGTAGGACGATGAAGGAGGCTGTGGATGCATGTCGAGTGTGGTAGCAGTCGTGAAGTAAAGAGCGGACAAGTGTATGAATGTGGTGGTGTAGGTAATCGCAGCTGAGCAGCGGCCGACGCGTCCAGTGCCACCGCGTTTCGGGCGGAGTCCCAACCACTTGCCCAAACATTGAGTCTCCGTTTGATCTGGATGTATATAATCGGCTGTTCGAAATTTCTCTTTGCTCAGACCCCGCGGTGAGCGAAGGACCGCTTTCGCAGCTCACGCACAGAGAGGCTTGTCCTCTTCTCTTAGGCTGTGGGGAAAGTCCCCGGAGATGCAGAACGTGTCCCCGCCCTCCTCGGAAAGCGACCGCCTCTAAGCATGGCGGTGTGGGCGGTGGACGGTCGGACGACTCTGACCTCATGCGTCCTCCTCGGAGGTGACGCGCTAGGCTCGCGTCCGATGACCAGTCTGCTGCGTGGTAGCCCGCCGCACGCCCGGCGACGGTGACTGCGGCGCGAAGACCTTTTCCTGAGCGCCGTGGTTGCTCGGACGTGTGGTGCGTGCTGTCGCGCTATGTGTTGCTCATAGACACAGTTATGCGGTCGCGGTGCCTCCTCGGCATCGCGAACACAATGGGGCTTACTCTCGCTCAGCGCGGCCCTTGTCTATTTTTTCCTTCTCTGAACGCTCGCTCGTTCTGTCGTCTCCCATCTGGCCGTGCAGGAAATGCGGAAGGATATCGAGGTCGGTTGCGAGGTTGTTGTGGTGGCTACTAGGTATGTCTCATTTTCAATCGTTTCGAATGATGCCATTCTTTCTTGAATTTCTTCAGGGAGTATACCTCTCTCTTCATGGGAGGGGGCGTGCTCCAGAATTTGACACCCCTGATATCAACGATTTCTATCTATTCTGACAATGTTGCTGACCCGTTTTTCCAGGTACTTGTAGTTTGCTCTCTGTAACGCACCATACCTGTCATCCCGCAATATATCAAATATCTCATCCGACGAAACCTCTACAGTCTATGTTGTCAGCGGGTGCATTCGCGTTGGTACACGTCCGGGAGGCCGGCGCATGTTACAGTCCACTGACTCCACTCTCGGGCAAGCGTCCGCGTCGAGTTACAATCACAACGATCTATGTGGATAGGTCAGCGTCTGTATTAGCTCGTACGACCCACACACAAGCGGCTTTGGATAGTGTGGGACACAGCTCAGTGCTATAGCTGCAACCGCATCGGCTTCGATCAAGAGAATGTGCGATAGTATGCTGCATCGCCTATGGTGAGATACAGTCAGTTTTGTAATGGTAAACCCAACAAACGTGTCCGCGTGTACAGCAGTGAAGATGTTGAGTACTCGAATCCAGACGTCGCTAAGATGCGACGACTCGTCAAGGATTGAATGTGATCCATCTTAGAAGCGTTATACCTGTGAGGACACGCTGACGCGACTTAACAGCACCGGTTCACGTTTCTTCAACTCCCGGATCAGAGTGTCCACGGAATTACAGAACGTGACCAGGAACAACGACATTCCATACTAAACCGACGTCTTTGCATGCTTTTGCAGTTGATTGTCGGACGTACGCACCCGCGTTCAACCATGCGTCAGAACGTTAACGCCCCAAGAGCTGGACATTGCTCAGCGCTCAGCACTGGGTACCTCTCTCATTACTGGGACCTCCCATATAAACGCAAGAGAATCTACCATCATGGAGAGCATTGGGGCCTTCGTGGCGACCGGCGGGAGGTTCATCGAGTTGAATGGCGCCAAGGTCCTCGACAATGAAGGTATCTCCCGTCAGTTCGATAGACAGCGGCGTGAATTCCATGTTGTTAGCGTTCTCTTTCATGCTAGTGATCATTCGATACTAATGCCCCGTAAGCAGAGATTCAGCGGAGTTGTAAATTGCGACCTGGACAACACAAGCAGGGCGGCTCCCTTCACGCATCGTACGTTGACCAGCTTCCGCTGCTGTTGCTTAATTCACCGGTCAATTGTCAACACTGTCCTGGGTGTCGGCCAAACAAGTACACCGACCTCCAGTCTGCAGTCTAAGTCCCCTTTGAGGTATGACCACCACCACTCTCGTCGACATCTTCACTTTCTAACGTACCGCTTGCAGAAATTCAACTCAAGAGAAAAGCGACTGGAGCTTTACGGAGGAAGGGACGAGTCTATCAAGTTCGTGGGCAATCTCGACCGTTTCGTCCAAGATGTCGCAGACGCCGTGAAAGTGTCAATACCTTATTGATAATCTCGCCGTTGCTAGCTGAGGACGCACCTCGGTACTTTTCAAAAGCGGCTTGAAGAGTGAGTCCATCTTGCTCGTTCAAAGTGCGTTCTGCTCATATTTCTGATAGATTACACCACAAGGTATGTCCTCCTAGGCTATCTTCTCTTCGTTATATCAGGCCCACTCAGGCTCAACCCCTACTGGACAATCCAGGATGTTGGAGCGGATGAAGCAGCAACTGAGTATCCTCATACCGGACCGTATACCGGCACTTACTCAAGTGCGCAAGAAGCACCAGGAAATCCTCAAGGCGACACAGAAGACAATCGTTAACATTGCCCAGCTCGCTGTCAAGTTCGATGCCATCCCAAGCATCTGGCAGTCGGTAAGCAATATATCTAATTGTTGGTTGACGACTCGGCGATATCTCTTTCACTCTCAGAGCAAATGCTATGACGTGCAACGCCTGATACACGCAGAGGTCGCCTGGCGTGTCTCCCAAGTTTACGGTACAAGAACAAAAATTCGATATTCGGTAGGCTGTGCGGACACTGCGGCAGGCCAGATATACGCACACGGCTATGAAGAGTTGCATCTCAGTGTATGTACATACAGAGCAAGAACGCCAGCGTCCTTGTCGATTAGTGGTTAGATCATCACGTTGTGGAAACACAATACCGTGAAGACGGAGGCTCGAATCCTCCCTGGGACAACTTTTTTGGTTCTTCTGGCAAGCACACCTTTCTCCGCATCTTAGTCCTAGTCACACTATCTTATCGGAACTTCTTTTCCTCGCTCACAGCCCGTCCGGCCAGGTTCACCAAGCTCACGGAAATGTAATAAGCGAAAGGCAGTTCCTTCCTTGAGCTTCCTCCGGGACAACGCAGCAACTTGTAGTTTTCAGGTGGCCGCTCGAAGCCATCCAAGGCTGTGACTATGAGCCATTCTTCGCCGCCACGCCCTTGGAGCGTGGTCGACGCACAGATCGCGGATACTCGCGAGAATTCGCTCACCTATCCTTCAGGAACAAGACAGACGGCATGATCGGAGACGGAGAGAAGAAAACAAGCATTGTAGCAAGCTACATACGCGTAGATCAATGGTGTGCCCATGCTGCAAGCGTCCTACCGCGTCCCAGCCTGGCGCAACTCCCGCCCTTCCTCTCCACGCACGGTTTTCTAGCATCTTCCTCCCTTCTCCACCGCATTTCTTCTCAGCCCCCGGCTCCTCCCAGATCCCCCAGGCTGCCGTTCATCCACTCGCGCACATCTGTCGTCGGTCGTCAACTCGTCGGCAGGTCGTGAAAGGTGTAAGGTACAAGGAATATCGTGACAGATTCGCCAAGCGCAAGAGCAGCTGCAAGAGAGGCTAAGGGGAAAGGGGGCTAGATTGAGCGATTACTCGCTCTCCTGGATGAGAGCAAGGATCATCCTAGGGTCCCGCAGTATTACGTCAGTATCACGCCGGTACAGCTGGACATCCACCTCCACCGATGGACGAACAGACAAAACCCCATTCAGGGACGTACCGGTAGAGGTAGTAGAAGAAGCTGAGAAGGTAGAACCCAAGCTTGAAGAAGCTTTCCTTCTTGTGGTTCGGTAGTGTGCGGAAGATTTCGGTCGCATCGTACATGTGGTTTCCTCCCCTGATCCTGTAGTCGCGGAGTACGTAGTCCAATGTCAGCTGCAGGCGCAAGTATTGATGTTGTCGCTACGAAAGACACGCACTTATTGATGTTGTATGCGAGTAGAGGAGCATTGAGGAGGAAAGCTATCCATTGACCAGAGATGAGGAAGAGGAGTGCGAGGAAGGCGTGCGCGATGTTCTCTGGCAGGACAAACTGTAGAGCAAGTTACGGGCCGTCAACACACGGCGGAAACGAGTGAAGCGGAAGGGACAGACCTGGTTAAGCTTATTGCAGAGGTCTATGGGGTTGATGTAGTCGCATTCAAGGTCGGAGAACATTATGATCTAGGCGACAAATCAGAGACGCGAGGCAGTCGGACACAAAATGAGAACATACGAAGAAGACCATGGTGAACAAGAGACCAGCGGCCATGAGCACCGAGAAGAGGAAAAGCCATCCTTCACGAAGAAGCAGTTTGAACGAGAGCGAGGCATGACGTAGTCCCAGCATAGCGGTGTTAGCGGTGTAATTAAACATGAGTTCCGCGAGGATTGACGACGTAGGGTGAGTGCCGTTGAATCGCGATGGAGATGATACGAGTAGAGGAAACGTTAGTTTCGCGGTACTGGCGACGATAGGATAGAGGAAAGAAGCTGTACCTGCGCCGCCCATCGTGAGCTATTAGTGCACACTAGTTTGATACAAGCAAGAAGACTGGTGTGAGAGCGTTGCAGAGGAAGAGCAATGGCGAGGAGGAGGAGATGGGGACGAGGAGAAGGAGGAGAGGACGCGGAGACTGCCAACGCGACGCCGGCAAGCCGTGACGCGCCCTCAACGCCAGGCACCCCGCACAGTCACAGCATGTCACGCACATGTCACACACGTCACATTTTCGCACTACACTTCCAGCTTGCTCGGATTGTCTTCGAATTCCTGCGCGACCATTTGCGAGGCGCAACAACACTAGATGTCATTCCCCCATATAACTACTTCTGCGAGACTATGCATGCTGTCTCCTGAGAGCAGCTTGGCTGGACTTCGATGTTCTCAGCTCTACCATCGCTGGCTCTGGCAGGAGAACACAACGCAGTCAACGACTCCGACTCTTCGCATCTGCTTGTCCTTGTCTTGCAAGAACGACATGGCGACTGCATAGCTACACTGTGTCGTTGGCAACTTTGACGTCAAGTTGTTTGATTTCATGTTCATAACACGCTCTTCTCCAGTATACCCGTGTACCCCTCGTAGCACTATCAGTGGCGTGAACAGGTACAGGCCCATTTCTATTCAATATTCAACATTGATAACGCTTCTATATGAAGAGGCAGTGTCTCTGCATGGCTTTTGAACGTCATCTGGCCAGCTGAACCACACTGGCTGTGATGGACACTGCCTCATTCATCCCGAGCATCATGGTAGATCGCATGCTGCCTTCCAACGTGCCCCCAGGCCTGCCTTCAACACTGACTACGAGTAGAATTCCCATTGTCAGTACCGACCACATGTTTCGCCTGGATTGTTAGGATCGCTTCTCCAAAGTTTCAACACGCTACCCAACAACCGCCAGGTAATCACTCACAGAGCACAGTATGCTTCGTTGCGCGGCTGACATCTATCTAGGGTTCACTGATGCGATTGCTCAACACCGAGACGGCTCGGCTCGTCACGTTTCCCAACTCAGAGGAAATACCGCCATACGCAATCCTCTCTCACGTCTGGCAGCAGCACGAGCAGTCTTTCCAGGACATCAAAGCGTTGCATGACGACCCAGATCGACTCTCTCACCTTTCGGAGAAGATCAGGCGATTCTGCCAATTCGCTCAACGCGAGGGCTTCGAGTGGATTTGGGTCGACACGTGCTGCATAGACAAGACGAGCAGTGCAGAGCTCTCGGAAGCCATCAACTCCATGTACACCTGGTACTCGGAAGCGGTCATATGCTACGTCTATCTACATGACGTTTCCACGCGACCCAACACGACTGCCTTCGAGGACCACCTCACCAGCAGCGTCTGGTTTACTCGTGGATGGACACTCCAGGAGCTCGTCGCTCCCCTCTCTGTTGTCTTCCTCGCCGACGACTGGAAGCTACTCGGAACCAAAGAACAGTGGGCCTTGGTACTCGAACGACGCACAGGTATTGACCGCAAAGTTCTGACATGCGCTACATTCCTTGACGATGTCAGCGTCGCGCGCCGCATGTCCTGGGCCGCTGGGCGTCGTACCACGCGACCGGAAGACCGTGCATACTCCCTGATGGGTATCTTCGGCGTACACATGACTACCATCTACGGCGAGGGAGAGGCCAAGGCGTTCCGCAGACTGCAGGAAGAGATCCTCAAACAGTGCACACCGGACCAGAGCATCTTCGCGTGGGGAAGCTTCAATCTCTACGACGTCACTATGCTCCGTCTTCTTCACAACCAATCCTCCTCCCATAACGCGGTCATGTCAGGCTCTGGTTCGGCGAATGCAGAAGCACAAGCGCGTGCCCTACTCGCCCCCTCCCCCGACAGCTTCCGAAACGCACGGGACATTGTCTCCTTGACGCAAGAAGAAATCAAGCAAATTCTAGGCACTGACATATCCATACCACCGCCTGACATCCGCATCTCAGGCTCCGTGATTCTAATCACTCTCCCACTCGTTCCTATCCATCACTGGCATCCGGACATTATCGACCTCGCATTGCTTGGTTGTCGACATACAAATCATCCCGGAGGCTTGTATTGCTTGTACTTGGCAAAGAAACAGGGCCCAACCAGCTCCGAACTCTACTCTGTGGGCGCATACACGCCGACGGAACCCTGGGCCGAGGCTGACGATGGCCAATATGGGCCGTGGTTCGGCTATGAGCGCGGTGGTTTGGTCTACAGCACGCTACTCCGTGATCTAGCAAGAGTGCATGTACCCACGATATACATCCACAACGGCCCCGGGCGGTCGGCTGCTCGCAAGCAAATCCCCCACCCAAACTCTGTCGCTATGGGCCGTTCGTTCTGTATAGCCCAATTACCTGATGAGAGCGGCCCCTCGACCTCACATACAGAACCTCTCTACAGGCTTTGTTTTCCTCGTTTCCATATGGACTCTCATCGTATGAATCTGCAATCTCCAAGTACTTCATCTGCTCTGGCGGATGGTCAAGAAGTAGACATCTTTTTTGAACCCGGGAATGCCGAGATGATCATGTCGTGCGAGCTATCTCCAGAAGCCACATCGCAGCGCCCATCCCCCCTCGACCCACCTCTCGAGCGCAGGGTCCTGATCAAGCTGGAAATAGGCGTCGTATGCGCCTGCTGCTTCCTCAACCCATTCTGGATCAAGTTGGCTTGGAAGATCGGGAGTACTGACAGCGCAGGCGAAGAGTCCGCAGGGGAGCCCGCTTGGCAAGATCTCACTCATATCGCGCCGGTTTTCGTATTGGGTGCACAGGAGATGGATAACCGCCCTCAACGCCCTGCCGAGACGCTACCTTTCCTCAACCGCCAACTACGTTCATGCATAGAAGACCATTGGCATCTTCCGTGCGATATGGCCCTCTTAGGCACGCGTAGCGAGTTCCATGCCAACGAAAGTGCCGGTACGTCCCTGGTCCAACATGTGTGCAACTGAATCGCTCACACAGTGACGTTCTCTGCCACTAACACTGTAAAGCGGGACATCTATTCAACTACCCTCGCGGCCCGCTGCCATATCCTTCGACCTGCTTCCAGTTCGGCGAGGATGTGGACTACATGCTGCGTGTCACATTCGACCACTGGCCTAGTTACACGTCTCCCAACATTTCTGGGCCGCGAGCAGATCAGACATACATAGTCAAGTATGGTGTCCGAATCAAGCTTGGCACTCGTACGCGCTACTTTCTCTCACCGACTATGCAGTCAGCGTTCAAATCATCGCACATTCTACAGATTTATCAGAGATGGTCGAACGAAGATCGACTGCAGGTCGGGTGCAACCACGCACTAGGCTGGAACCTGGTATTACTGAACTAGATATGGACTGAACATGGAGTATGTAGGCTATCGTTACAAATCGTGAAATGAAAGAACGAGAAAATGGACCATCCGTAACCGAAGCGCTCCCTCAGCTGTCTGCAGGTAACAACCACTTGAGTGACACAGCACGCGGCAGCGTTCAAGCGACCAGAAAGCTAAGACATGCGACGCATAAGACGTTAAAGAGAAGCTAGGCACCAACAAACCGCATTACCCGTGTCCCGACCCTCTATCAGTATCATACCACCCGCAGTGCACACGCGCACCCAAAAACCCACGCCCAGAATACTGTCGACGCCCAGCCAGCCCCATCAATCCGGTGTGTACGCAGGCGGAATGTCCGCCCGCGCGACCTCTGACATCGTCGCCGTCGACCGAATCGGCGCTGCCCCCGGGGGCAGTACCGGCGCGACGTCCGACGGCGTGACCCCGGGCTCAAACCTCAGCCCCGAGTCCGCCTGGGCGTTCGTCGAGCCCACTCCGACCGCCGAGCCTCCCGCTCCCGGCCCCGTACCCAACAGCGATGTCGACTCTGACCGGACGCCCTTCGTGTGTCCTTGTCCTCGGGGCACAAAGTTCGGCAGGTCGTGCACGCTCGACATGGGTGAATGCGACGAGTGCGTGCGGGTGTACTGCGTGCCGCCCGCGACGCTCGATGGCGCGCGGCCCGCCGGACCTGCACCGTCATGGTACGTGGTAGACCGGTCCCCGGCGCTGCTCCCTGCATAAGCGGATCCAGCGGTGGAGTACTGCCCCGAATGGCCCGCCGCGCGCGCGGCTTTGCTCGAGAGCTGAGCCTTGCTGGGTTCTCCTCCCGCGGACGTCCCGAGCGAGTACGTGCTCCCAAGCTGGCGCATCGCTGGTGGTACACCATACGGAACCGTAGGGGCCTCGCTGAAGTGGCTCTGCGATCCGGCGTTGTGGGGGACCACATACGGCGTAATACGTGATGCTGAGGCTACGAGAATATGCAATCAGCATCCGGCATATCATACTGGCGAGAACGAGCCAGAAACATACGCGTCGCAGGATCCAGAGGAGACAGAGGCGCGCCGCCGGGGCGTCGTCTACGCATTCGATAACACATGAACGCGATGATGGCAGCCGCAATGACCGCTATGCCCCCAATCACGCCACCCACGATTGCTCCAACGGGTGTAGAGGATGAGCTGCTAGAAGCCGGGGAGTCCGTATTTGTCGCGGTCGCCCCCGCGCTAGAGCTACTCGTTGTACTCGACGACGACGCAGCATTCGGGTCGGTGATGTTGTACTGGATGTAGTCGAGGAGGTATGGCGCGTTTTGGCTCGCGCGCGTGACATTGATGATGAGGGAATGCTGACCGTAAGGTAGAACGCTTGAGTTGAAGAAAGACACATTGTCCATCGCAACGGACACGTCTGGGGCGGGAAAGGCTTGGAACTTCGTGTCGCCTATACTGTAGAGGGAGAGAGGGGGCTGGTCTCCACCCGACGGGGGCTGTAGGCGACCATATACGAACACTTGCGAGCCTAGCACATGTTTTATCAGATGTTGGACCTCGCTAGTCCTATGGGTTCGGGGGCGTACCTGTGAAGGTGAATATTATAGACAGACCCGGTGCTTCGGCGGCCGCGAGCTGCTGACTCCAGATATTGGGGTCGTTTGGCGGATTGTCTGGCTCCCAGAGATCATCGCCGTCCTGAATGTACTGAAAATGGGAGAAGTCCTGGTTGTTCACCGATACTAGATCCGACATCTCAAGAGCGCTGAACTGTAGCAAATCGTCCAGCAGATACGGCAGAGTGAGGGTGACACAGTATAACCGCTATCGGAAGCACATGAAGGAGGTAGGGAGAGAACACCGACCAGCGACCTCGGCGAGGACGATGGCGAGGAGGAGAACAAGGAGCCTGGGGACGGTCGAGGAGATGCGGTAAGCGAACACGTTCGGTGGATTTGAAATCAGAAACGCTCTTATGAGACGCGTCGCTCATGTTCAGAATCAAAGGGCGGCGAGCCCGGGCGGAAGAGCGGGCGGGGCGCACAGCAACTGACAAGCGTGGTCAGGAACGCGAGTCGCCTGATGGAATCAGTCCTCGTCGTGGCCTACTGCACCGTTGTGAACTTTGCACTGCATGATGCTCTGCCCATCCAATGCGCATCTGTCACTGAGATGCAGCATCTTGTTCATCGACTGTATGGTGCGAAGATTTGAGGGAGAAGCTGATTATGTTCGCTGGGAGAACGGACGTTCCGAAGTGGAACGAGTTGCATGTGCGATCAAAGTTGCCGCATTTCACTATCCAAAGGCCTAAGGTTAGGGTCAGCTTGTGCTAATAAATGGTCAGTACGCCGGCGATTGCATCCAGGTTGATGATCCACCACCCAACACACGCATCTTCCTCTGTAAAAGGGCGATTCGCGCTGCGTACACCATCGTCCATCACCATTGGCGTCGATTGCCCACCGCCGCGTGAAGCTGCCTTCCAGGCCACCGCCTCGCGCAGCCAGCGAGCGCTACACCATCAGCCACTTCTGACGAGAAAAGGACGTACAGAAATACCCTGACCCAGAGGAAACTATAATGATACATACAATATCCTATTGCGCGCGAATTCTCCGCTTCCGTCTTTGTCTCAGGTCATTGCGCCCTTCCCGCCGCAGCCAAAGCCTTCGCACCCGCGACGGCAGCGTCGTCAATGAACGTTACCCGCTTCATAACGTGTCCTCTCCGCTCCAGCTCGTCCAGGACCATCTTCCGATACGCCTCCACCCCGACCAAGCTTCCTCCAAAGCACAGAATCGTCTCGCTCGCCTTGACAGTCCGCTCCGGGTAAGTCTTCCCCGCCTCTTCCGCCCCCGGCCTCAGCAGTACACAAATCTGGTCAACCAGCTCCCGCGTGGTGAGACCCAGCACGCGCAGCGCCAGTGCGTCCTTGTCCTCGAACGCCGCTGCAAAGACGAGCGGCGCAAGCGATGACAGCCTCTTTTCGCGCACCATTCGCGTGTACGCCGGCGCGCTCGCGTCGTCTCCTTCCGCGGCAGGGGACGCGCCTGGTGCAGGGTCCGGCCAGTGCACAATCGTCAGGAGCTCAAACGGATCGTCAATGCCGAACCGCTCGAGGATGCGTGCCTTGAGCGTGCTCGCGGTGTCCCTCTTCTCCGGCGGATGGACGGACGCCCGGTCCTCGTCCCAAAGGATTTGGCGGACAGCTTCTCGCCCGACGTGAAACCCTCCGCCTTCGTCGCCCAATATCCAACCCCATCCGCCCACACGGCCGAGCTCGTGAAGGCGCGCGCCTTCGCCCTGCTTGAAGCTGACCACGATCCCGCCCGTACCGGAGACGCATCCGATCGCGGCAGAAACATCGTCGTGAAGCCGGAGCGGCGCCGCGAGAAGATGGGTGTCATTCGCCACGATAGGCTCAACTCCGAGCAGGGCGGTGAGCGGGGGAATGAGGCGTGCGATGGCGGCGTTGCTGTCCACGCCCGATACGCCGAGCCATGCGGACGCGAAGAGCGGTGCGTTGGGCGGTGGAGGGAGCAGGCTTTGTGTGGAAGCAGAGTCAGGTATGAACGACTTGAGTGCTGCGTTGACGGTCTCTGTGACGGCTTGGATGAAATTGGGGAGGCCGAGGTAGGCGAAGTTGGATGGACCACCCTGCCCTCTGCCGAGAATGTTGCCTGCAGAGTCGGCGATGGCAGCGGCGGTCTTTGAGCCGCCACAGTCGACTGAGAGGTAATAGGACATGATGGTGTTGAGGTGAAGGGGATGGAGGTGTCCGGCGCGGCGTGGTGGAGAGTGCGGGGAAGAAGGCCAAGGAGGGCGAATGTGGAGGCGCGTTTATCTTGTGCGGCCGATCAGATAAGTCTGCGGGGGCGCGCACATGAACACGAGAGCTATCACTCGAACTCACATGGACCGTATGGCTCTCCATCTGGGCAGCGTGAATCCTACCTGGGCCGAGGAACGCACTCGTAGATCGGTCGTTTCGTGCGAGCCGCGCCCTCGTGCTAGCAGCAAAGCTCTCGCCCCAAGAGGCCGAGACAGGAAAGGAGGTCGGCCATTCGTGCCTTGCCGTGTGGTAACAACAAACTTGACAGCAACGGGTGCACAAGGCGCAGTACCACTGCAGGTGCGAGCACAGATCTGTATCACGAATGAGAGCAGTCGCTATAGGATACTGAGAAGAGGTATTATCCCAAGCAGTAGAGTATGATGGTAGTACTGGAAGTTTGTAACGTTTTTGAGCAAGCGCCGACTGTAAGTATCACTTCGGACTATCGTCCCGATCCTCCGATCCGCGATACGGAACGTCCACTGACTCTTTGCTCAGCCTGCCCACCGTGCGTACACACATATCTACTGGTCTACGACCCTCAGCTTATACCATATGGAAACTCACAGGAGGCGCAGAGGATATGGACAATATAGGCCTACGTACTCATGTCACCCAACGCACCACAAAGTAGGTATGAATTTAGTACGAGCCATACTGATACAGAGTGAATGAGTATAGATACTATCAGGATGGCATTGGTCGACGTGTGCTAATGCCAGCAAACTGCAGCAGGCTGCGAGTCGATCGCAGCGCTTTCTTTTCCTTTCCTCAACCAGCTCTCCTCCGAATCCTGGAATAACTTGATCTTGACGGCGATTATCACTTCGCGTCCATCATTCCGACACTTTCTCCAAGCTGTGTCTTAACCGCATCGACGCATCGACCCACTAGCTTCCTCATCTACGCCCTTCCAGCACCGACAACATCACGTCCCCTATGACTAGTACTTGGTCGTGTCCTACCACGCCCAGGCTGTCGCCCCCCGCCGGCCCGTCTACTTCGCCAGGTTGCCCTATCGCCATCGACGCCTCTGCCCCGCGTGCGTGCTTTATCAGCTGTGTCATCTCCTGAAAGGCCTCTTCCAGTGCCTCTGCCATGTACCGGAGGTTGCCCTCGTCCGCGCGGCCGGTGTGGAGGCGGAGCGGCTCGCGAGGGGGCAGCTCTCGGTCTTCCGACGGGTATACCTCCTCGTCGAGGGGAAGGAGTGGCACGTCCACGCACTCCGTTCCCTGCTGACTGCCTCGCCGCATTTTCGTTATTGTTTGAACGAGAGGCTTCGTTGAGCAAGTCAAGAACGATATCCATCCTAGGCCATCAAGTCAGTGTCGCGCAGCTGTGAGCATAGGCACATGCCATCTGACTTTCCTGCTAGAGCGTCGAGCTTCTCGTTGGCACGATCAACTCCGATACCTGTATGAATCGAGATGGCGAAGGTGAACTCCGCTTTCCGGTGACTAAAACGTTGCGTATATTCTCTGAAAGTGACGTCCCAGCTCGGCGCATTGAACACCTTCGCCAGCAGTCCTTGATTTGCGTATGCATCGCATGTTTCTCCACACTCGTTGATGTCTTCTGCAGTCTTCTTGACCAGATCTGCAAGCCTTTCACCTATGGATATCCCGTCATGGCCCACGTGGTTGGCGCGTACGGGTTGCAATCTAGTTGGACAAACGTTCAGTATGGCATACCTGGCATCGAAGAACGGGCCGATGGACTGCTCACTGCAGGAGTGCGGTCATCATATTCTGCATTTCAAGGAACAACATGCTAACTCTCTTGTCGTTTCTGAGCCGCTTCAGTTCGAACTCGGCGATGACTCTGAACGCGCCGACAGCCACTTGTGGATGATGTTCAGTTCGTGTGCGACCTCAACGGGATTGAGTCGACATACCTTGGAGGAATGGGTGCACATGTGCCAATGTGTCGAGCGCATGAATGAGGGGCGGGAGACGGTCGATGGGAGCTATAGTGTTGGGCACAACGTGCCAATTGTCTCTGTGACTGATAGACTGGCTCGTCCCGACGACACCCTCGACTGTTACCTGAGCTTCCGCTTAGATACGTATCAGCTCGCGTTAACCTAGAAGAAAAATCCAGTCCACTCACCTATAACACTCGGGTGCGCCGACCTGCCTGCTGCATGTGGCGAAGTCCTTCTGCTGGGCGCTCTGCTCGGGGCCGGAACCTCTAACCTTGCGTTAGACGGGTTGCTCTTCGGAGGATCGTTAGGCATGTATACTGCGTAAGGGTCGACTGATGACAGACTAGTGTAGGATGTCGGATGGGGGATCGTTATTAAAATCAAAGCGCGGTGAGGCAGTGGTCGCCCGGGCCACTTGTGGATAGGCTTTGCGGAAGGTACTGCGACTCGACCATACTCCATACCGCTGGGACGCTCAGCTCGATGATAACTGCGGGCTAGGACGTGCTAGTTAGGCCGGAACCAGTCTCATTGATAGCATGTGAAGCCGTCTGTGGGATACACGGAAGCAAGATGGACGTTATACCTTTGGACCTTCGCCGCGCAAAGCAGACAACACGGCGGTCAACATCTCGTCTATCCGCTCCAACCGAGAATCCATGCCTGACAGCCTGCTCTCCAGGCGATCCATCCGCGCCTCCATCCCTTCGTACTGCGACGCCAGCTGACCCAGTCGCCTCTCCACATCTTCCGGTCTTGGAGACATCACCGGGGAGGGTATGAATGGACGCTGGGGAGATGAGGGCCCCTCGCCCTCTTCGTAGCTGCCATATCCGCCCGGCATCAAGGGCGGTGTCAAGGGCGGGCTCGAAAATACGCGCGTCAAGTCCCATATCCTCATGAGAACGTGCTCCTTCTTGTGCCCGCCATCCTCGACGGTATCACACGTATCGCAAGCGGAGCAGATATACGTCAGGTCTGCGGCACTGTAAGTCAGGGTCTGCAGAGGGCGGTTCTGTCACGTACCTGCGCACTGGGTGCATACCCAGCAAGGTAGTTGCACCTCTGACTTGCAACGCACACACACTGGCCGCGCCCCGATGTCGACTGGCTCATCTGTCAAGGTTTGTGCTGAATCAGTGCTGTCGTCGAGCATGAAGGAGACTCTACGACGTGGGGGCGATGTTTCCGCCTCTTGGGGGGCGTCCTCCACGGAGTCCAGGTGTACTTTCTCCGAGGGTAAACTGCGAGGCGCCCATAAGTAAGGTGTCTCGGAGCGATCGGGATCAGGCGACTGCGCGGACATGCCAATGTCAGCTGCGTCTTCGCTGAGTTCCGTGATGGTCGAGAGTGTGTGGGGAGTGTAGGACGGTGTACTGCCAGGTGTCAGCGGTTCGGCCAGTCGCGCGTTCGCGTCCTGGTGGGCCGGGCTGATAGGCGGTCCATTGTCTCGAGAGACGCGGCGAGCTGCGTTCTCGAAGAGCGTCCGCAAGACGTCGGTCGTCTCGAGTCCCAACTCCTCAAGAAAGCGATCAAGCGTCCACCCAGCGGTCCACGTCTTGAGCACCAGGTTTGGCCACAGTCCGGGGTACTGCATGCACCCAATCAAGCACTCCTCGCGCTCGCACACAGCCCACTCGACCTCGGACGGGAGAGGGAAAATCTTGCCTATCATGCGGAGACAAGGCTTCACCGTCTTGAGCACCCTGCGGCAGAACCCACACCATGGCAGGATCCAGGGATATTTCGCCGGATTGAGGCTGCAGTACCACACGCATTGCACGTCCGCAGGGACGACATTCCTCAGCAGTCGTACCCGTTCCTCTATATCGTCCGGGTGAAGGTCGTTGCCGCGCTCCTTCTGTTCTTTTTCGGCGAGCCACAGCGACGTGAGCGCCCGTCTTGTGTTCCCTCGTTCTCTGACGAAGCTCCACGTGAAGAGACGTCGTCGGACGTCGTAGAGGACCGCGAAGATGGCGAATCGCCACAAGGCACCGGCCTTGTTAGTCTCTAGTTCCCAGGGCGACGGGTAGAACCTTATGACTTCTGCAGTCGAATCCTTCCTCAGAACCGTGTGCGGTACGGGGCCCTGATGCGACGTGGGGGTGCGCGTGTCGTCTTGTTCACCCTCGAGCGTGGAGCCATCCTGGAGCGTGACGTTGAGATAGAGATTATCGTGCAGGGTAGTATTGAAGGACTCCGTTATAGTGTACTTCGATCGGCCATCCTCTGTCATCCCGGAGAACTCGACCTCGGCAGTCATCCGAGTGCATTGCCACGTCCACGGAAGCTTCGGAGTTGCCACGAGTTTCTTAGGGTCTGTGGGCGAGATATGGAAGACGTAGGTATACGTCCAAACATGTTCTTCGTTGTCAGACGATACATAGTGCCGCACGCCGGCCCATTTACCGAGGCTGATCGGCCGCATAGAATCAGCCACATGTGAAGGTGTATAGGCATGAACACGCACAGAGGCTTGAGTTCCTCGGCAACTTCAATGCCTTCGTTCTCTATAAGATCGTCGCTCTCGGGATAGAATTCCATGCAGTACGGTGGGTATTTCAAGATGGTGTCAGATGGTTCATCGAGTATATCGAGCACGGCGTTGCGGTCGAGCGGCAAGTTCTCTGCGAAGTCCATTCCCGGCGAGGTTAAGGTAGGATTCCGTATGGCAGACAGCTACCAAATAACGTGAGATCTTTGCCTCGCATCGGGATGATACAAAAGTAGAGACTGACCATCCCGCAGGCGAAATCTGCAATCTCGACTTCAACTATAAGACGCCTCTGCGTGAACAAGCCTGGGCCGAGGGAAAAGGAAATCAAAGTCGCATCTAGTCTGAAGAATTACAACGACGTACCGGCTAGTTCATCTACACGGTAATTGAACGCATCGCGTACAACGACTATCACGCTAGCGGCGTCGGATATTTCTTCAAAGTGTAGTAGCACCTTTTGCGCGAGCCTCACGATGTCGTAATGCCGGCTTAGCAGAAGATACAGGATGACGCATACGTTCTAGTCATCGCAACAAAGCAAGATGAGCGAGTATTGACAATTGACATTGGCAACTTGAAGCACGTACGCGTTCTAATCCTCGCGGGCCGTTGATCAAATCCAGGGTATCCGGCGAGTCAAGGTCGTACTTTGCTGTCTCCAATCCGTGACGGAGACGCGTCTCCTCCTGATCGATATACTCCTGAAAACGGTCTAGAAGATATCTCCGGTCGGTGTCCTCCACGAAGGATCCCGTGATGTTCTGTACGTAAAATGCAACAGCGTTCACGTAGCCCTCGACCACTTTCCCGCAAAGCAGAACGGAAGAACGCAAGTCCCACATACGAGCAAGGAGGGTCTGAATCTTGTGTATGTACTCGGTCATCGACACCTGCCATCCCACCGCCCAGTACGCCAACCAGCGAAGCAGACTGGAAGCATAAGTTGGGGCTTACATGAGAATGAAGGAGCATGAGACACTCTAATGGCAACATACCTCCATCCTTTTGGCCGCGACGTCGTGAATTTGTTCACCTCCTGAACACTGATGTACCCCGACGTGTCGCTGTCGAACGCCTCCATAAGCGTCTGCAGATGCATCAAGTCGATGCACTGCACCGCCCACAAATCCTCTTCGGGGATCGGGCGTGCCGGTGTGGTTCCGCTGGCGATTGCACGGTGCTGATCTTCGAGGCGCTGATTGTAGTAGTCGTAGATAGCGAGCACGAGATGGCGAGCTTCGACGATACCACGCCACCTCTTTGTAAGTCCCCGTAAGCCCCTACAGTGCGAATGCGTATTCAAATTGAGACGTACCATATCTTTCCAAATCTCGTACATGTCCTATGTAAATGTCAGAACAGTGTTACGGACTCTGATGCGCACCACAAACATACCTGGTCAACGATCCGTTCGTGCGGCCCTGCCAATACAGATTGGATGACTCGATCGCCTTCATGTACCACTATCTTCTTCGTCTCCTCCAATATCTCCTTCTGCTGTATCGCGAACCTCCGTTCGAAGCGTACGAGGTTCCGTCGAATCGCTACCGCGGGCTCGTCTGCCAAGTCTTGCATCAATCGTGCCACTTCCGAGCTCTGGTTTACGTTCTCCTCTGTGTTTGGGAGATACGATCCATATGCGTCATACGGAGTACTTTGAGTAATAGTTCTTTGAGGGGGAATATACGGTGTAGCGGCCGCGAGATACGCCGACTGCGGGCGTTCTCTGCCCTCGCCATAGTAGAGGCCACTCGGTCGATAGTCGTAGCTGTCCCTCCGCGTTCGTACCCCTCGTGAATGACCTGCAGTACGTAAATATCGAGGTGAATACGCGCGCGCCCCGAGTGGCGCGCTACCCGGCACAGCGTATGCGCTTTGTCCAACTGTGGGGCTAGTGTACGAGGGAGCAGGGGCAGATACCTCCTTAGTCTCAAGCTGCCGTTCTTTCTGGAGCAGTTCCTGCAGCACCTCGGTTTTGCTCAGCACTGCTTCTGTACCGCCACTACGGCGAACCACTTCGGCCAGAACGAGCTGCTCCTGTGGTAGGGCCTTCTGAAAGAATTCGAGCACAACGTCCATCCTGGTAGATCTTATCAGGACCATGTTAGGGAAGGAATCGGTCAGGATAGGCGACGTACTTTATTATTAGCGTGTCGAGCTTGTCATTTGCCCGGTCGATTTGTATGCCAGTATGAACCGAGATGCGGAAGCTGAGTTCTCCTTTCCGCTCGCTGAACAGCTGTATGTATCCTTTCAGGGTTGTATCCCAACTCGGGGCTGTAAGAACCTTCGTGAGGAGTCTCTTACGAGCGTACGCGTCGCACGCATTGGCACATTCCTTGATGTCGTTCGCGGTCTGTTGGACCAGCTCGTCCATTCTCTCGCCAATTGAGATGCCGTCGTGTCCGACGTGATTAGGACGCACTCCCTGTAGTCTATAGAGCCAGCGTTGTAGCCGGTTGCAAGTGAATCAGATACACATGCGACTTACTGCAGTAGAACGGACATCATATTCCGCATCTCAAGAAAAAGTAGGTTTATCTTCTTGTCGTTATCGTGCCTCTTGATCTCGAGTTCGACGACGACTTTGAATGCGTCAACGGCAACTTGATATGCTGTGTGAGCTGACAGTGCGAACTATGTATACCGCAGCACATACCTCGGAGAAACGGATGAACTCCCGCGAGGACGTCAAGAGTGCGGATAAGCGGTGGTAGGCTCTCGACGAGAGCATTGACGCCATCGAGCAAGATGTTCCAACCGCTACTGTTACTAGCAGCCTGACTAGTTGCATCGACAATTTCAACCAGTTCCTTCTCGGCACGACCTGAACATAGACTCAGATCAGCACGAACCCAGGGCGGTGGAAGTACCTATCGAGAGAGTGTTTACCTATGCCGCCAGGCTGAGCCGGCCTGGCTGCGGAATCGAGGGCTTTTTGTGCCTGTTGCATCGCATCTGATGTCGACGTGGGGTCCTTCTTGGGCTGTTCAAGGTCGTTTGTAGGTGGCATACTCGTTGGAGGATAGGCTGCGATGATCAGTAGTATCAACCCCGGTCGAAGACGTGACGGGGGTTTTTACGATGAGGTGGTCGAGTTGAATTATATCACTTCTGCAGCTCAGCCAGACCACATGCTGTACACGCCACGCCACACGAAGGACCCTTCTATGAGACAGAAAGAGGTCGAGATCCTGCTACGAGGCAGTGAGATGTCCTGCTACGAGGCAGTGAGATGGACAAAGTTTGAGCGCAGATGCAGATCAGACGCAGGTTGATAGTGGGGAGCACTCGAATGTATTCTGTTCGACTGAGGAATGCTTGGCTAATCAAGGATAGCGTCGCCCATGAGATTGAGAATTAGCCGCATGCCTAAGCTGAGCGGAGAGGTAGGACATTGACGATAGGTTGTTCACTCTCGAAAGCAAAGGGTACTCCGAGAATCCCGGAGGTACAAGTATGGGGTGCGCATGGGAACAGTGCCAAGCGAAACCAAACAAGGGAACGGGAAGGGGTGGCGGTGGCTACGCTCAATCGTCGTCGCTTGTCTCTGACCACAGACGGCCACCACCTCCTCCTTCCCTCTCTTCGTCGTCTCACACACTCTCGACTTCTCCTACCTACACCATGGCCTCTCTTCTTGAGCGCATCAGTCTTCCTCCGGGCGCGGCTCCCGCCGTCGGCCCCGTTCGTTCAAAGTCGAATCGTGCCGCAGCATCTTCTGGTCCATACGTGCGTCCCTTCTTCCCCTCTCCCCTCACGCGCCCTCCTTCCTCACCTTCGCCTCTCTACGCGCCTTCCTCAGAACCGGAACCAACGTCCGCCAAAAGCCGACGTGAATGACACATGGAAACACGACATGTTCAACGCTGAACCTCGCTCGCTCAGCGCACGACTCACCAGCGCGCCCTCGTCTGCTCCCAAACTCAATCTCGGCATCGCAGACAAGGCGTTGCGTGAGGCGATTGGCGAGAAGGGTGGTCTGTCTATCAAGGGCGCGAGCTCGCGAGGGAACGTAGTGCAGGTCTCAGGCCTCGCCAAGGGCACAACGGCTGCCGACGTCGAGGTGCGTACCAATCTCTTCGAGTATTCCGTCTGTTTTTGCCTTACCGAGGGACACAGGCCATATTCAAGCGTTGCGGCGCGATCACCTCCGCCGTGCTCCACTCCAACAACCCCGAGCCTGTCGTGCGCCTCACGTACAAGAACGAGAAGGATGCCCAGGCCGCCGTCGCCAAGTTTCACGGCCAGCCCGCGGACGGGCGCACGCTTGAGGTCAAGATCGTCGGCGGTGTCAACGCGACACTCTCCGGCCGTATTGGTGCCGCGCTCGTCGAGGGTAGCGTGGATGTCCTCATGAGCGACGACGCTCCCAGCTCTGGGTCGTGAGTAATCCGTGACAACGCATCGTGGGATCTGTCATTCTGACTGCTTCCTTGTGCTTGTAGGAAGTTGCGGTCAGATGAGTTGTTGGGCAAGGACGCGCGAGCAACTGTCCTCATCGCACCGCCGGGCGCTGATCCCAAGGACTATGTCCAGGCCCCCACCAGAGGTCGCGGACGTCGTGGGGGGCGCGGCCGTCGTCGGGGTGGCGCGGGCAGCAGGATGGATATCGACCGGTGAACGACTACGACAATACCCTTTCCACAAGGCTCCCCTTTCACCACTCATACTTGGGTCCTGGGCGCTGCCTAGGATCGCATTGATCACTTCTGAACCACTGGACCTCGATCCCACCCCTTCCTACGAGCGGCTGTGTCCCGCTGCCTTGATGAACAGCCCCGACCCCGTTCTCATCAACCCCGCCTCCACTAGCACCCCCACCTCAGCTCATCCCCCCATTCTTATACTATACAATACGCCGACCCACCCTTCCCGTCTCTACTTGCCGTTATCGTCTCGTCTCGTCATGCCTGCTGTACCACTCCTCTCCGTATTAACATCGCCACGTCCAAGTTATCAGTTCCACTCTACTCGGTCCTATAGTATAGTCGCTCGCGCTGCTCGCCCCGGCCTGTCTCTTTCCCTCTCTGGTACCACTCTCGTATCCCTGCGTAGACTGCAATACAATGCACGCGCGCTTGTGCTTTTAGCAAAGTACCCTCCCTTGTGAAGTGAATGGGGCTCGCCATGTACCGGGTTGTCGTGCAACTACTGGAGAAGCTGTGAGGAGCAGAGACACGGTGGTAGCACCATCTTGCTGCAGTTGTGCTATCCGTGAAGCCTCTCAGCCGTGCTGAGCTTCCAATCGCGACCAATGTTATTATAACGGGCAAAGGCAAGGCGCTATAGTGTAGTGGTTATCACTTGGGATTCTGATCATTCGATGAGTGTTCCCAAAACCCAGGTTCGAGCCCTGGTAGCGCCTCTTCCTTTTGTTCCGACGAGTCAAGTGTCCGAAGCCTGGTTCAGATCAGCGTTCACTTGCACCACCATACGTGTGTACTGTTTTTGCAGCCGCACTATCCCTTGACCGCCCTAGAATGTTTTGATCGACCTGCTGATACGTGGATCAGTCGCCTAAAACCATATATGTATATATCGCTCTGAGTACGTTGCGACGCAGAATGTGTACCAAAGGAATACATTGGGAGTAGTTAAGGAAGCGATTGAAGTAGTGAGTGCGGCCCAATCGCTTCGAGCGAACCTTGATGCCACGGGCGTTTCTTAGCACCGCCATAAGTTTTATGGTGTTCGACCGTGGGAGGCTATTGCTGAGATTTCCTCTTCTAATGATGACCATGTACCGCGATAAACGACTCGCGGCGGGCATTCGCGCTTGAAGGACACTACGAAATAGTTAGAACTACGACAAAACGTTCAGTCCGTTACGAGTCGTTAAGTACACGCTGTTATATAGAATGCTGTAGCGTTAAGCAAACAGGCGCGAACCGAAAGTTCTGTCCTGAGAGACACAAGGAAGTCTAGACGCTAGGCTGTGGGGTTGTGAAAGCACTCGCCGCGCCGCAGCATACTGTGGGAACAGTTCTCCGCGGACGATACCCTGAGGTATTCAGGCAGACACCTTGGCACCAGGTCCACCGACGACGACGCCCTTGCTGCGGTTGAAGTTGGCGATGGTGCTGTCCGAGAGGTGGAGATGCTGCTTCACCAGCGACGGGGGCGTCAAAGCGAGCCACTATGCATTCACCATTGCATGCATCAGCGCTTCTCGTCCAGGTGCGCAATGCGGCGTTGGGTACTGACCTGCGCAAGGCTGACGTCTTGGAAGACATCCGTGTTGAAAATCTCTAGGAACTTGAGGGTCGTGTTGCCCGTGTTCTCGACGTAATGGCCTGATGACCCGGTAAACGTGAGAAGCACATCAAAAAATACGGTAGAGTGCTTACCGTAACCAGTGGGAATGTAACTAATATCACCAGGCTGCAAATAGACGGTCAATTTTTGTGCTGTGCGAGCGTTAGAGGGGCCGAGGTACTGACTTGGTAGTCGAAGGTTTGCGCGATGGCTGTGCCAGCGAAGAGAGTCACGCGAGCCGTACCCTCGCTGTTGAAATCATATTGTCAGTGACCACAACAAGGATTCCGGGATAGTGCGACTCACAGGAAGAAACCCCACTCGTCCTGAGTCGGGTGCCACTAATACAACGAAGGAAGTCCGCCGTGAACATCAAACAACCTCGCATATATCGTCAGAGCCAATACTTACGTGCATCTCGCGCATCGCTCCCGGCTCGACCGTGATCTCCGCGACAGCGATCTCGGTCGCGACATGGAACGTCGTCGAGTCCGCGATCTTCACCGTTCCTCCCGTGTACTGCGTTGGCTGTATCTTGGAAAATTCGTACGAGAATGGTTCTGGAACCTCTCCTGCGGGACTCTTTGGTGGCTTCTGGTCATCAGGAAGGGCCGCTAAGTAGCATCGTAGAGTGTAAATATTTCTTGCGATAGGTTGTTGGTAGGAGTTGAACTTACTGCCTGGGAAGATGTAGAGCTGCTCGCCGGGGATCATATCCCAATCTATCATATAATCCTGGAAGTTCTTCGCAATGACCTCCTTCGGTGTATGTGCAAGCCAGTCCGTAAGCTATTCCGAGCCGTACATCAGTCTTCCTCGAGCAGAAACAGGGACCCATTATATAGAGCACTCACCAGAAGGGTGTCATCGTCGTTAAACGTCCCGTCAGGGAAGATCTACAAAGACATCATCAATACATAATCCTGCCACAAGAGCAGCTTCTCGGATACGTACAAGAAGGAATTCTGTTCCCTCTGCGGTGTCGTTCGTACCCTGAAGGGAGTGGGGGATGCCAGGCGGGAAATACCACAAGTCGCCCTTGTTCACCGTCGCGACGTAGTTGCGCCCGTACTGGTCCACAGACGTGATTTGTGTCGAGCCCTATGAAAGCAGGTCAACGACGCCCCATTCAGCCTCATGTCTTGGCAGGCGTGCAAGATATCTAGCCACGTACACTGAGTACGTAAGCCCACTATAAACAGCACAAGGTCAGTCGGCATCCCAATTGTATACAAGAGTGGTTGCCCGCCTACTTACCTCGGCTGTCTGGTGCCAATGAAGCTCGCGGATGGCGCCGGCCTCCAGGCGCATATCTACCCCGGCCATCGCTGCCCAGCCAACCCACGTCAGCACCCCCTGGCTCGCCATACCCCACAGCGTGATACTCACCCTTGGCAATAGGCATTTGTTGCACTGACATCGCCTCAGTCAGTAATCCGTCAGCTTTGCGAGACGACGCCACATACCGTTCTGCTGGCGAACCCATCCGCCAGTATTCAACTGGTTCTTGCTCAGGCTGAACGGCCACTTGGCATTTCCACTGTGCCATTCCAGCGTTCCCATAGCAATCCGCTCGTTAGCGCAAATGCCTCTCTCCGCAATGCAGATACCAGAGATGAACGTGGCTTACACAGTGCCTTGGTCGGTGGTCGGGGGCGTGAGGATGTCCGGGTTCTGCTTGTCGATCGGGACGTTCTGTGGGCCTAGGATGTTCGCGCCAAGCTTGCCGCGCTCAGGTTGGGGGTCCGTCTTCGTCGTCTCGTTCCACAGCCAGTAATTCGCGTCGTCGCTGGCATACGGGACCGTCGGGCTCGGTGCGGCCACGCTGCTGGCGGTAGACGTGCCCACACCGCTGCTGCCTTGAGTCGTTGAGATCGACACCGGGGACGATGTCGCAGTACTCGAGGACGTAGCGGAGAACGCGGAGACGTTGCTGAGCGGGATTGAGGTTACGAAGGAGCCGTACAGGACAGCGCAAAGGACGGCGGTAAGGAACTTGCTCATGACGAACGCGGTGCTGGAGCTACAACCAAGTCTGAGGGGGCGAATGCGAAGGAGGTGAGAAGTTGAGGCGGGAGAGAAGAGAGCGCGACTCGAGGGCGTTGCTGCTGTCGTCCAACGCCTCGACGCACCTTGGTTTTATACATGCGCCCCGACCGCCCTTGAGACGTACTTCAAAATCGTAGAAGGGAAGTCCACCCGCCCATTCTGCACAATGGTCCACGACGCCTCCCGTACGCTCCCGAATTAGAGAGCCCATTCACCCCTGCGCCCTCGAACGCCAACCATACCGGCGAAGTGCACTCCTGCCCGCGCGTGCCGCGTCGACCTTGTGCTCACACTACCCCGCACAACCTTCCACCCACGGAGCGCTACGTTCATCCTTACCATGGCCAGCACAGCGATCTCCGGCACGCCACACAAGCTAGCACGGCCGCGCCCAGGGATCGTGGGCATTCACGCAAATCCTCACAATGCTGCCGGCGGTGATGTCTGTGGCGATGTTGCGTATTCCGAATGCACGCATGCAGCTGGGGCTGCCGTGATCGCGGCGATGTTACGGAGGACGAACTCTGCGCTCTGCACTAACAAATGCGACCCCGACTTTTCACGATGCTCGTGGTTGGTATCATTGCGACCCTCGCACAGTGAAGCCCGTCAGGGCATCATATCCGGACATCCCTCATGGTGAGACCGCCTTGCATCAGTCCGGAGAAGGAGTGTCGAGATGCTTCGGAACCGCGGGAAGCTCGAAAGTGGTTCTGAGGGAGACGACGAGAAACCGGTGAGTATGAGAAAAAATAGACGCGATTCCATGCCTGGCAGGAGATGGTAGAATCGGCAGGCACGTATCGGGGGCGCCAGGGTCCACATGCAGAGCGTCATTGAGCGTCCCGGGTGTGAACGTAGACAACGACGTCATGTTTTGTTTTGGTTGGCCGGAAGAAGTAGAGATTTCCGAGTTCTTGCGCACACTCACCAGTACACTCATGTTCAGTTTCCGCTGGTCCCAGGTCATGCAATGGCGGCAGTATACGGAACATTCGTTCGGCGCATCGATAAGAGTGGGCGCAAGATCTACACAAGGCTAAAGCCTCCAAAATTAGCGACGTTACAATTATAGAGCACACTACTCACCTCATAGAACGCCTACGGAGATTAGAGTCATTAGCTGCGGACGTCAGAGCGGTCAATTTGCCTCGGCCGTGCACGAGGTGGTGTAATTCGGGACACATACTGCGAGCTCATGACGCTCGGCACGCATATGGCCAAAGGCTTTTCGAAGCTCTTTGCCGCAGCGAGTACGTTCAATTCAGTCAGGACACCTTCGCGAACGCTCAGGATACCTGCCGGACGGCATAGTCACCGGTGGACGCACGAATCGTCTCAAACACTTGTAGTTGCGCGCACAAACGGCGGCCGTGGACCACAAATTCGTCATTGAGACCGGGTTCAAACCAATGGGTGCCTCAGCAGACTCCCGGGGAACCCCTTCAAGACGCCGGCGGGTGCGGTTCAGAGTCAGCGTCAGCGTCCAAGACTTGCCCGAATCACACAGCGCGGCAAGGTACCGGGGCGCCTTCGTATGGTCCGCGCTAAGTCGCTCGTCGACTGCGCGTGTCGGGCTGCGGCGGGTAAAAGACTAGGGTTCTTGGATCTCGCAGAGCAGAGGTGTACTCTCAGAGCACACACCGAACTCGGGAAGAGTCGCTTCGTCCTGCGTCCAGCTGACTCCGGTCGTAGACCGTTTATCACATCAGCTCTAGCCGGCGTCTGAGCATCCATGCTCTAGACAATGCATCGAGGGAATCAACGAAACCTATAGTCGCAGCAAGTCAGTAAATACTTGGTCACATATACGCGACATGCGAATATTGGTGCTAAACTTACTTCACACCGAGTCGACCTGCTTGCCACGAGATCAGAGTAGCATGGTATAGTTCTCTGCCAATTGAACTGAGAAGCCAGGGCACAGAGTGTATGCGTGGTATCGAAGATGGTCGTCGCAGATGAAAGGGTAGTACACATCCAAGCGCCCATCCGTTCCTTCCTCCAACCAACACCCAAGTCCGTCCGCCCAATGTCCGACGCCTGCGCCTTTCCTCTCTACCATCATCATACACAACCATGTACACCGCATCCTACATCCAGATATCCCATCTCGCCTTCACGCCTGCACGGCCGGACCTCCGTCTCCGTAGATGGGATCCTTTTCGACCCACGGTAGGTCCTTGATGTTCGCAATGTGCTCCTCCTCCCCCGGCTTCCCGTAGCACATGTCCCAGTGCTCTGACCCCACGGGGTACGAGCCCACCATCTCGAAGCCGCCACCTTCGAGATCCTCGACAGTCCGGTGCGACACCCCCGCCGGGATGAACACCGCGTCGCCCGCCTGGACCTCCGTCACGACCGCGCCTGGGCATCCCTCGCCACCAAAGTTGACGCGGGCGCGTCCACGGTGGCAAATGACGAGCTCGTGCGAGGTGGTATGGAAATGATCGTCTGGGTAGAGCGGGTAGCGCCACATGGGCTCGCACACCCCGACGGCGACGAGGTGGCTCTCAATCTGCGACGCGTCGGCCGGGTTGGGGAAGAGGTTGCGGTAGATGATGAGCGGCCTGTGCTGGATGGAGGTGTTGGGTATGAGACCGTGCGCGGGGATCTGGTGGCGCTCGACGCGTAGGGTAGAGAGGGGGGTGAGCGGAAGGAGTTTCTTCTCGAGCGTGAGTGATCTGTGGTTCCGCATGGCTGGCTGCGCTATATTTTCCGTGTCTCCGTCTCAGACAGCGTTTGGGATGATTGGAGTGCGGACGAGCACAAGAGGTCGAACGGGTTGGGGTAAGATATGATCAGCACTCCGGGAGGGGCAGCGGACGAACGAACGAACAGGTCCGATCTCGACTTTGGCCGCGGGCGGATATTTATTCTCTCGTCCGACCAGCTCATTGTATTCCGTTTATATGTGTCCATCGCTCCCTCCGGACTCTGATATTCCTCGCCCCGCACGACCTCCTTCCACGAGCTTTTTTTCTTTCGCGGCAACACACACGAGCTCGTCTACCGAGGGCCACGCCTCCTGCCCATTCAGTCCCCCATGCTGTCACTATCATCCCTCCCCACAGCCCAGGCCCCCGCTCGCCCTCGAGGCCTGCCCGCGCGCACCCATCCGCATCCTCTGCATCGGACCACTCGCCCCGCGCCCGCTTAGCGAGGCCCCTATCGTGTTCTATCAGTACGCATCCTCGTTCTCTGGCACGCTGCCGCGGCCCTGTGGGCGCAGACGCGCAGGCACGTGTCTTTTCTGGAAGAGATCCCTCTCCGCGACCCCACAACGTGTATTGTCAGGCTCTGAAAGCACAGCACAGCGCGTTGGCCAATGCCTTCCTCCTCTAGATGTCTGTGTTCCACGTAGATCGCCTCATCGAATCATGCACAAGCCCGTGGCCTCCCGAGATGCGCACATCAAGACCTCCGATCCCCATCGTCCGAGGTAGCATCGGGGAGAGTTACAGGTACCCAGGTACTCACTTACAATTACACCTCTTCAACATTGCATCCTGCCAGTCACGCGATGGAGCTGCTCTGTCGCGTATTCAAGCTTTGTTCAGGCTTCTCGTCGTCCCTGAAAAACAAACGTACAAGCACGGTACTTTCCGCCCGCCACTCTAAGCAGGCGGAGCCGGTCTCCCCGATGCGCTTCTGAAGTTCTGGTGCACGGCGAAGGACCAGCAGGTACGACTGCCCTGTTGGGCAGCAAGCTTTTGATTCCCGTTGGGGTGGCACATCATTGTGACATTGGTACGTGGAGATCACTGTGATCGCTTTTGAAGTCCAGACACACCATGCTGCTGCACTGGCTGCAGCCAGTGCAGGTCAAGCAGTCCCACGATGAAGATCGAGAGGCTTGGCACGAGCCATAGAGAGCAGCAGTCTGCCAGCAGACCTCTTTTTTCGTCTTGACCGCCACGAGAGAATAAGCACGCGAAGCTCTCGAGCTAACTTCTACGACTCGGTTATGGCTCATTATCATTCCTGTTGTCATCAATCTGATCCTTCCTTTGCGCTCTAAGATGGCAGCGAACAGCAAGGTAAGCCCAAGGGATCTCTTTACACCTTATCCACATCTCCCCGGGGCGATTACCTTGCAGATCCCGCTCGCATCACGGAACCCCGCGAGCAACGATGCCCGGTTGGCGGTCGCCGCGATGTTGTCTCAACATGCCTCCCAGTCCTGCGCCATGTTCAAATCTACATTCCGTGGACCCATCCTGCGGATCCGTCGTCATCGGACATTGCGTTTCAAGACCTCATGCATCATCCACAGTCCCTCTCGCCCTCCAACCCACTACTCGCGGCTTCCAGTCGACCGTCTAGACTCGAGCTCCAGCTCGATCAAGACTGATCGCACACCACACACGCGTCTGTTTGGGGGTACAACCCGCGAGGGAGGAGCTGCAGCAATCCCGTCCTCATGCCCTTCTCGCGGGCGCGAGCGCGTAGCCGACTCGGTGTCTATACGCACGCGAGGCAATGCCTGCCTACAATAGCAATAGAATACCGAATACCGATACCGGATGCGGAGCGCGTGCTGCACACTAGTCCTCCTAGGATGTGCCTGTCGTCAAGGATGCAAGGGTTCAAGCTGGATTCAAGGGTTCCCTATTGTCAGCCCCGTGGATGGAGCAACCGCCGCCAGACCGCAACGCCTTCCATTCCGGGCGCGTCTCTCCTCCGGTCTCTCCGGCGGACATGCACTTCTAGACATCCGCACGAACCTGCGGACAACGCGTACGCGACTAGTAGCGCTCTCTGACTCCGGAGATGCTACATCCTCACATCAAAGCCCTCCTTCCGCATGCGCAGGCACGCCTACCGCAAGCGCTGCACTTCCTCGAGCCTTCTAGAGCTGCGAGCACAACCTTCTGCTGCCGCTGCGCGTACCCCGCTGCCTACCCGGTCACCGTTCCGACAAAACTTCCTACCCCATACTGCCCGCGACTTGCCGTGCTATGTACTGGGTGCTAGATTATAGCATGTTGCATGAAACAGGTACAAGTCTCGAGGGATAACGCCCCAATTGCACCGACCCTCCTGCATGCCATAACGCATCCAACGCACTCAGCCTTGCCACCCAGTCACCGCGCCTGGCCTTGATTCGCCCTCGCATCGCGGCGCGCCCCGTTCATGTGCGACATAACCTCCCGGAACGCCGTGCAGTGCCCCACTATCCAATCCTCAAGCAACCTGCCCGGAACTTGTAATGCGCATCCATTGACATGCCCGAGTCCCGATGAACCGGCTGGACCGACAGGCTCGGGTTCAATGGCGGGAACGCGGCGTCCCTGTGAGTAGCCTACAGTATCTTCGCTTGTCTTTTGATCGTATGTTGGTTTGCTACCGAGAGGGCCACAGTGCATTCGTCGGAGACGTTGGGCACGACGAGCGTCTTCGCCACTACAAGAGCAAGAGCTTCTGCATATGATGGTCTCCGTGAGACATCGCGCTCAACCTACATGCCCTGGCTATGCAGCGTTGCCCTCTATTGCTCAAGCAACGGGAGCCTAATAGAGAGTGCTAGGCGCTGGACGTGTTCGTCCTCCCATCTCCTGCGCGTCATGCTATATGACAGTAATGCATTCCAATCACGCCCTCAACCAGTGGGCGAATGTTCGCCTGGTGTGCTTTGACACTAATCGCCTTTGCTCGCTTCTCTTGCCCCTTGTCGAGATCTGTGGCTAGCTGGGGACGTCTCTTGGCCCAGACTTGCTGGCTTCTTCTCGAGTGTATCTCTGTGGAGCCATAGGCTATCTGAGATTTCATCTTCTGCAGCAAGGTACATCACCCCCGCGTCTCCTTTCCGAGCTCGACTCGCAGCCGTAAGATGGGCGTTGTACGTACCGAATGGACGGAACCGGTTCAAGTTCGTTGTTACGACTCAGAGTCACGACGTACATGAGCCTAAGCAGTCGGACGCTTTGTTAGCGCTACCTGCGCCTACAGCACTTGTGAGCCTTGCCATTGGTGTTGAAGCAGGCTCACGCGGAGGCTACTCGTCTCGGAGATGCCTGGCGTGTTTATTGGGCGGGAGCGGATGCAATGGGCTGCGTTACTTGTACTACGTTACCGCGGGGGCGCGCGAGGGACGATACTGGTCACGCCGGCGCCATTGGCGTTCTGTGCGGAAGGCCGAGGAGTATCGTCCAACTTCTTCTCTCGTCATCGCAGAGTCTCGTGGTCCTCTCAGCTGCCGTTTGCGATGCTCGAGTCCGGAGAATACTCATTTCGGACAGGGGCTGTTTTGTGCAATTGTTTCCTGGGAATGCCGGTATCATCTGCTGCATCTTCCGCTTCCATGTTACAACATTATTCCATCAAGCCATCTCCGTTGATGTTGCAGTTGCTTCGGCCGCGTCTGCATCCTCGTATCAACTTCCGCCGCGGTACAGAATGCATTCGCCTTCTAATACTCCCGTTATACAGGCTCAAGCTCACAGGCTAGGTTGACATCTATGCGTTTGCTATGCTTGAGGGCTCGAAACGAACGGGCCCAGCGCCAGCGCTAGCGTGCGAGAGCCCCAAGGTCAGCAGATCTCCACTCCGCCAAGGTTAGTTTCCTCACCCACCATACCCGTCAGCAGTCGCTCGCTTGCATACTAGTCTCGTCGACGATAGCACATCCTCCTTGATGCATCACTCCCGGGCCGCCGTTCGTCACCGCCATCCGTCCTCCAAAGCACTCTAGCAGTCTACCGTTCCTCGACTTGTCTGAGATGAGGGCATCTTACTGACCCCGTGAACACTCCAGCCAAGCTTCAGGCGTCGAACATGACCGCTCTTACTGGACGCAAATACTATGTATCCCGCCACGCCTTCCACGTACGGTCCTCCGAAGATTCCAGGAAGCGCCCACAAATACCTGCGAATCTGCGACGAACCCTCGCGAAGCAGTGCACACTCCGGCCATCCAGCTCTCAGCTGACACGCCTTCCGCCCGCTTTCGAACACTCTCCAGCCGGCTCGCGTCCACTCAGATGATGCCGTGCAGCCGTGGGTGTGGTGCTGCCCCGCTAGGCCGCCAGGGACACCGCCGGCAGCTCGCCCTCGCTGTGACGGCCGTGGCCATCCAACGGTAATGCCATCACCGTGGATCGTGGATAGGCTCGGTCACCTGCCCTCGCCTTCGAACGCAGAAGCCGTTCCGCGCTATGAATTTGAGCCCTGTCCCCTCACGCAGGCTCCCGTTCGGTCCTCCGCGGCAGATATGTATAAACGCGGGCCCGTCGACGGTTTATAAACCTCACGTCGTGCTCCCGACGAGTGCGCGGACCGTGCCTGGCTCTCGCTGCACGCCCCACCACTTCGTTTCACCTTTCCCCCGTCGCCCCATAGTCTTCATCTCGACTTCTGGGCCGCTTAACGTTCAACTATGTCCTTTGACGAGAAAGACAAGGTTTCGATCGCGCAGGTCGAGCGCCGCCCTTCAGCCGAGTCCTCGCTCGAAGATGGCGAACTCCTCGCATTGGACGTACGCGCCGCTGCAGAGCGCAGGCTCGTGCGCATCCTTGACTGGAGGCTCCTCCCCACGATTGTGCTCATCTTCATCATGAACTACATTGACGTGAGTAGCACATAAATGGCATCGTCACAGAGGCTAACGAATGGCTTGGCTACGTAGCGGACTGCGGTGACTGCGGCCAGGCTCAAAGGGCTTGAACAGGATCTCGGAATGTCGGGTAAGAACGCGTTATCCTTACTTGCTGAGTAGGACGTATTCACACAAAAATTCTCGCAGATATCCAGTACTCTGTCATCCTCGCGGTTCTCTACGCGTCCTACGTGCCAGCCCAGATTCCCTCCAACATGGTCTGTGCGGCCCCACTTCTCTCCGCAAAAGGACGCGCTGCTCAGTCTTATCTCCATTCAGATCCTGAACCGCATCACGCGGCCTTCGTACTACATCCCCTTCTGTGTCATCGTCTGGGGTCTGACAAGTGCACTGACTGGGGTTCGCACCACTCCTTCCATACACATGGTTCAGAAGCTTACGTTGGCGAGTAGGTGTCGAAGACTTACGCCGGAATGGTCGTCGCTCGCATCTTCGTTGGTCTTCCAGAGGTGCGTTCCATGCCTCGTTCTCGCGTACCTCACAGCTCCAACCATCTCACGCTCTGCAGGCCGCGTTCTACCCGGGGGCAATCTACCTCCTCTCCAGGTGGTATACGCGCAAGGTTCGTATTTCCAAGCGCGCCTCCGTGCGCGTCCGTTATACTGTGACTTCAACTCAAATCGACGCAACTCTCGCCTGAACAGGAACTCGCCTTCCGCTCCGCGATTCTGTACGGCGGGCTGCTCATCTCGAACGCCTTCGGCAGTGTCAGTGCTCCTTCTCCCGTGATGCCTCCCTTACGACAGCCAAACTGATTAGAACGCGCTTTGACTGCGGTACAGCTCATGGCCGCCGGCATCCTCTCACGCATGGAGGGCAAGTTGGGCATCCGCGCCTGGCGCTGGTGAGCTTCCATTCCCCTCCCTCCCCCTCCCTTCGCTCTCATGCTATCTCTCGCGTGTTCCTGGGGCATGCTGAATAATTCGATCTCTTACGGGTGCATCGACTTTCAGGCTGTTCTATATCGAGGTGCGTAAACTCCGAAGATGGGCCTCTCGTTCCCGCGCGCGGCCTTCGTTGCTGAGCTACTTTTGCATAGGGTGCTATCACAGTCACGATCGGAATCCTCGCCGCGTAAGTCAGCACCCATCGCAACACGCGCTCTGGGCTTTTCTTATGCCACGTACAATAAATGCTGACGGTGACGGCCTTCCTTCCGTGTCATGCAGCTTCTTGCTTCCAGACTATGTATGTGTGACCGGCTTCTGTTCTCGTCCTCATGAGTTGCAGAAGCTCAATATAACGTCTATTCATCCAGCCACACAACACGCGGTGGCTCACGCCGGCCCAGCGTCGGCTCGCTCAAGTGCGGCTGGCCGAAGATGCGGGTGAAGCAGACGAAGACGTCTCGACCGACTCGTGCGTCCTTCTTCACTCGGACCACACCATGGTCTTGGGGCCATGCGTATTGAATGATGAACTAATTTTGATACTCAGGGCGATGAAAGGTCTTATCATGGCACTCAAGGACCCCAAGGTTCCCATCTTCGCCGTCATGACATGTTCTCAGCTGCTCGGCCTCGGCTTCGTCAACTTCTTCCCCACGTGCGTCCTTCATACGATCACACCCACTATCAATATATATGTTAAGCTGACTTCTCATCTGTCATTAGGATTGCGGGAACTTTGGGCTTCTCGACGACGGTCACGCTTCTCCTCGCTGCGTTAGTACCACAACTCCCAATCCCCCAATTGCCACTGCCGCATTATAGACCTAGCACTAACTTGCACCTACCAATATAGGCCCCCGTGGATCCTTGCCACCATCGTCTGCTGCATCAGCGCCTGGAATGCCGGTGCGTCTTTTCCTCATCTACGTCGTTAACTTGTATGCTCACTCCTCCCCGCGCAGACCGTACCGGAGAGCGTTTCTTCCACATCTGCGCGCCATGGTGGGGCGTCATCATCGGCTACATCATTGGCGTCTCGACGTTCTCCATCGGCGGCCGCTACGTCGCCATGTTCCTCATGGCCTGTGGTTATGCTGGTTAGTCTCTCCCTTCTTCTCACATCCTCTTCATTCCGCACTTCTCAAGGTCGCGAGACTCACACTGCATGACGCACAGGCTTTGCGCTGACGGCAGTCTGGGTCTCCAACGCCGTCCCGCGTCCCCCCGCAAAGCGTGCAGCAGCAATCGCCATCGTCAACGGGTTCGGTAACCTCGGCAACCTGTACGCACCACTACCCTTTTTCCCCCTCACCACTTCACTAAACTTTCCCTTTTTTGTAACAGTATCAGCTCCTTCGTCTGGAAAGCCGAGTGGGGCCCGGACTACCACCAGTCCATGTACATCGGTATCGCCGCTCTCGGGCTCGCTACCGTCCTCGCCGTCGGTAAGTCAAGTACATTGAGGTTATCCCACCAAGTTCCTGGCTGACTCAAATTCTTCAGTGATCCGTGTGATCCTCATCAACCAGAACAAGCGTCTCGAGCGGGAGGAGCTCGCGAACCTCTCCGGGGCAAGGCGCGAGCGGATTGAAGACGCGGCGCGCCTCGAGGGCATTACGTTCGAGGAGGCCCTCAAGCGCAAGAAGGGCTTCAGATACCTCTACTGAAGTGCTTCACAAAGCATACGCTGGCATCTTCTTGTGCCCGGTGTCCGTTACCCAGTTCCCAGATTCTGAGAGTAGGCTTGCTCGGTAGTACTACTACCGGTGACTCTCGGAAACTGAGGGTGATTTGTATCATACTTGTATTCTTCCTGCCTGACGGTCTATCAATACGACATTCTGTACTCGTACTGCAACATAGCTTCTCTTGCGAGCGTTGTTCCGTCGGCGCCCATGGAGGCTGTTGTAACTTGTCGCCTCCAGAGTCTAGACCCGGTGCACCGGACCGAAGGACCGAAGCTCCCGCACGTTCGCGTGTTTGTTTTCCGGCCTCTCTAAATTTGATTCTTGCGACTGAGGTCATCTGAACGAGGCCAGCGACGACCACAGCGACATGTCCAGAGCTCCGAATTCGCTGCACTCGGGCGCGCACCCCCAGACGTATTGCGCTCGGGAGCGGCGGCCCGATTCCGATACGATGCGGGGCCATATAAGATCGGTGGACATCTCCGCCACCCAGTCGCGATAGCGTCTCCTCGTCGACGGCCATACCGAGTGTAGCACACAATACAAACAAACGATACGCAAGATGGTCCGTGTTATGATCTGCGGTAAGTATCGGGGCCAAGGGCAGGGTTGGGCGAGTTTCGAGGCCGAATCGCTCATACTCCATCTCTCCGCAGGTGATCTCGTCTGGGCACATCAAGAGTGCGCAGAGCTCTTCAATGGACTCGCAGAAGTAGTCGTACGTCCAAAACACACCCATCCAAACCATCCAAACCGCGATATCTAACTTCCTCGACTTATGCTATAACAGCGCATGGACTCGCCCACCCGCGCCGACTTCTTCGCGGGGTTGCAGCCAGGGGGCAAGTACGACGGCATCGTGGGCATCTACAGGCACAACGTCTCCGCCGACCACATTGGCATCTTTGACCGCGAGCTCGTCGCCAAGCTCCCTGCGTCAGTCAAGTGGATCGCCCACAACGGCGCCGGGTACGACCAGATCGACGTCGCCGCTTGCAAGGAGCGCGGTCCGTACCTCACCTTCGCACTCTCCTCATTACCGTCTCACTGACGCTATATTGTTACGGACTCGCAGGCATCTTCGTATCAAACACCCCTGGGGCCGTCGACGACGCGACCGCCACCACCGCGCTCTACCTCCTCATCTCCGCCCTCCGCCGCTTCTCGCACGCCGAGCGCGACCTGCGCATCGGCAAATGGAAAGCCTCGCACGTCCCCGGGGCCGCACACGACCTCACCAACCGCACGCTCTTCATCCTCGGGCTCGGCGGGATCGGACAACGCCTCGCCGACCTCGCGCACGCCTTCCCCATGCGCGTGCTCTACCACAACCGGCGCCCGTCCCCGACCGCGCCTGCGTGGTGCGAGTACGTGCCTGCGGAGCGCCTCGATGAGATGCTGGGCGTGGCGGACGTGCTCAGTGTGCATGTTCCGCTCAAGAAGGAAACGGAAGGCCTCGTTGGCGAGGCGATGATCCGGAAGCTCAAGAAAGGCGCCGTCATCGTCAACACCGCGCGTGGCAAGGTCATCGATGAGGACGCGATGATACGCGCACTTGAAGACGGCCATGTAAGTCCTTCCCTCAGGTTGCCTTGCACTTGAGCCCCTTGTGTGCTGACGGGTGCCTCTGCAGCTCGGCGGCGTCGGCCTGGACGTCTACCCTAACGAGCCCGAAGTGAACCCGCGCCTGCTCGAGTTCCCGAACGCGACGCTGCTCCCACACATGGGCACCGAGACGTGCGACTCGCAGAAGAAGATGGAGATCCGCGCGCTCACGAACCTCCGCGACTTCCTCACCAAGGGCCAGGGAGAAGACCTCGTACCAGAGTACAAGCAGTGAGCACATCCCACTGGTCCTCCTCGCCCGGCGGCGCGAGATGCGTGCAACATGTACTTAGGCGTCTCAGATAGACAGGCTGCAGAGAATGCAGGCAAGAGCAAGCTGTAAGGCAGACGTGTGCGCCTTTGGTGTAGGATATAGTATGAGAGTTGGAGTGTGCAATGCCAGATCATCCAGGTGTAGTACAGTACATATAATCATATCCGAGTGCTTCAACATGCAGGTCACAAATTTAGTAGAACAGTTCGCTTGTCCGCTGCGGCAATACATCGCATTTCGTAGTTTGTCCCTTTCCTTGACCGTCCCTTGATACCATCACATAGCAAACCATCACACAGGGCTGAAATCAATACAAAACACGATAGGCCCTGCGAACCCACCAATCTCTCAGCATACAGCACCTCCAAATCGTAGCCATATCACACACGCACCTGCAGGCCAGAGTCGCGGATCGCCCGCCTCTGTAATCGACATTGGGAGCTCAGCCCCATCTTCCATTTCCTCGTCAAAGCTACCCGCACCGTCATCATCTTCATCCGCGTCCTCCCACTCTTCATCGTCATCGTCGTCCCACGGGACAAAGTCCACTGTCACTGACTGCGAATTGCCCGCTGCTACTTCGGGCTCTGCATCGGCGGTGGTGGCGGCGGGTTCAGTCATGATTTCTGCAGAGGCCTCAAGATCATCAGGGTTCCACCCGGAGTTCGCCTCTTCACCCTCATGCTCCGTGAAGGTGTTCGTGCCGCTAGGCCCTGCTTCTGGCTGTGTGGCTGTCTCCTGGTCCAACGCGCCCGAGCCTGAAGCTACCACAACTGCAGAGGCCTCAGCTGCCGACGCTGCAGTCTGGCTCTGCGCAGTCTTCGGCAGGGGCTCAACAAAGCCCAACCGGCGAAAGAAGTCGATGTTCTCGGGCTTGTACATCGCATCCCACACAAAGAACATCTTCGTCTCCGTCATCTGCACGCACGACACCTTCCCGAGCTGCCGCCGGTCGTAGTAGTATGGCAGCGCGGTGATGATGATGTCCGGGAACGACAGCCCCGCGTCGATCGCCTCGCGCGGTATCTGGTTCACGTTCTCCCGCGCCGCGCGCTCGCGGTCGAGCAGCCCGTGGTGCGTCGGGTCGAGCGTCATGGGGTAGATCCCGGACGTCTTTTCGACATGAGACACCGCAGACTTCAGATGGGCGCGTCGATTTGAGCAAGATGGACCTCTTACCGTGATGACCGCCGTCCTGCCATGCTCGAACGCGAGGTAGATGGAAAAATGTTCGTCCATGCCCTGAGGAGGGACGGTCTTGCCAATCTCCAACGTCGCCTTCTTGAGGGTCACCTCTCCGCGGGCGACGCGCATGAAGTCGCGGATAGCGACAACTCTGCTATCGCTCAACTGCGCGAAGAGGTCCTTTCCATCGCGCGACACATGGACTATTGCGTCGATCTCGTCAGTAAATCACCATGAGCGGATCGAGGTGGATAGGACGTACCGGCGGAGAACTCTGCATACGATGCGGTATACAATGCGGTAGTGTCTATCGGCTCGATGGGGATCTTCACGACCTCGCTGGGAGATGCTAGACCGTGACGCGCAGCCGCAGGCCCTCGATCCACAGCCAGGCGTATGTCTCCATACGCAAGCTGATAGGACGGGATCTCCAGCACGAGCGACTTGTTCTGCCGGCTGAACACGCGCAGCGCTGAGCTCGAGCAGATGAATACATGCGTCGCGCTCAGCTCGACGTAGTTGATGTCCCCAGTATCCGTAGTGTTCCCCTGCACGTTCTCGACCTCCAAGACGAGCTCACCAGATCGGACGTCCCACAGATACGCTTTCCTCAACCCTGATACGAGCAGATTGGGGTAGACGAATCGGTATGCGCGTCCAAATTCAGGGGTGTCGATGAGCGCCCAGGGGCGGAAATGGCCGCGCTGCGACGTTGAAGGCCACTGTTGAGATGCCGCTTGCCATGCTTCAAACTGCGATTCATCCGGGAAGGAGGTAACGGGGTCTTCGTCTTCGTTATATAGAGCCTCCAGACGCCAGACCTCCTTCGAGACGCCGATACGGTCGAAGATTAGGAAGCCGTTTTCATACTCGCAATGAGCGTAACGCCGCACGTAACCCTGGAAGAATGAAAGAAGGAGGGTTACGTACGTCACTCGCCTACTCCTAATTGACTGAATGTGGGACAGGTCTTACCGCACTGAGCTCCCAGAGCACTTCCGTGGTGTCCATATCAAACACCGTAAGGCCTCCGAAGTTGTGAGTGGTGATCACAAGACCATACTCTTCATCCACTTTGATGCGATGGATGTCGAAGGGCTTTCCCCCATAGTACTTTGCGGATGCAGAGCCTTCGCCCGCCCAGTTTTTCTGGAGTTGGAAGTACTTCCGGCCTACGCTCGAAGATGTCAGTCAAAGTGAATTTACGACAGAAACCGAGGAGCTCACAGTACTGATACCAGTCTGGGACATCTTGCAAAAACTTCAGCCCGCGCGTGACCTTTGCTTGAGGAAGTAAAATATCCAGATCGTCGACGAAATTATGCAGGACCGCGGCATGGTGGTAGATTGTCGACTGATTGCTAACGACGAAATCGTTCCACCTTCGCGCGCTGAGCCGGAAATTGCGCAGCGCTTGCAGAGGTAAGTACGCTAAGATGCGCAAGATGAGCTCCGTAGGCAAGATGTCCATCATGGCAGCCGTGCAGTTATTCGAGTGACGCTAGATGAAGGCGTCAGCGAACAAGGAACATTAATACGACTATTGCCGTCGGTTTCATAGTGAACCGCAGCAGCGAGATAGCGTAGCCATATTTACGGCAAGCCAAGCTTTCACTAATGTGCATAAGTACTGCAAGCTTTGCGCCGGAGATGGATCACCTTGGCGATATGACGTACAGGAACAACTACCGAGACACCAGCTTGAATCTCGCGATTGTAGCCTACTCATTGACTCACACGCGCAGTGTCCGTTCAGCGGGGAGAATCGATTTGCATCTGGGGCTTGATCACTTCCCCTTGAGGGAGAATCTATCCTCAACCGCCCACGAGATACTCTCAGAATTTCACAACAAGGAAACAATCACCTCCCACATTCGAGCTGTTCTTCCCGTTGAACGGACCCAGAGTCTCGGTGAGCTACGTTCGAACATTCTACTGTCTGTTCTACTTGATTGCAAGCATGGATACGTTTGCCACAGACTCAAAGGGGAACCAGGTATCGAACGCAACGGAGGGAAAGACTCACCAAAAGCGGTTTCTTGATTTACAGTCGGCGCACCGTGGGGATCCACAATCACACCGCCACCACGCGTTCTTCGAGTGCAAGGGCGGCGTCTTTGGCGTGCCGGGCGAACGTGTTGCGTTGCACTCCAAAACGCGCCCAACGGCAGCTTTGAATGGGATGCTTTGGACGCTTGCAGGGGGAGCGAGATGGGGGTTGGAAGGAAAGTGTGCAACTCACGCAGACCCGGATCGTTGCTGCAGACAACGGGCGCTTAGTGTCCCCACCATCTCTCATCACGTGGTCCCCTCAACCTCACAGGCCCTCGAGGCAAGTCGAGTATCTCTCTTTGGTTTCAAGTCTCAGGCCGCTTCAAGTCTAAGGGAGTCAACAAGACTTCTGGAGTCTGATGGTCTAAACTATAGCTTTTGAGCCCACGCGGTACATCAAATACTCAGCTTACACGTTTTGCCGCCGCAGCGACGCACAAGCCTGCACATTATCCGATGGCTGACCATGCTCGCGATATAATGTGATGACGAACCGTGGCGTTATCCTGGAACAAGTGGGCACAGAAAGGGTGAGGCTTCTGATCTTGAAGACGCAAGAAGTCGTCAATGAAGCCACACGGGCCTACGCCGCCCATGCCAAGGCGGCTGCGAGAAGACAACCCTGGCGACAATGGATCTATACTGTATACATGGCACAATATGCTAGCTCGCCTTGCGTTGCCTGAACAACTACCACCCGGTAGCCTCCGAAGCATTTGCGGTATTCATACGTTACAACAAACAAACAAGAACACGGAAAATACTACATCCATGAATCGAGTGATCAGCAACGTGCTTCAGTCAGAACATGGAGCCGCACATACACTTACTACTGCGATCAAGACAACAAGACCCCCGCAGGGCCGGCGCAGGCGTCAAGAGGCATACGCCTCCCCTCCCAACAGCGCGCTCGCCTGATAGAACACCCTCACGATCGTCTCGTCAACCTCTTTTCGCTTTGACTGGACGAAATCTCTCGTTATGAACGGCACGACCTCCAGCAGTTGCTGCCGCACAAACTTCGTGCTGACGGTACTGAGGTCCGTGTTTGGATCCAAGAAGATACGCCGGATGACCGGTTCTAGGGACGACACGTCCCAGGACATGCGGAAACACCGCTGGCCTGGGCCAGAACGCTCTAAGTAATCGTAGACTTCTCCAAATGAATTGAATGTAGAGAAAACTTACAGTATTCGTACCAGTCTGAGGCGTCCTTCAGAGAGCCCTTTGCGTATGCTTCTCTCGCTTCCGTCAGGGGCACGTCTACACTGTCGACGAACGTGTGGAAAACGGCGGCCTCGTGGTAGATAGTGCACTCGTTGGCAACAAAAAACTCGTTCCACGAGCGCGAGACCAGCCTGGCGCTGCCCAGGGACTGTAGCGGTAAGTAGGAGAGGACACGCAGAATGAGTTCTGTAGGCAGGATTCCGATCATGCTAGCTAATGGCTACGAAGTTCTTCGTACGCACACGCAGTATGAATTACTCTGCCGTGCGGTATATAGTAGTTGGACCTTACCGAAAAACCTTGTGGGTGTCGGTTGGTGAAATTACGTATAGGCTGCGCTCGCAGCGAGATATGTGAAGCACTGCATTGACATTCAGTCGACTATAGACTTGCCGAACCCTTTCGTGCACAGGAAGGGACTCACCAGAGCGGTTTCCGAGATATTGTATATTCGGCCCAGTGTCGCTCGAAGGTCTTCAAGTACTATTTGAACAAGATGACAACTCATTTGATCACAGTCCAGCGGCGGCCGCATCTAGCCCCGTGCGCGGCGTGCCTCGGGCAAACGCTAACAGTCAACCCCTACGGCGGCCTACTCGGAGCAAGCCAATACCATTCTCGGTAAGAATGAATAGTACTGCAGCGGCGCGACGTATTGTGAGTATGACAATGCGAAGGTCAGATGGCGCTGTATGTCATACCATGTGATTCCACGCCAGACATAGCAGGGCGCCGAGTGCGAATTTGACTGCATGAGGTGCTCTTGCTGGGTGAGGCTTGCAGCACGGACGTAGTGAGGCACTTTTTCGTCGAGTTAGGAAGCGTTGTAGTGTACATGCTAGCATTATGAACAGAGGTACTCGAGCCGACGCCCCGTGTAAACAAACCGCTCACGCCCCAAACTAAACAGTAAGGGAAGCACTGCGACGCGTAGAATCGTTGATTGCGGCAGACTGTGGCTCATACGAAGGGCGAACATGGGTAAGATACTGTACGTTTGTGAGGTAGCGCTGCAGAATAAAGAAGGCAAAACCTGGGTAACCTCTGGTAGATGTGTGGGGGTGGATCACGAAGCAGCGGGCGGAGCATCGCGCAAATGCCTAGACGCATCGCACGTTTCAATATGAAGGCATAATAACGTTCCGTGCACATGAGCCACTCACTGGCCAAGCTCCTTGTTCATTTTGAACATATCAATCCTGTCGCACTTGAAGATCGCCTTGAACGTATCGTCGCAAATAATTTCCTTCCTATTTTCGGGATTTTGCATATTGTTGGCCTTGATGTAATCCCACAGCTGCTTTACGACTTGCGGCCGTGAAAGCCTCTCGACATTCAACAACGCCGCCAGAGGTTCGCTAGTGGAAGCAGAAGGGTTCGTGAGTACGTCGAACGAGGTACACAAACACCGTTACTGACCTAAGCGCGTACTCCTTCTTGAAGCCACCTCCACGCTTCTTGGGCTTCTCACCCTCCTCGTCGCTCGCGCCCGCCTCGCCATCGGATGCGACAGTCGCAGAGCTCTTGACGCCCTTCTTGCCACCACGCTTCGCACCATTCGCCTTTGTCTTTGACGATGCGGCACGCGACGTCCGTGGACGGCTGTTGATCTCACTCGAGAGCTGGCGTGCGACCTCCTCGTCCGTCAGCTCCTGCTTCTTCTTCGACTTCCTCGGTTTCGCAGCGGGCTCTTCGTCGCCTTCCTCGTCACCCTCGGACGCGTCCTCACGTTTGCGTTTCGTCGTGCCATTCGCGTCTTCGTCTCCTGACGCCGCTCCACCATTCCGCGCCGCACTCACATCTTCGTAAACCTTGGCAATGATCGCATCGATGTCGTCCTTCTTCTCCTTGACGAACTCGGCGGTCAGGGAAGAGTCAAGCTCGAGGAGTTGTTTCCTGACGCGTTTTGCGCTGATAGTCTCGAGGTCCGTGCCCGGTGCTGTGAGGATGCTGCGGATCTTGGGCTCGAGAGTCGACACGTCGATAGACATTATGAGAAGCTATGTACGGATTAAGAGACAGCGTAGAGAGAAGGAACGTTGAGAGAACAAGTGCGCAAGAGGAGCCCAGCAAACCAAGTCTCGGCAAACCTCTGAATCCAATCTAGAGCGCCCGAGTCACGTGGACTAGCCAATAACCAACACCAAGCGCCCAGACCCAGAACGCTTTCCTTGCTTTCGCCACCTGGCTAAGGTGGCTCGACATCCAAGGTTGGTCAACAGCACCTGGTCTGTCTACGTTGCCTCGTAATCTCGACCTACTGCGAGGTTTTTTGGTCCGATGTACACATGCTTGCGTCATGTTCGACGTAGCAAGCCTCGCAGCCGTCAATCCTGTGAGGACATCCGAGACAATGAACAGCCTGACGGAGCCGGTGAGCATCTATCAGTTTGCGTATAGCATTACCATGCTCTATCAAGCCCACGAATAGCCAGCTCTTGCTGACTGTAATATAACAGTGGTGGTAAACTCTATCACTGTCCGCCTAGTACTACACAGGGAGCCCGGCATACCTCAGCATCGTCAATCTACCTGACGAAGGCTAACGATACAACTTACGTCCACTCTGCAAATATACGCGCAAGTCGGCAACACATTCACCCTCCGCAGCGGCTGAAATCCTCCGAACGGTCTCACCGTCCACGCCAATTTCCCTCTCCTACGTGCCGAATTACATTGAGGACAACACATCCATTGAGAATGCGTGTACACGCACCTGCCACAGCACCCACGACAGGAAGCGTACTGCGTGATTCTTGACCAGAGCCCGCTCTCCAGGCGATACACTCGACACGGTCCCGACCCCATTCTCATCGTTGAGAAGCCGCTCAGCGAATGCCTTTGCCTCCTTCAATATCCGACCGGACGGCTCAGTCCCAGTGTCGTGTGCCCTTGGTTCAGCGAAGTGCAGACACAGAGCCCCTCTAAGGTATAGCCAAAGAGACTCGTGAGCCGGGAACGCCTGCACCAGCTGCCAGGCGTGTTCGCGGGCCGTTCCTTCGCCCTTGTCCGGAGATTCACAGGGAGAGCCGGACCTCCCGGACTCCAACCCGCTGAGTTTGCGGTCGAGAGACTCGAGGCGACACGCGTACTGCATCGCAGAATAATCAGAGACGTGTCTCTCTATCCACTCGCGGATGCGCGTCCTCTCCTCCTTCCAGACGCCCGCAAGCTCGACTTTGCCGTCCTGAGACCCTGCCGAGTGCTGCTTAAGACGTACTGCGAGGGCCTCTGCGCAGAGATATCGATGTGTCCACGCGTAGTAATTGCGAGGGTATACCTCACACGTCTGTGCAGCTGTAGCGAACTCCGCACTGAACGTGCCCGCATCCAGCGAGATGCCCAATAGCGAATCTTCCCCATCCTGTGAGTCACCCGAATCTGTCGCTGAATGGTTGCCAGTGCATTCTGTCCGCTGTGATGAGCTATGGATGCGTCGAAGGAGCCAACGCCGGTGATGCCAGAGAATCGACTGCTTCGCGCCATCGCGGAGCGTCAACAGCGCAGTCACGAACTTCAGCTCATGAGCCGCATCAAGGGCTCCCAGCTGTACCAACCGACACCTTGCATTCAGAGCGCTCTGGTGTGCAGGATTGGCAAGAAGGAGCACGGCAGATGATGCAAGGAGATCTTGGAGATCCCTCGCCTCGAGTGACTGCAGTTCCGGGCGGGACGTCGATAACGCAGCTCCCTTGGAGAGGGGTGTGCGGCACTGTCTCAAGTTTGAGACGCTCTGGAGGTAGGCCTTGTATGCGACTTTCTGAGGTACGCCAAGATGGCCATCAACGAAGAGGAAAGGTGCATGCTGCGCGGCTTCCGGAGGGGTTTCTGCTGTGAACCATTCCGAGCCGTCCCCGGGGAGAAGCTCAATCGCAAGACTATAGATTGACAGGGATGTCAATGTTTCGTGCCAAGTGATATGGCTGATGAGTGATGGCGCACTCACGGAGGTCGGTCGAGAAGGTCGCCGAGCTTCATCACTACCGTGGATGACATGGCCCCTTTGGAGCAAGCTTGAGTATTCAAACGTCCATTGGTGTCGGCCACATGAGACCAGGTCGACAAAGGTGAACTCACAAAGGTGACTCGGATACAGATTATTGAGTATGGTTATCACTGACGAAAGACGATATGAAGTCTCTCAAAGAGCTGGAACTTGGATAGTAGGCTGAAGTAATCATGCAGTGCACTGCGAAGTAGCAAATGCGGTGTTGACGCTCGCAACCCATGTTATTTGAATGCTCACGCAAACCTGCAAGGGCGTATAGCGATGTGATGTTCAAGCATTCCGCCAGCATAATGATACATCATCTACTCTCAAAGCAACACACGACCTATCGCAAGATCGCCCAATCCTCCTGGGCAGGATCGCCCGGGGGCGGGAACACACCCTGCGGCTGCGGCTGCTGAGGCGGCTGTCCATTCGCCTGCCTCCGCTGTTCCTCTTCTCTCCTCAGCCGCTCGACCCACCTCCCGCGCACGTACAGCAAGATCGAGACCATCAGGCAGAGCACGACCAGAAGCATCGTCTCCGCGAACTCATCCACATCCTCCTCCTCGCGGTAACGTTGTCCCCGCATCGCAGCGTCAAAGTAGTCCTCGGGACCGAAGTCGCCGTCTCTGTCTGCCTCGGCTTGACGGCGCTCGCGAGCCCACTGAGGGAGATGATTAGCAAGCGTAACAAGACATATAGGCGCGAGCGCGTACGCACCTGAACGGGATCCTCTTCATCCTGCGTAGCCCGCTCTTGGTCATGCCCGCGTCTGCGCCTGTTGAATTCTTCGCGCGCTTTCCCCAGATACCATGGTCCCTCGTCAAATTCCTCTCCATCTTCGAGCGAGGGCTGCCCGATGTTGGGGTCTTGAGCGCCGTCAAGTTCTCGAGCGTCCGGATTGTCATAATATGAGCGACCTGCAAGCACCCCGATCGTCATCAGAAGAGCCACGGAACCCATGGCCGTTTGAACGTACCATCCTCGTCGCCTTCCCAGAAGCTCAAGCCGTTCTTCCCACCCATAAGTGTATGCCACAAGCTCCGTGCGTGCAGTTTGATCAAAGACAGGAGCACAGGGAGGTACGCTTCGCTGTTCGTCTCGTATGCAAGGTCGTAGTGACGTTTGGCCAGATGGAAGTCCTACGACCCACGGCAGTCAGTACCTGAGACTGAAACGCCTTGGGCTCTAACCACTAAGACCCACCTGAGGTACGCCAATGCCGTTCTCATACATCCATCCAAGGTTCCACATCGCCAAGGCACTCATCTGGGTGTCCGCCGCTGACTGGTAGTACCCCGCCGCCTTCTCCCATCTGACAGACTCAGGCTCGTCCGGAACGCCTAGGCCATGGTAGTAGTAGTCTCCCACTTTCACTAACGCGTCGACGTTCCGCTGAGCAGCAGACCGTATCCACTGGGTCAAGGCGAGGCGGGCGGTGTCGTTGGACGGCGAATAAGGGGCGAAGCGTGTGAAGCGGAGGATGCTCTTGTCTGAACCATACGAAGTGAGCCCGACACCGTGCAGAAAGGTGCTACTAAGAGATACTCACCTTGGTCGAGAACATAAGCGAGGTTGTTCTGCGCGACCTCGTAGCCTCTCTCCGCCGCGATCCACCAACGCAACATCGCCATCTCGCTTGCTCTCTCCGTGCCGAGAGCCCAAAGGTCGTCAGCTTCTTTGAGTAGGTTGTCTTCCCAAGCGCCACGCTCCGCTACCAGCTTGTAGAAAGACACGGCTATCGCACACGAGCTGCCCGCAATCTCCGGGGGGATCATGGCTGCGCGCGCTTGTCTGGCTTGAATGTCTGCGAGGTAGTAGTACGCTTCGAAGGGTGAGCCCTGGCGGAGTGCGGTCTCAAAGTAGGCCGTCGCCAGTTTGAGGTCGCCACGTTCTATTGCTAGTTCAGAAGCTGACTAGGTTGATAGACGAGCTGGACCTACCATAGTGGTACTTCCCGATGTTGACCTGCGCCTCCGCCAGCTCTTGAGTCGCGGCGGCTGCGAAGTGCGCCATCGCCTTCTTCAGGTCCTTCTTACCGTCGACCAAACCGTCACGCCAAATGATGCCCAAACCGTTATGGCATTCTTTCTCGTTGTACTCCGCTCCGCGTTCGAACCACATCTTTGCCATGACAGGGTCTTGTTTCACGCCTTCCCCACGAAGGTACATACGGCCTAAGTAGCCAGCCGCAAGGGCGGCATAGCCAACTTGTGCAGGACCCTCTTCCTTAGTGGAGACATGGGGCTGACGAGGGTTCGCAGGGTCGCGGGGCCAAACTTGTCGCGCGATACGCAGGAAATAGTGCCGCGCGTGATGGAAGTCTCTTGGGATGGCACTAGCACCATCGCCTCCAGACGCTATACCGCCAGGGGTGCTGTATATGCTACCTTGGTAGAATATCTTCCCGAGGCGGTAAGCGAAATCAATCTCGCCACGGTCGGCATTGAACTGGACAATGTGTGAGTAAGAGTATGGAGAGTTGACGGTGTTCGACCCACCAGATAGTACTCAAGGAGGTCTTCCCACGTCTCTCCGGCAGCGCGAGCGTTCGCAGTCTTGATCACGGCACGGCCTGCATTGAGCCCGGTCGACGCGACACTGGCTCCGGGACCATACACACCGCCAACAAGGTCCGAAAGCCTAGGCGGAAGCAAGGGGAGTGTTCGCCCACCAGGTGGCCCCGCAAGAAACTTGGCCATGGCTGAGGCACGTCAATGTCACTCTCATGTTAACGTCCCAACTGTACTCACCCTGCTCTGCGGCGTCCTCGTACCACTGCAATGCAGCCATGCAATTCTCTGCAACTCCAATACCAGACCAGTACCGATAGCCAAGAGCCATCTGCGCGCCCTTGTGACCCCCATGGGCCGCGAAAGTTAGGTAGAGCTGGGCCTTGGCTTGGTCGACTGGGACAACGTCGTGGTAGCCGGTGCCGTGCAGAAAGCCGAGAATGGCCTGCGATGATGCATTGCCTGTAAGATGAGCGTGCGTGTCGAGCGTCTGGTACGCAGCCATAGGGTCCGTTGGGAAATAGGTATTGGGAGGGAACTGGTATGGCGCAGGTCAACCAAACGCGTTCGAGAAGTGTACGTAGTATACGCACCAGCGCAAGATGCCCAAGGGTATAGAGCGCGTCCGTATTCCCAAGATCTGCTGCGTGTTGCAGCAAGTCTACAACTTTCACGGCCTTACCCTGAAGTTCCTCTTCTCGTTTCCTCCCACTCGGTAACTCGCGCCCAAGGAAATCCGTTACGATGCTAGGCAGCCAGGAATGGTTCTTGAGCTTGACGAGGATGCGCAAAGTGCTCGCAATAGGACCCTGCCCTTGTATGCTAGGTAAGAATGAAGATAGAGGGTAGCCAGACGAATGGTGTGAGGGCTCCTCAGACTGAGTGGGCGGGAGGGCAGTCAAGGTAGCAAGGGTAGACATAGCCTGCTTGTACGCCCTGGATGCTGAGCCATCAGAATCAGGGATATGTCGCGCTGGTCAGACGGTATGAGGTACCTTCTACTGAGGGGTCAATGGTTTCCAATGCTTCGCCGCGTTTGCCATTGCCCGACGCGTCCTATGATCGCATGCTAATTTAGCAGGGTTTGCGGAGGAATCCACGCAACAGTACCTACATTAGCACTGGCGAAAGCCGCTATAGCGACCATGCAGAATGTGGCCAGACTGGCCTTGCGCATCTTGGTCTTCTTGGACGACGGCATCGTGCGCCGTGGACCATGCAGAGCGTGAAGGGGAAAGTGTGGTGGCGGAGCGAGAGTGAGGTACACGTCTGTTACACGTCGGCTCCAGCATTAGCGCTAGCGCCATTTGCGATCGTTTACCTCAATTATAGGGACTTGATTGCGAGTTCTAATGCGAATTACATTTCGATGACAGCTCTACTGATATAGTCAATGATTACGTAAGCACAACAACTAACCTCTTAATCTGAGTAAGTGTTTGCCATCTCGAGGCGACGTCGAGGATGACCTGCTCCATCCTCGTCTCTGTACATCCATCACCCTATTGCTAGACTTTGGCGTATGGCTGTAAGTCTGCATACACTCGCATGCTTGCTCCGAGTACTGACATATCGAAGAGTTATGACCGCTCTATAGAACAAGTCCACGAAGCGTACCGCCGGCTCACCCACGAACAGCTTATCCTCTTCCTCAAAGTCCGTTCACTCCCCACATCTGGCTCAGACGTAGAGCTCGCATCACGGCTCGCCCAATTCGACATTCACACCTACCACTTCCCAAGCAAAGATGGCCAAAGCGGTCGCGAGACGCCCGATGAGGGCCATGACGCCTCCAAGCCCCGCGCCCGGGTGCCCGACCTCCCTGTCGAGGTGCTTGCAGAGATAATGGACCACGTCGGCGACTGGGAGCTCGCCAAAGCCGTAGGCGTGCCCACATCTCTCCCCCAACCTATCCCCTGGACGCGCGCAAACGCATGCGACCATGCCATCCTGACCGGATACATCCCCCTCATCCGCGCTGCCGATCCGGCCACAAACAGGCCGACGAAGGTCAGCGCAGTGCTCGCGGTGCGCTTCAGTTATGTCAACGTCCTCGAATACCTCTTCACCCACCACCGCTCCGTCTTCCTGTCCATGTACAGTGATGATCTCCTCCCCATAACGGCCTCTCTCCATGGCCGCACCGCTGTTCTGTCCTGGTGGAAACATACCCGTACACATCACCCCGACGTCATCCCTATGCCCAAACCAGAGTCCATCGCGGACGCAGTAGACGGTGCCTCGCGCAACGGACAAGTCGCTTCATTAGACTGGTGGATAGACTCAGGCTTCCCGTTCGAGTACACCGAGGCCGCGCTCGAAAGCGCATCGGCAAAAAACAGGATTGCGGTCCTCGACTGGTGGAAGGAGAAGAGTCTGAGCCCGCGCTACCGTCTTCCCCTCAAGATCGGGCGGGTGATGGACATGGCAAGCACCGCGGGGCACGTCGAGGCGCTCGAGTGGTGGGCAAGCTCGCAGCTCGAGCCCAAGTACGACCGCCAGGCGCTCTATCACGCAAGCTGCCACGGTAAAGTGGAGGTGTTGCAGTGGTGGCTCGGCAGCGGTCTGCAAATGATCTTCGATCAGGAGGCGCTCACTGGGGCGTCGCGGCACAATCGCCCTGAGGTGCTGGAATGGTGGGACAAGAGCGGGCTGCCGATACAGTACCGGATGTGCGACATCGAGGAGGCCCTCGAGGATGCGATAGGCGGCGGTGAGCAGGCGCGAGAGTGGTGGCGGCGCAAGGGAGTGGATTTCAATGCGAACGATAAGGAGTGGTCCAAGTTACAATACCTGAACTGAAGGTGCTCTCGTGTGTCTCGTGTCTTTTGCATGTATCCATATTCTGGCCTACTCGATCTTACCTCATGTATTCTCCCAGCTTTGCGATGACATGACACTCTGTTTTAGTGATCACGAACACCGAAGACCTTACCCACAGATCCTGCCCTCAGGTTGCACGCTAATTAGAACGCCTTGCGCTGAGGACCCCAGTCGTCTCATCGTGTACAGCCCATAATACCCGACTGAGCCGTTCAAATTCCTATCCCCCACTTGCATGTCAGTCCCGCATCGCATTCAGGCATTCTCCTCCGTTCACACGTGCAAAGAATCATACAATGTTGGCGGAAGACTACTAGCTAGAATACAGGCGGATTCTGGGTGCGCGAGTCGACGCCACGGGCGACAAGCGAGAGAAAGCGGGCGAGAATCCGGATGAGCGAACGGGGACGGAGAAATACTGCGGATGCCATACTATCTACGCTACTTTGGACGGACGGACGACAATGCGTGGTGTACAGGACGTTGAGACGGGGTGGGATGGGGAACCAATAAGATACGTATTGACGTTGGGGGTAGGGACAGCTCGGACGGCAGCTGATACATAATCGAGCGACCATCGCGACTGGCAGCAAACGGCAGGATCCAGAGCAATGGCAACGACGCTGGAGGTGGCGACAACGGCGGCCTGCCTGCGGAGTGGAGGACGATGTCAAAAAGGGGTCTTTCGGCACTCCAATCGCATGACGAGTTCTAAGAATGGGTTGGACATCTTCACACCGCTCCGAAGGAGGACGAAACCTGCCGAGCTGCCGCTCAGAAATCCCATAGCGTGCCCTGCACAAAGGGAGCAAATCGCAAGCGTCAGCAACCTCGCGTTCGACTGGGTCCCGCGTACCCGTTCGCCTTCACAAGGCTCGAGCACATGGGAGACCCCAACTGGGAATACAAGGCACGTACGAATGCGGGGATGCCGGCCGCCTTGCAACCTTCCATGAGCTCCTTATTGCCCTGCCAATTTGAGGTGATGAACACAACTTCTGCCCCCCATGAGTGGTACGCGTCCTTGATGAGCTTGACTACGTCCGGGCGGCCTCCTACGTGCACACGCGTGAGAACCATGCCTGGCGGTGTGAGAGCCAATCGCTAGTGAGATACTCACCTCGCGCTTTGGAATCCCATAGGCATACACGGTCCGGCCAGAGGTGACGGTAGATGAGGCCGGAGATGGTAGGCCCAAATGTCTTCTCCTGATCTGAGCCAATCCATATGAGATACCTGTTCCGAGGCGGTCAGTTCACGATTCGTTCGCCCTGGTGCCCGACGCCGGTGCTACGGCGCGCATAGTCCGCGGAGGGGTGCTCACCAATCAGGATTCTGCGAATGCGCGGCGAGATCAGATTAAATGTCGGATATTGAGTGGCACGACACGAGCTGCAACGCACCTGGAGACATGTCGACAGGGCGGCGCCGAGTCCTGTCCCGGTGCACACACGGATGCCTCTCTTGTACATTGTCGACGAGTGAGATACGCCCGCAAACTGTGCGTCATACTTAGTCAAGCGGTCCTTCCCTCCGGGATGAACAATGATACGCACCTTGAGCTGACGCGTCCAAAGGTGTGTGGGAGGGTCATTGACCAACGAGCGGGTAAAGTCGCCTTGCACTCCGCAGATCAGGTAGTGATACTTCGCGTGAGGCCCCTCCCTGACAAACATACGACGGCCCCCGTCAGCGACTCAAGTTCCATGGGAGACATGCCACCAAAGACGTACGACACGATGCCAAAGGCATGGTACTCCATTATCGATGACCGAGATATCCGCGAAATGAGACCCTGTTGCATGCCTCGCTCGAAGCGAAGGATCGCCACCTTGGGAGACGGCTGCGGAGCACGAGCGAAGCTTAGTGGATGGGGCGTGCTATACTACCTTTGGAACAAGTCACTCACCACCTCAATGTCGACTTTGACTTCTCTCACGGTGAACCATGGGATCAGAATGCTGTGATATAATCGTTAGACGAAGAACGTGGAACAGACATAAACGAGTTCACGTACAGTATGGTCATACCAAAGACATACCAAAAGTCTTGCTGCCGAATGACGTGACCACCGTCTGGATTCCATGAATGCGTATCCAGGTCGTAGCTGTCGCCGAGCACCACGAATATCCATGCTGTGAGAGGAAGGCAATTAGCATCGCGGCTCCGGCGTCAGGCGTGTCGGGTCAGAGCAAGCGGACTCGGCAAATGAGAGAAAAGGTCGCGGTGGTGTGAGTAGGCCAGCCTTGCGCCGGTCTAGCGATATGAAAGCAATACCTACTTGAGACAAGTCCAACCCTGCGGGCGATGACTGTGAGTAAAACGGGCGCCTCACATACCCGATTGGGACGCGAATACTCACCAACCGATGAACCGATGGTGCCTCTCGAAAATGCTGTACGATCGTGTGAGGGTCTGCGCTTGGAGTGGGAAGGACAGAACCACGTACTTGTGGTGCGTATTGCGAACCCAGGGAAAAGCGCTCGCGATGCTGACAGCGACGGCGATGTTGGTGATCACGCCTGTTATGAGCACGGCGTCGTGATTGTCCTTGTGGTCGATGAAGATGAGGACGACTCGGAAAATGAGCCACGCGAAGCCTGCTGTCGCACAACCAGAGTGGATGCCGCCCAGGTGTTGCAGCACTGAGGTACATGCGAGTCTGAACCATAATGGAGGCCACTACACGCGTCGTCAGTTTTCGTACATGCTCCTCAGGAGCCAGCGCCTTCGCTCACCTTGCCGAAGCATGTATTGAAGAACCAGTATAAGCAACGACCAAAGACCTCGTTACGCATCAAGAGCGCAAAGATCAAGTTGCCCAGAATAAAGGCACCGGTGTATCGTCGGGGATACTTCCAGATGTTGAGGATGGCAAGAAGAAGCCCGACTCCGTTGAGCGTGACTACAAGCGTGAAGAACTTCCTGCGGATTGCATAGTACAAGTCAGCGCAGATGTCTTGGGCTTCGAGCTCTCGACATACCGATACGTAGTGAACCATAGCTCGAAACGAGCCCATCGGCTTATCCTCCGTTTTGGTTTCTTCGACGATGAAGATTCCTTCTTCGCCTGCGCTAGCGCCAACTCGATCGGCTTCTCGTTGACTCCTGACTGTGCTGCTAGACCTCCCGCGGCGTCTTGTATGACCGCCTTCGACGATACTGGGAGGACTGGGAGTGGTGTGAGCGTGTCCAAGGTCCCCCTCTCCGGATCTTCCACAGCCTCAATCCTCGGCATAGCGCAATTGCTGATAGAGAGACACCGAAAAGCAGTGGTGAGGAAATGCGGAGGCTGCTTGAGGATGGCAGGCGGCGAATGATGAGGCCTGATGAGTGAATGAGAGGGGAGGGGGAAACGAAGCAAGATGGGCCACAAGACTCAGGCCGGGGTCAAATTAGGATGGACTGAATACAGGGCGCAGCCGTGCGTCCAGAGAAAGGCCGAAGTCTTTTAACTGCGGGGAGAATCCGAGGTGGATGCGAATACATTCTCCGGGAGGCCGGGGCACGCTTGGGAAGCGGTCGAGGCTGCCCTGGGAAGGCGAGATATGGACATGGCCTGCCTGCAACATATGAAAGAGTTCACACAGCTTATCGCGTTCTCCGCTCGATGGCCTCAGCATGGGAGAGAAGAGGAGAGAGACACCGCGGCGGCACACAGCGGCACACGCGAACCTGAGCCCTGCGCCTCTGCCCCAATATGGGACGTCCGATCTCAGATCTGCACCAGTGGCTATACACCCTTCCCGCCCTCAGCTCATCGCAGCCGATTCGTTTCCCGACAACATGCTCAACCCGAGGCCACTTTGTGAGGAATGTACTTGCGGATAATGACTTCTTGCAACAGTCAGCGCATATGCGGAATGCATCGTCATGCACACTCAGCTAGCCTACTATTCGCACAACTGGCACGCGCGACTCTATATAGACTGAACCCAGCTTCGCGTTGCCTTTGAAGCACTGATAGTCGCGCCCGTCTATTTCAGAACATATGGTGTATGACTGCGAATTCGAGAAATGTCCATAAATCATATCGACAACACCGGCTATCCCGACCCATCATGATGTCGGGCCCTCCCCACAGGTCAAGCTCAAGTCCAACCAACCCAATGATACTGTATGCATACATTCCTGACTGCATACGCTAGTCTATATCTTCGTGGTTAGATCATAACGGTGAACAAGGTTTGTTTCAAATTCGCTGTCCAAGCTCACTACGTCTCATTAGGTCCTATCAAGACTCCAGGGACATATGCAGCCTAACTTGAAGCAACAGAATCATTTGCGCTGAGCACGATGAGAAAGACGTCTATTGGCTAGATATTTTCACCTTATCCTATCAAAACCGATTCATCCGGCGTGCGTTCCCATACAGTATAAGCATTCGCACACTGAGCTTGAACCCCACTCGGAGGTGACTCAATGACGAAGCCCGGCGGGAGCGCTTCCTCGTATCCTAGCGAACGCATCCCACGGGCCCGGAGTGCGACTCCACGTCCTGATTGGGGTGCCGAGCGACTGCCATCGCCCCGACCGCACTCGACCCATGGGTTAGGCTCCATCGTATGCTTTTGGTGCCAACGACGGCTCTTAGGCGAGTGCCCAAACTCTCTGCTCGAGGACCCACACAGCGGTACTGGCGCAGAACGTGGGCCATACATGGCTCGCTCTCAAAATACTGCGCAATCATGTGTTCAGGCGCGGTGGTGATTCTCCGACGCTCAGAAGCCGCTTGTTTCCTTGTCCATCTGTCTCTCGCCATATCGTTCCCGCACACAGCTCATTCAGCGTGTCTGAAAACACAACTAGCAGCCGATTCATCCTACGACTATCCCGGCGGTGTGGTTATATGAATGCGGCGTCGTCTACGCTCTATCGGAAGGCCGAGGAATCCGCTGCTCTGTAGCACAGGCCGATTCAGTTTTGTGGGAGTTCAGACTACTTATGGCCCGTGTCGCCGACATTTTGTAGAGCTCGCACTATCTTCATTGTCTCTCAACGGTCGGTACCCTTGGTAGATGATCGTCGTTATCCATTGGCTATAATGCCGTGGTGCACAGGCTAGCGAGGTGCAGGACGTCTATCCTTTCGGAAGGACGAGGCAATGAATGTATTGTATATACGTATGTGCCACTAGGGGAACATTGGCACCAACCCGGTACGATCGCGAGAAACGACAAGTACCCCATTGATTGTCACTCACTGGCACAGCCAGTGGCGATAGTAGCCAAGCATTGATTCTGCTGACTTGTATTGCTCACTCGCCTAGTTTGAGGTGTGCGGGCGTCGATACACTGGCAAATGGACATGCATATAGATCATTGACATAGTGATACAGAGTAACACACGAACAACACATTTGGAGGATGACAGCATAACAGAGCGAGCAGATTAGCGTTGGAAGAAGAAGAAGAGCAGGGGATTCGTGAGCCGTGCAAGTCTACCACCTCTGGAGTGATGCTCAGGCTTTGAGCAGGCGATCCAAGAGCTCCTTGTTGCGTGCTCTCAGCTCTTTGGCCTCGGCCTCGTACTTTGCGGCAAGGGACATCCACAGGTCGACCTCGCGCTTCCTCTCTTCCTTCTCCTTCTCGACCTCGCGCTTCCTCTCTTCCTTCTCCTTCTCGACCTCGCGCTTCCTCTCTTCCTTCTCCCTTGCAACAGCTTCTGCAATCTTGCGCTCGTGGTAGTCCCTCTCAGAGGCCTGCCACTGTAAGAATTCCTGCGACACTTGATACGGCATGATCGCGGGGATAGAGAGGTTCGAGAAGTGTCCCGACGCTGCAGGTGTGGGGTCAGCGACGTGCTAACAGAAGGCGAGAACGATGTGAGCTTACATCCAGATGTCTTGCGGCTTTCGTCGCGCATCTTCGTCTTGGGGGTCGACGTGGGGAATGCACCGCCGATGGCGCGCGTGCCAAGGGGGTGGGCATGGCCGCGAGGCGACGAGGATCGAGAGCGCGCCGATTCGGATGTACGAGTCCTCATCGATTTCTCGGAAGACTCGGACGGGTGACGCTCCAAGCCGAGAGCAGCGACAGGCTGCACCTCGTCTTGGGCCGCTTGCGACGTGCCGGTATCGTCTATGAAACAAAACAAGCGACAGGTCAGTCGCAAGCGCGTGAGCACTAGATAGACCGACTCACCGACCCAACCTTGGGAGATTTCGCCTACGCCTTGGGTGGTGATATGCCCCGTGGAACTGGTCAGAGACTCGTCGAGGTTGTTCACGCCTTGAGCTACGTAGCCATGCTGCATTAGCAGGCGAAGATGCGTGTAGCATGTACACATACCTAGGAGGTCAGGGGCAGGCTGCATCACCAGGTCGGGAGGAAGATCCAGCGCATCATAAGCAACAGAGAAATCGTTGAAGTCGCCCGCATCAGCAAGATCTTCCGCCTGTGAGAGGTGCCCCTCCTCGATGCGAGACTGTAAGGCCACCTGCTGGCGCTCTAGACCCGTCAAGATAGTCTGCAGGAGGTCTTTCAGCTGCCTACGTCGATCTCGCTGTCGGGTGGGGACGGTATCGGAAAGCAATTGCAGATTCTTCTGGATCTGCCGGAGAGAACCGACGAGCCCCATTAGCTGCTCATACTTCTTTGTCTCCCTGCCGTAGACGGCGCGGATAAGCTCGAGGTGCCTAGGGACGATGTCCTTGATCCATTGGTCAATGCTGGGGCGACGCTCCCTATTGGTGTCTTCTGCAGACGACGCATGCTCAGGATTCACTGCCGCAAATGCTGCCTCCACTTTGTCCAGGAGGCCTTCCCAGCGCCGCTGAAACTCCTGATCGGACCGCGAGACAGTGAGGAGGTGTCGGGACAGAATGGCGAACTCGTAGCATTCCAGCTTCTTGGCGAATCGAGAGCGAGACTGCCTGACATCGGAATCTTCGCGTGAGGGTTTCTCGCTGAGATCCTGGACGATGATATGCAGGGCCGCGCTAAGATTGGCGGGGCGGTTGGAGGGCTTGTCAACAGTGGACATGATTCTAGGCTTGCGTGTGCTGGAGGGACGACGACGAGAGCCGAACAGATGGGGGACACGTAGTCTGAGGACGGTGAGGTGGATGTTGGGCGAGGGGCAGTCGGGGTGGGCTGCACACGCAGGATATATAGGCCCCGGGCCCTCGTTCATGTTGATGGACGATAAGCTGATGGTATCTGTGTTCGAGCTGGAAGGCGGTGGTGTGACTGGAACTGGCTGCATCCTCGAGGCGTTGTTGTTCCACCTATATGGCAAGTGGCAAGTGACTCGAAGCAACCATGAACGGACGCGTCTCGGTGGCTGTGTGTGGTTCGTGTACAATCACGTGATGTCATTGTGTCTGGGAGTCGGGTTCAAGCAGTGTCCAAGCTCAATCGCACGGCGGGCATTGTATTTGTACAGCACTGACAAGTCGTAGAAAATGGCTGCAAAAGAGGGTAGCGCAGAAAAGGCATTGGAAGCTCGCATTGAAGGTGCTATACGACCGCCTACCCAAAGACGTTTCGTCGATTTTTCTCTGCTGAAGAAGAGGCAACCACTTGTCTCGGCTTTTCAACGACTTTCCCTGCGCTGCAAACGAGCTACGAGTCCCCGTTGTGTAACATCTCAACCTTGCTTAGGCTCTCTGTACACATAAATCATGCCAAGATAGAGGGGATGACCCCCCCCCGTCCAAAGTTATCTGTTCCTACTCTCGCCGAGGGGGGGGGGGGGATGGGGCCGGGAGAAGCCCTGTGCGGACCAGCTCAGGAACGCCATCGGCTTCCCGCGATCGCAAGCGAATCTCTCAAGGCGGAGGAGGTACTTTACTCGCCACGAACATCATGAGGGTGCAGACCGCTGTGTCTGACAGAAGCTGTATCTATTCGGAGCTTAGAATTAGCTACGAGGAACGGCCCTAACACTTTGAAACGAAATCTCAACACCGCATCGGTGGCCATTTTTCCAGCATCTGGGTGAGTCGACCTACTGATTCGGGCTCAACCTCGGGATAACCTCCATTGCAATCATGCCCATCGGCATCGGCAACTCAATGCTCGGAGAAAATGCAGCTCTCGCCACTCAATCATCCCAACACTAATCCTTCCTAACATGGCCGTCCAAAGGCAAGCATTTCGCCGTCATTGCCCAGATAGGCATCTGGATAGAGCGACGCCCATACAGATCTACACTGATATCGAGGGCCAGAAGAAGTCGCGGCCGTGGGGAGCGAGACGCGGAGAGCGAGACTGAGCGACACGAGCCCCGCTGAGGGGTAGTGGGCTGCTCGTGATTTCCCCGCACATCGTTCCCGCTTGCTCTGGAGTCGTTCCGGTTCCTGGGCTGGGGCGGGACTGGTAGCAGTCTGGCTTAAACGGAGTGATTGCGCTGTGGCTAGAGTATCGCGGTGGCATGCGGTGCGTTGGCCTCGGAAAAGCGCGTACCAGAATATACTGCTGCTCGACAAGATGTAACGCACCGACATGTAGTAGATTAGCAGAGCGGACGACTGGGGAAAATCTCGGAATTATGTGGAGGCGTCACCAAAAGTGAGTCCGACGTCTGTGGCCAATGCTTTTGATAGGGAACGGTACGAGACTTGCTTCATCAGGGATAAACTACCTGCAACGTGCAATTGAGAACTTCCGGCCGCAGCAGCGACCGTTCACATTGCATGGTAGGCCGAGCGCCCCGAGTATGCGAAAATGCGAGGGTTTATCACGATGCAGCTCCAATGCATACTGCGAAAACATCGGCGGCGAAGTGCTCAGTATCGACGACCGATCTCAACAGTAGGAGCCAAATTTGGCGGCAGGAAGAGGTTCTTCCGGTACCATTGGAGCTCTATAGAGACGCTTCAGTCCGAGTACGCCATACCCAGGCTCGACGCCACTCACCTCGTATCGAACCTTTGATGTCATCAAGGGCCCTACGTAGAGGGTAAGTCCTAGAACGAGTGCATTACGGAGAAGTACATACCGATGGCTAGGTTCTACATGAGTGTGCGATTGTGTCGTTCTATACCACCGGCGCGCTAGTTCCTACACAATCAACGGGTATGAGCAGGGTCGCCATACACCTCACTCAATTGCTATACCTTGATTGATGATACATCTAGGAGGAGCAAGTGAGCATATTCTAATACGCAGTACAGGAAGCACTGTAACACTGACCAACTATCCTAGAACGTGACAATGATATATTAGCAGCCTTTTGTATGAAGGATCACAAGATGCATATTCACCGGTAATGCAACCAATCCACGATGTCTGGCATCTCTCCGACTAGGAAGGCTCTGTCCATGTGTACCGAGTTGCCAGCGAGGACGCCTGTACGTTCCTTCGGTATCCACTTCTTGATGTAGCTGAGGACTTGCTGCTGTACAAATTCCTTCGTGTACGGAGATTCAAGACATGCTTCTGTCAAGCCGCTCTGGGGGGCAGAAAATATTCATGGCACGCGAGGGAGAAAGTGGGAGGTTGCAACTAACCGCTCCGTGTGTGTTTCGACACCATTCGCCCATCCTGGATGTGGGGTGGTAAGTTGGGATGCGTCACCCGCGAATACCGGTACGCACCCGTCAAGCGCTTCCTTGTCCATACGAACGACGTATTGGATACCTTCGTCGACGATTTCAAGGTCGCCATTCGTAATCAGAACCTGAGAGTAGTATGTAGACCAAGCGTAGGAAGGGCTACATAGAACACACCGCTATCTCCATGATTTTGTCTTTCCTAGGATCCAGGCCTGTCATCTCGCAATCAATCCAGACAAGCGGGCCGGCTCCCCAGTCCAAAGGTTTCGCTTCCATGTGTGTTCGTAGTGTTCGTACAGTCGTAGGGCGTAGACACTTGCGAGTGGTTGACCGGAGGATTGACCTTAGCATCCGAGAGTAAGTAGAGCAACACTAATGAGGCGGCTCTATAGGACAAGAACAAGGAGACGATTAACACGGCCTCAGAGACAAGCCTTAGCCTAGAGAGAAAGCTTGAGTGTATATGGGCGCCTATCTACAGAGTAAGTACAAGGGGCTAATTACATAAGCGATCTCAGATCCAGGCGTTGTGGCGGAAAGTCGAGCGCGACCTGGAGCGCGTCGGTCATCTTGACCACAACACCGTTCACATCGTTCCCCTCACCCCTCCTTCCGTCGTGCTCGGGACACCTGCGCGATGACCAGCCCATCCTCGACGCCGAGATACCCTGGCGCACCTAATCCTACGCCCCGCAGCACCCAAAAAGGACTCCGCCCTCCCATATTCAATCCCTATGACAAGTTCACGCAGCCTGAGTTCGACGCGTGGATTACCGACATTACTGGTGCTCTCAAACGTGCTTTGGGAAGAGAGGATGCGCCACCTACCAATGAACGCGTGCAATCGACGACGTCTGAGGACGACGCTGCGGAAGAAGCTGTGGAAGACTCTTTCGCTGAGGTGAAAGCCCGGCGTTTGGCTAAAGGCAAGGAACGCGCACGGGATGAGGATTTTGAGACCGAGGAGGTTAGAGAAGGGTCTGTGCAGGATGAAGACGAAGAGCAAGATGGTTGGGGAGAGCCGTTTGACGATGCGGAGTACTCCAGCAGCGAAAGCAAAGAGGCGTCCCCGGAGGTCATCGAACTCCTCTCCGACGATGAAGGTTCCGATGCGGAAGCGAAGCAACTATCTGACGATGATGACCAGGAGGAGGCAGAAGGAGAAGAGGCAGAAGACGAAGCAGTCGCAGAATATGACGACGATATCCAGGAGGAGGACGTCCATTCGGAAGACGGCCAGGGTTCTCCCAGGAGCAGCCCCGTCCAGGAAGCATATCATGCTACGGAATCGTATGCACACGAAGTCACAGAGATTCTAGACTCTGACGATGAGGCCGAAGAGGCCGAAGAGGAGGAAGAACACCGCGTACTTCCTGCTAGGTTCCAGCGCAAGCCCGACATCGTTGCCCCTGCCCATCTAGAGTCTGATGAAGAAGAATACGAGGATGAGCTAGATGAGGAGCAAGCTGGAGAGCAGGCAGATCGTACGTTCGGGGCCGGTATACTTCGAGATCTTTGTACTCATACCATGGGCAGCGTTTCCGCCTCCGACCGAACGCAAGGAGCCGGTCGACATTGACGACCCATGGCGAGGCCCAGCTACTTACGCAGAGGACTTCTACTCTGGCGGTGATGTGCCAGCGAGTACGCTCGAGCACAAGAACCCACACACGCTTCCGACTGAGGACGACCGTAAGTACTGCTTTCGTCCATTATCCATTGATGTGTTCAACTCGTTTGCCAGAGCTCCCAGTTGAAGAAGCACCCCGAACACCCGATCTTCCAGACCCATGGGAGGGCCCGCGTACCTTTGCGGAGGACTTCTATGCTGGTGGCGACGCCCTTCCCACCCAGTCTGAGGGTATCACACCTTCACACCTTACACCCAAAGACGAAGGTCCCGTCTTCATCCCTGGCGTCACAGACTACTCCGAAGCGCGCGATCAGAGAGATGCCAAGGAAGAGACAGCTGATAATGACACCCACGATGCAGTGGATGTCGCTGCTCCCGCAGCTTCTGTTGGCGTGGTTAAGGACGACGCAGATGAAGCAGAAGAAGCAGATCTCTCGGACGCTGAACGATCTCCTTCTCCACCATCTGCTACTCTTCGTACTCATGTGGACTGGAATTGGCCTCCTGCCTTCCCAGGTCGAATCGCCACTGGTCCTGGCCACATTGTCGACTCTGAACGCGAGGTCTTCGAGATTAGTGACGACGACGACGATGACGATGACGATGGCGGCTTCAATGAGGTGCCTGCACGCGTGCCTGTCGATCACCCTGCGAATTCTGTCGAGTCTGAAGCTACCGCTATTGGAGATATAAATGCTGATCAAGCCCCTCAATCCGTAGATGCAGCTGGTAACACCTTCAGCTATACCTCTGAGCACAATTTCTGATCGTTCACTCCAAACAGATGAAACCGACATATATGCGGAATTCGACCAGCTGTACGACATGGCTGCGGAGGGTGCTTCCTTCAATACACAGGCTACCTTTGAACCCATCTCGCCTCCGGGCCTCGACTTTGGCACGCTGCCTCCCCCCATGGGCTTATATTCGCGCGTGGAGCCAGACCAAGATGTCCAAGCACTCGATCTGGGCGAAGGAGCACCTCGGCTTGAAGGTTTGGGCGATCTTCAGTACATTGAAACCAGTAGCGAACGCGAGTCCATGGACCGGGATGCCGCAACTACGGAGAATGTGCCTGTTGAAGCGATTTCCGAGTCGCGCAGATACTCCGTGGGCCTAGAAGAGGTCACAGACGAAGAGGACCCTAACAAACAGGTCTCTGACGCTTCCGCCAAACCACCGGTGGATGCGCCTCAGACCAACGAGCCCGAGATGGTCATCAGCGAGGTCGAAGACGACGAAGACGATATTCGGTCATCTGTGCCGCCCGTGGATGACATAGATATCTCGTCGGTACGTAGCGAGGTCGAGCCATCTGTCTTGGAGTACGTCGTGGAGGAGGTGGCAACCGAGGGCAGACGCACCGAGGTATGTAATATTTCCCGTACGATGGAATTCATCTTTTGACATTACACGTAGGAACCGGAGCAGCCGCTTGTAGACGACGAGGAGGCACCTCTTGCGGTGACGGAAGACCTTGCGGCAGATAGCAATCAGCTCACTGCCCAAGAGGATGCAGAATCCGCGCCGCAGCCCGCTTCAGAGTCCACCGACTCAGCCCTTGAGGCATCCGCAAAGACAGAAGCCCCTGTAACCCTCGAGCGCACGCTCTCCTCTTCCTCCAACTTCCCACCGCCTGTCTCCGCCAATCCCAATGTCCCTGACCCAGCCAGCCTTTCCCACACTCCCCTTTCCCCGGCGAGCCCCGATGCTCGGTCCTCCTCATCCCCTGCGCCCGAAGGCCACGACGCGACTGCTCTACCGGCGAATGTGGCATCGCACCCAGTGTTCCGCAAGCTCGCTTCAGTCTCCTCTCATAGTCCGAGCGGCTTGTTCACCCCTCTAACGGCTGAAAATTCGGCTTCTGTCACTCCAGAGAGGGGAGAGCCCGGCGCTACGGAGCCTGCTGAAGAAACTGTCGTTCAGCAAGAGACGAATGAGAATCTACCCGTGGAACCCGATGGTGGTGTTCCCGATGTCGTGGAGGCCGGTGCCCAATCACCTGAACAGGTCGGTGCAGGCCCCGAGGACGGCGTTCTCGAAGTGCAGCCCCCTCTTGAGGATGGTGAGTTGTAATCTACTGGCTGCAGGCCAATACTGACAACAGCCCTCAGACGTTCCAGATGCCGATCTCACTGCTGAAGTTGAGGAGACAGAACAAGAGGTTCCTATAAAGACCGTGGACGAGACTGCTGGACGCGAACCTACGCCCAATGTCGATGCTGATGCGGACGCAGATGCGGAGGGCGAAGATGATGCAGAATACGTAGCTCCCGAGGATGTGGTCGAAGCTTCTCCAGAAGAAGGACATGCAGACGTCGCCCCGGAGGTGGACGACTCACCACAGGTAGCGCAGGAGGAGGCTGTCGAGGTACCCGGGCATCCAGATGAGACTAACGGTACCGAAGACATGGCCCGCGAAGAGGCAACTACTCCGGTTCCTGATGCGTACGTGTTGATCTTGATGTTCTGCGATTTCTGTTGGCTCACGACGGAACGACCTATAGCGATACTACACCCAAAGCTACTGCGGCTGAGCTGGACGACAAGACTGTACCAGACTTGGACGCCGATGTGCCCTCTTCCCCTGCTCGCCAATCCATCACTGGCGAAACGGAGGAAGCTCGTCCTCTCAAGCGCAAGCGCAAATCGCCAACCGCGTCGCCTCGGCCGACACGCCTCACACGCTCGAGATCGTCGCTCCAGGCCGCACAGCGTGCCTTTCAGGACGATGTCGAGAAGGTGCCCAAAGCAAAGAAGGGCAAAGGCAAGGGGAAGCAACGCGCCGATGCCGAGACGGACGAAGAGGACAATGCATCTGTGGCTAACAGCCACGTGAGCGAGAGCACTTCCGGTGGCTCGTCTACCGCTGCGCAGAAGATGCTCGTACCCGATAGCAGGGGGAACTCTCGAGCCTCTTCCGTAGTCTCGAATGCGCCAAGCACGTATTCTGGACTATCCCAGCCTTCGCCGACCATCGATCGTATCCTACCTAGTAATGGTAGCCACTTCCCTCCTCCACCCTTCATCCATAATCATGGTATTCTGCACCATCATCATGGCCGACCTATCGCGCCCGTCGTTCCCCCAGTGCCAAAGCGTCAACCATCCGAGCCTCCCGTACACGCCAGCGAAGTTGTCAGACGAGCATCTGCAGAACCCGGTCCCTCCTCGCAACCTGTGCTGTCTCGAGCACCCTCCACAGCGTCGACGAGCTCCCCCGTCACCCGCTCAAATTGCCGATTCCACATGATCAGTGTGCCCAAAGAAGAGGAAAGTGAAGATGGACCGCGATTGTTGTTCGCCGTGCCTGGATGCGCCCTCGGAAACGCAGAGCTCATGAAGGACGAGAACATCAACGACCTGGGTCTTGTCAAGGCTGAAGACATCCCTCGCCTCATACGCGATCTCGACTCTCTCAATCTCTCCCCCTATCTAGTCGGCGTACTGCGTCAACTCGTTGGCGTCGATTTGCTGCGGGAGCAGGAAGTGTTCTACATCCCGCGCCGAGACGACGGAGTGGTCATCAAGTCGCGGAAGAAGGCGCACCGGGCAAAGCCTAAGAAGATGGAGTCCATCAGTGCACGCACTCTGTCGGCTGCAACCGTGTCTCGCTCCAAGGAGGCTCGGCCTATGGCTCCCCCGTCCCAGGCATCAGTATCCACGTCAGGCGAATCTGCTAGCTTCGCAGGACGGTTATCGCAGAGGGCGAGCGTTGCCACTACCGCGTCCATGTCTGGTAGCGAACTCAGCGAGCTGGAAGACGAGGCTCCCCCGAACAAACGAGCGAAAGAGGCACACCCCGAGGTCGACTCCGCCGTCGAGTCTCAGACTCAACCCGCCGAGCTGTCTTCCGCGGCACCACCAGGTACCCTCGACGAAAGCGCAAGCACGGCTTCTGCTGCCCGCCCGTCGCGCAAATTGCAGCCCAGACGCAGTAGGAGGCTCGGCATTGATGCTGCCGCCTACAAACCTGAGGGCGGCGACAGCGATGGCTCAGACGGTGGAGAGGGCGCAGACACCAAGAGGCGCCGTAAGCGGGGTACGAAGAGGGGTCTCAAGCGCACTCGGACGGAGGAGAATGGAGAGAACGCGGAGGCTCCAGAAGGCAGCACGGACAAGCCGAAGAGGCGTAGAGTCCGCGCGAGTACATCGAACGAGGACAAGGGTGCTGCTGCAGCTACCGGAGAAAGTGCATCATAACGCGTTGTAATAGGCTGTGTACTATACTACTAGTAGTATTGCTTTCTATCGGTATCCGGTTTTCTTTGCGACGTATTGTCTGCAACGCGCTTTCCCATGAGCTTACAGGTTACTTTGCTGCTCGAGACGGCTAACGCGAAAGCAAATACGCAAGTATGAGTAGCATAGCCTTGAGGCCTCAACTCCAGATGAGATTCTGATTCAGGTGTACATCGTCACAATACCACAATCCGCAGATATCAGTATGCGTATGCGTAATCCGAAGAAGGCGTTTCGTCGTCGGATGAAGCCTCTTCCACGATGGCGCCCAAGCCAGGCATCTCATCTGCTGCAGTGCCGGACCTGAGGGCAAAGATGTTTTCCAATAGACGATCGCGCGCCTTGTTTTCCTTGACCACAATCCGTGACGCGATATCCTCCAACTCGTGCGGGAGGAACCCCGCCCCACATAGCATGATGGCCATCAGGTGGTATGCGTTCGGAACGTCCAGCGCGGTATCCTCCAGCATCGCTATGTCGGGCTCGAATGCTCTGGCGCGATTCCCTTCCGTGCGGAGGACGGTCCGTACTGCGGGTTGTGAGAGGAAGGTGGCGACGAAGTTGGCGTCGGCCTCATCGCCTCCGGATAGAGCAGTAGACACCATGGCGTACACCAGACGATAGCGCTGGGTCGAGCGCATATCAATGATGGCAGCTTCGGCGCCAGGCAAGTTTCTCGTGGAGAGGAATGCATGCGCGTCCTTGAGATACTGTACGGACGTCTTGATGTCTTTCCTGGCGTGTGCTGGGTTGACCGGACCTGGTACGTCGCCTATATCGTCGTCGAGTTCAACATCATCTCGAAGGCCGTAGATGTCGCTTCTTTCTACATCAGAAGAAAAGACGTCGCGAGGCTGGGGATATAGGCATTGGTCGTGTAGGTCCTACACATGAGTGAGCACAGAGGGTGACGTTCCTGGGGGATTGATTACCGACCATTATCATATAACGGATCTTGAAGGAAAGCGTGTCTTCCTCCAGGACTCCTTCGACGAGCGGCATCAAAGAAAGCCCGTCGATCAAGGAAGAGGCCTCGGTGGAAGCGACGACGCGACGGAGCATGCGACAAAGCGCGACGCAGTGGGTATCAGAGTTCTGGGCTGTCTCTGAGAACATCGAGGTGACTAGTTCTTGCACGTCGTCGCTTCGGAGCACCCCGGAGACGAGGAGCTCACCAACGAAGGACGACAGGGCGAAAGCATCACTCGCGCGACCCTGGGCGAGAGCCAACTGAATGCCATCCAGTATCGCGCGTTTCAGGTTCGACTGGAACGAAGCCGCTAGAGCAACCCGGTGAAGTGGGTAGACGTCCCGCCAGCGCAAGTCTTCTCCTTCCGTTTCGTCTATCGCACGCTCGACCATCTTCGCAACGAGAGTTATCAACTGAGGGTCCTCGACACACCGTGACACGATGAGGTGGCAGAGTGTCTCCACGACTACAGGATCGCCGCTCCTCTCCGCACGTACAACCAGGTTGGCAAAGCGTCCGGCAGTATGTTCAAGCATAGTACTCGTCACCTTGTTCAATAGACCACAAACGGTCTGACGGAGGGATACCGGATGGACGATTGGGCTCCAGGGGCGCCAAGCGTGCACGAATGTGATGCGACCAGTGTGCGCAATCGGCGTAGTCGGTGAGGACATAGTGTAAATGGAATGGAGCCGCTTGTGGGTTGTAGTTGACAGAAGAGCGCAGAGGTGCTAGCTGTAGAGTGGGGCGTAGAGTGACGTGTAGAGTGGGGAAGTGGCAGGCATTACGAAGTCGAGCGGAGCCTTCCAGACGAATTGGGCGGCCTGGAGCGTCAAAAGAGCAACCATGGATTGCAACGGGTGTGCTTACCGTAACCTAATAGAACTCAGTCATGAACGTCGGTTGTCGCCGGTTATATTTGAACCCGGGAACATCGTGGTCCTAAATGAAGGTGAAATGAAGTCTCCGCGGCAATCCTCCGTGAGCCGTCGACAAGACAGTCGTAATCTTAGTAGGGGGTCCTGTGACGTCTTCCCACAAGGCGACTATTCAATAGGATCTCTGACATCCTGGAAACAATTATTACCAGTGAACAAGCTAGATAGAATGATTGCAACGAATGTATCTGCACGGAATGTCTATCAGTCGTCCCGTAGCACAGCAACCACGCTGAAAGAGACCATCAAACTCACAGTACATGAGGTAAATATTTGACCTTCATAGCAGTAGAGAGCATCAGTGAGAGCACGAGCATACGGCGATTAAATGATCGCGAAGCATATTATGAGAGTGACGAAGCCTTAAGGGCCACGGAGCCACCTGGCGTACCAGCTTACGAGCGACTCCGCTTCTTCTTTGGGGCTTGATCATCAGAGCCATCGCTCTCATCGCTCTTGCCCCGTTTCGAAGCACCTTTGGCTTGCGACTCTTTCGTCTCGCTAGGCCCGTCGTCTCCGGCCTCACTGTCTGAGGCAAACTCTTGGGCGGGAACTTTCTTCCTCAGCGCCGGTTTCTTGCCCTTTGCTTTGGGTTCGGGCGCAGACGGCTTGTCGTCATTGTGCTCGTCTTCATCGTCCGAGCCGAATGGATTACCGTCATTGGCCTTCTTCTTCAGTTTCGGCTTCGACTTCTTCGTCTCTCCTGAAGCAGCTTTCTTCGCAGTGGCCTCCTCAGTTGCGGCAGCCTTGGCGGTGCTGAGTTCGGCGAAGTATTCATCTTTCAAAGCCTGCCGTAATGCATGTCCGTCGTGAGTGAAGCCCGCCCTGTTCACGTGCAACGGACATGCCTTAATCTCCGTGTCTTTCATCAAGGCCGTATTCTTCCAGACCTGGCCACGTCAAACGTCAGTGGTCGGACAAGACAGGTACAGCACTGAGAAGTACTGACCGTCGACGAAATCCCGCTGGGATGCTTGCTGTCGATACCTTGATGAACGGTCGATCAGCATCACTAAAGTAATGAACATGTAGCGCTCACCTATTGAAGTGTACAGGTTCGACTTCACGCCCATGAGGTTCATGCCATGATTGCGTAACAACACTTTCATCACCTTCAATCGCATGTCAGTCGTGCTTTGTCAAATGCTATGACACACACATACCTCCGTAATACTCGCTTTGTCGTAGACGTCCGGCACGTAGACACAGATTAGGTGAGAGTAATTGGGCGTCTCGCTCTGAGGGCTTGTCGCTACCTTTGCCAGGAATGCGCTAGTAGAAGAAAGCGGCCCAGATACAAGAGAAGCTACTACGGTCAGACGGCTGTCCCTGGTATGAAGGGGATTGGCCTCACTGGCTATAGAGTTCCATATGATATCAACTTTGTCCGTCGGCGCGAAGATGAGCCTGCGCCGGAGTTGTGAGTGCACCAATCAACATCATATATCTGGATCTTCCACCATTTCCCAGAAACATAACCATGCCTCTCAGATATCTGTTTGAGTTTCTCTGTGGCTTCATGTTGGACCTGAAGATGCGCGTGAGAAACTCGGGGTGTATGTGGATGCTGTCTTAACTTGCCTCTTCACGTAGCTCCTTCTTGCTCTTCAATCCTTTCTTTTTGTTTGACCTAATCGGAATGGACGTGTCATTCTACATGTACAAAGCATGAGTATACATTCGTCCCTATTTGGCCAGTGTTGTTCTTTTGTTCCGACGTACCTGGATGTTTTGTACTCGCTCCGTGATTTCGGAGACTGTTGTTCTTTCAGCACAGATGCTACAGCTACAGCTATCTGCGACTCACGTAATTTGGATGCCTCTTCAACAGTCGCTTCTGAACCTCCCTCTTTAGGGAGATCTTCTGCCTTCCTGACCCAAAGCCACTAGATGTTGGATCGATTAGTTTGCACGTCTTAGAGGGATAGATTCAGCGCATACAGGCTTAGTTCCATCGTTCTGCACCATAGATGGTTTATACTGCAGAGATATCATATTCAGCATGCAGATATGACCAGAGTGAAGCCATGCCTCATTTCTGTACAGACCTTTGCTAGGAACTCCTGAAGCGATATGTCCGACTTCGGAGTCCACTCATACTGATATCCCTCAGGAATATGATCATCGTCTTTGCCCATGCTGAGTGTAAAGAAAGTGATGGACGTATGCAGTTCAAGTAGTCGGTGGTAGCAATGAGCAAGTCCGTCGCGTCACGTCTAGCCACAACCGCAGGCGCGACGCGTTATTTGGCAGTATTTGCTCATGTACGCGCCACTGACGAGAGAGCCCGTGAGGTTAGGGTTTCGTCTGTTCCACTCGGGATGAAATATTTTTCCGGCCCCTCTTCGGCCTGCAAATGCCTCAACAATTTGGGGCTGCAGCTGCAACTAGGCACCGAGATCCAACTGCCATACAGTCTAAAAGAGACCGTGTGTGTGCAGTCCCAGGGCCAAGAGAAAGCGGCCAACAGCAGACGATAAGTGGGTATAAATGACATTCAGGGCACTTGATGCCATTGGCTCATCGAACCTGCATGGATAATGATCGGCGTGGGCCTCCCAAGGTATCTGCTTAGCGTTGCCCCACGTTTCCCGACCTAGAAAGCAGCCTCAGCAACAAGGTCCGAACGGTTCAGACCAGCAAATCGCTCCCCAGCCCCCAGTCACTCAGCGATTGCATCGTTTGGGGGCCGGCGGCTCGAGCTATCGGAGTGGAATGACCACGGAGCATATCCGGTATCAGAAAGCTCAGAAACATTCTTGGTCGCTACTTGGTCTTACCTGAGCAATATTACAACGATGACAGACCAGCCTCCAACTCTCCGCACAAGCCTTCACGCACATGCACGACCCGTGACGGACCGGCTGCACAAATAACCTTCGAGGGCCTGGGAGCATATTGTCCGCAGGACGTAAATGACCACTGCGTGCGTATTGGAGAGACCATTCTGCCGTGACAGCGGGTGGGCACCCTCTGAACTCACGCCAGATAAACGAACGCCTTCTCACAGTGAGATCATCCCCACGTCAGAGAAGCCAATCCTGCATGTAATCGGTGTGAATTGACATTCCATTGGATTGCGACGACCAAGGGCAACAGATTCCATGGCGGCGAAGAACCATTCGCCAGCCGAGGTTAGTTAGGACCAAAGATGAGGAGACTCAGTACCTGCAATCGGCATATCAGTCAATCTCGGCGCAGAGTGACAACAACGATATGAAGAACTTACAACTACTAGCTACAATGCGATACGGGCAGTCGGAAAGCACAAGACAAGGGAACAGATAAGATGGGATATCCCATTATACCGGCGCACCCTGATCAGGCAGCCGTTCGATAGCGTATCGCCGCCGTACAATGTACATCAGTGGTACACCGGGAATCTTGCGGATACGGCGGCGCAGTTCTCGATCGCAGGTGGCGACGATGTAGCACTTGTGCGACGTGACACGTTGTACTAAGCAGTCATCGGCATAGGTACCAGAATGCGAGCACTTGAGACGCTCGAAACGCGGATCTCGAGCCACCCTGGATGGTAGAAGGTCTCGTGTCAACGGAGGTGGACCTCCAGCAAACGCCTGCCAACCGGACTTACCTTAGCGCAACTCGGTAGCGGTGACCCAGCTTCTCCAATTCCGCCATGACACAGTCCGTGACGCATGGAATGCCTGCACACCAGCATCATGAGACCAGGGTCGCATGAGGTACAGTGCGGAGGGGAGACGCTTACACTTAGCGTAGAGGCAGTCCATCATGCCACTGATGAGTTCCAATTTGTTTTGTAGGCTGAAGTTGATGAAGTTGGTGTCAATAAGGACTCGGTATGGGGGCACAAGGGCAGTATTGTGTTGCAGGAAGAGAGAAGAAGCGACCTGCGGCCTACGAACGTGAGAGGTAAGCACAGACTGCGATGAATTACAGAATCAGGGACGTACGCTCGCTTCACCGCCTTCTCTTTCTCCGCCTCTTCCTTCTTCTTTTGCTTCAGCTGGTTCTCCTTCCTATCAGGAAGCATTATGAGCGCACAAGCAGTTGAAGAGGTGCTGGACGACGAACAGTCTGATATCATTTGGGTTAAGCATTCGCTTCACTGCAGCGAATTTGCGAGTCTTTTTTGCTCTGACCTGAGAGCCAAAGTCAGCGTATTGCAGCAAGATTCACAACACAGACATACCATTGTGACAGATTATAGCGGTTCGGGGAGTGTGGTAGAGGAAAACGAATGGTGGCGGAAGGTGTGCGAGACACTGGACTTGGTCGACCGCGACGAAGAGCGAACATTTTGGAACACGTGATGAGCATGGAGGCCAGGACCTCGGTCACCTCTTAGGTGTCCAGGGTCCGCTTTCCCGCCTTATTCTCGGCCCACGAGCGCCGGATATTGCCGTTTACCTCCGCTCCTCCGGCGACCATGAGCGGCGTCTTGAACACAGCAATCCTCCTTGCTCTTGACGTTCACTTGTTAGGATCAGGCTGATTGTCCCTCAACATTCGGCCTCCTAGCTCCTGGGCCTGAAGACGGGCGAATACCCGTAGGAATTAGGTAACATGCAGGGGTACAGCGCACGATATTGCTGACTCACCTGGCTTGTACTTTCGCTGCCGGGACGTCGGATAGTCAGAGCTGCCGTAGAGAACACCGCCTTCTTTCAGACAGACATTATAGCGCATTCGGTAATGGAATGGCACTTTGACGCGCCTAGTGAGTGTCTGTGCTTCTTGGCTCTGTCGTAATGCGTTACATGGTCAAATTTGACAGAGTAGTCGTGAGCGCGGGCGCATGGGAGTCATTGGAGAGCAACGAGCGGTGATTGCGCAGCGCATATGTTCAACTGTGCACTGTAACTCTGGATGCAGCGTTTTCTTCGAATATCTTCGACAACGAGATAATCAATACTAGTTCTAGCAATCCGATGATCGCTGAATGCGACCTGTGATACGTAGGTCGATGATTTGTCCATCTGGGGGTACATTCTATCTCCTGGCACCAGGGCGATCCAAGATTTTCCCGACAGCGCACAGCGCACACTGGTTCTCGCGGGGTCCACTGGGCTAGAAGGTGCCTACGCGACGGGGGTATGTACTCTTTCCTGTGTATTGGACCGATCGTGCGAATGTCTGACACAAGTCTTGGGATCTAGCACCGAGGCGCAGGATCTCCATGAATCCCATAGGACCACTACCTTCCTTCCGTGCGAATTGACCCAATCTCATGTCTGTCGACGTGCGAGTACTACCATGCCTATGCGTCGGCGTCCGTATGGACTCCCAGCGCGGTGATCAGTCGTTCACAGAACTCGAAGATATAGTGCGACATCACATGCAAGCCGTGCGCGAAATCCAACAGAGGCTAAGCAGTACTTTTAATGGTGAAGAGGAGAATCTGTCAAACCCTGAACATCCAGCGGTATAGTACAATCATCAACTGTCCGTCATACCCTGATCGACTCTTGCCATCCAGCGACATACCACAGGCAGTACTTGTCCCGCGTACTGCGACTCGACCATAGCAGGGAACCCGGCCGCCTTTTCCACGACGTGAGTATCACGCATCTCCTTGGCGCAACAATGCACCCGTTTCCTCGGGTCGACTGGATACGGCGGCCACGTAGCTGCTCACAGGGTTCCTCGCGCGACTCTTATCATCGCTGAGACCTCCCATAGCATGCGATAGGGGGCGTTGGCAGTAACTGAATCAATGTGCGAGCACAACCAGTAGCAAAACAACATCAAGGCGGGTCCGGGAATAGCCATGGAAGTATACCGCCCACACCGCCGCCTGAGGTACCGTTCGCTGGACATGAAACGAACAGTGTGCCCGCCTAACATCTGTAAGGTCAGTTTCCGCTTGCGCTCCGTACAAAATGGCTCCGAGACTGTCTCTGCGACCGAAGGCGGAAATGGAGAAGCGTGGCGGAGTGTTTATACGACGTTCATCGGATGCGCCTGGGCATAGCCCCCGAGCGTGGCGCCCTACAGTCTCTTCCCTCTGGAAGGGTGCTCACGGGCGCGAATTCCCATGTGCAACTGGGATTCATTCAGGCCATACGGGCCCCTGCGTAGTGGGGCTGCGCCCTGCAATTCGCATACCGCCCGAGAAATCCGCGAGAAATCATGTCCGGTTGCGCCGGCTTCCTTCTACAAGGAAGTCGACCCAACCGAATGTTGGGTCCTTATACTCCGCATGCCTGTTTGTGAATACGACACATACGACGTGTTCTCGATCCGAGGCGTTCACACCGCCATTCGCATTATTCGTGCACCATATGTCGCCTTCCGGACTATTTGCTACATCCATGAGAACACAGAAAGAAGTGCCACTAGTATGACATTCATCTATGTCGACCAACGCGCCTTTCGGTAGCGCTCCTCGTTTCATGGACATGAATCCTTCGTGGATTAACGACGCCGACCGTCTCCATTCTCTCCAACCAATATGTCATCCGGTTCACAAGGTCACCGTACGTCTTAGCAATGCACTGCGCCGGCGATGAGCAGTAGTGCGTGCGCGACATGACGGGTGTTATATCACCTTGAGTGCCACGGCGCGGATTCCCGCGGAAAAGCTCTGCTGTACCTCGTCTGCCGGAGCGCGACTTAGGGATTGACAGCCAATGACTTGATATATACCAAGTCCGACGGAGGGGGCTGTGGGAGTGGGCGTGCCTTCATGAAGGTTGCTGTGCATTCCTTGAACGCCCCGGCCGGAGGCGCCTAAGCCGGCCGAGGCCGGGTGCCGTGGAGGACGCCCAACGATATGCAGTAGTCGGTTTGCGCAAAGATAGGCGGGTTTCGAATATCTTCGTCTGATTTCTATCAGGAGATACGGTGCACACCGATAGAGACAAGTTCGTCGCCCCATGCGCCCAAGAACTTAGAAGCGGAGGGCGGGATGGAGAGAGCAAGTCCGGCTGGGCACGAGCCTCACCGAAGATCCGGCCGGGGCCAGTCATAGCAGCAGGAATCTAGCGATGAGCGCGCAGTGGTACCGAACGATCGTTCCCAGTCTCCTGCACACCAGCTCTTACGTCGAGAGTCCAAGGCGGATGTGGTACAGGTATAAAAAGTCCCCCGCCTCCACCATGGTTCTCCATCCCCACAGCGCATCGGCTGAACCACTTTCCCCTCGAACCTCGCGCCTCCCCAGTCGCCCCCACTGTTCAACACAGTAGCCTTCTTCTCCTCATACCACACACCATGCCCGGTTACACCAAGTCTCACACCTACTCCTCCACCTTCGAGCCCAACCCCTTCCTCGTGAAGAGGGCCTCGGTACCTCCTCAGCCCCATGGTCCTTCTGCTGAGTCCTCTCGGGACACATCGCCATCTCAGCTTCTTGCCAAGTTCATCGAGGCACACCGTGCCCTCGAGTCCTACAAGTATGTGTCTATCTCTTCCGCCTCTGTTCTTATCTTGCGCCCCGAAGCCCCTGAGGGCACGGAACATAAATGTCGTGACTGCCTGAACCTTCGGGCAATTGCCATATATGGGATGCGTTTTCCCTTTCCGGGATGCTCCTTCATTCCCGGCCATTTCTACTGCGCATCGCCCGTTCGCTCTTGTAGCCGGCCATTAGTTTGTGAAACCTGTACTGACCAACAACAAACAGACAAGGACAGCCGGTAGTAGTTGATGGTGAGACGCTGTCGATACCTGCGGTGGCTGCGGTCGCACGATACCTGGCGGGAGTCGTCCTCGACGACTCCCCCGCCATTCAAGACCGCGTTCTCAAGAGCCGCCAAGTCATCGCCGACAAGGTCAAGAGCGAGAAGAGCGTCTACGGAGTTAGCACAGGATTTGGTGGGAGTGGTAAGCGCGAAGCTATAGCCCCTGGATGATCCGTTCTCACCGTCATTCAATATGCTAGCCGATACTCGCACGAACGACCCATTGACGCTCGGCCATGCGCTCCTCCAACACCAGCAAGTCGGTGTTCTTCCGTCGGACACAGAGTCGGCGCCCGCAGTGCTTCCGCTCCTCGATCCGCTGTCCTCCACGAGCATGCCCGAGTCGTGGGTGCGGGGCGCCATCCTGATTCGCATGAACTCCCTCATTCGTGGACACTCTGGCGTCCGCTGGGAGCTCATCGAGCGTATGAATGCTCTCCTCCGCGAGAACGTCATCCCCCTCGTCCCCCTTCGTGGTAGTATTTCTGCCTCCGGCGATCTATCTCCACTCTCGTACATCGCTGGCGTCCTCATCGGCAATCCCTCCATCCGTGTCTTCGACGGTCCTCCGACCTTCAAGGGTCGCCGCATCGTCTCTTCCAAAGATGCCTTGGCCGCCCACCACATTGAGCCCATCCCGCTCGCCTCAAAGGAACATCTCGGCATCCTGAATGGCACTGCTTTCTCCGCCTCGGTCGGCGCTCTCGCCATCAACGACGCTGTCCACCTCTCGCTCCTCGCTCAGGTGTGTACCGCGATGTGCACCGAGGCGATGCTCGGAGCCCGGGGTTCGTTCGACCGATTCATCCACGCCGTTGCGCGCCCGCACCCCGGCCAAGTCGAGGTGGCGGCAATCATCGACAACCTGCTCGAGGGCTCGCAGCTGGCGGTGACAAGCGAAGAGGAGAAACACATTTCGGCCGACATTGGAGAGCTGCGGCAAGACAGGTACCCTCTGCGTACCGCGGCGCAGTTCTTGGGCCCGCAAGTGGAAGACATCTTGTCTGCTCTTGCGACAGTGACGCTCGAGTGCAACTCCAGTGAGTGCAGTCAGCTGTTCTAAATCAAGCCGAATTCTAATGTGCGCGCGCGTCATCGAAGCCACCGATAACCCGCTTATTGATGCCGAGACCGGCGAAGTCCACCACGGTGGCAACTTCCAGGCAATGGCTGTCACGAACGCAATGGAGAAGACTCGCCTTGCGCTTCACCATATTGGCAAGCTTCTCTTCGCTCAGTGCACGGAGTTGATGAACCCGTCGATGAACCGCGGGCTGCCGCCGAACCTCGCTGCGACCGACCCGTCCCTCAACTACCACACGAAGGGCATCGACATCCACGCCGCCGCGTATGTCGGCGAACTTGGGTACCTTGCCAACCCCGTCTCGACTCACATCCAGTCCGCTGAGATGCACAACCAGGCTGTGAAGTACGTGCTGCGTCTTACTCTGTAGTCCCTCATACTAACGTATCAACGTATTGCATTAGCTCACTCGCACTCATTTCCGCTCGTGCAACAATAAACTCGCTCGAAGTGCTCTCGCTTCTCACAGCGAGCTATTTGTACGCCCTCTGCCAGGCGCTTGACCTCCGCGCTATGCAGCACGAGTTCCAGCTCGAGGCCGACAGCATCCTGCGCGAAGAGGTGACGCACTTCTTCGGCCCCCACTTGTCCGGCGTCGACCTCTCCTCGCTCGTGCCGATTATCTCCCGCCACATCCGTCGCTCCTTCGAGGCAACGAGCACGATGGACGCTGGCCTCCGCATGCGCACCGTTGCCGCCGCGACGACGACGCCCCTCGTAGACTTCTGCGCCAAGCACGCTGGGCTCGCTGCACTGGACCAGATCGTCCAGTTCCGCGAGACTCTCGCTCAACGGATGGCCTCCTCGCTCACTCGCCTCCGCGAGCAGTACCTCAACGGCGAGAAGGGGCCTGCTCCCGCCAGCGCATACCTTGGTCGCTCGCGCCCCGTGTACGAGTTCATCCGGGTCACGCTTGGCGTTCGCATGCACGGCGCCGAGAACTTGCACAAGTTCTCGCAGGGCCCCGGCGTGGAGGACCAAACAATTGGCCAGAACATCTCCCTCATCCACGAGGCGATCCGGGATGGGAAGATGCAGGACATCGTCGTCGGGCTGTTCGCATAGATGGGTATGGTGTATTGAACTTGCTTTGCTCCTTTTTTATCATCTTCAAGTACGACTATGTATTTTGATTGTGACAGGAACATGTACTTGTACGCATACCACAATAGAAGTAGAAATACTATTCAATCTCACCAAAGTTGTACTGATTATTTCGGAGATCCTTATGCTTCGAGGAACCGGCCTAGACTCTCAAGGCAACGTATCTCTATCTCTCGGCCATTATATCGGATTGACAGTCCACAGATAGGCTTCAATGTGCATGAGTACAGAGAACAAAAAATAGCTTTATCAGAGTCGACCGACGACTACGCTACAGAACCAACAGCCTGTAGCTCCTTAGCAGTACAAAATTCAGGCGCCTATACAACCTCTGATACAGAGACGCGCGTCCTCTTTGAACTCCTTCGTGACCCTTCTTGTCTTAGCCGTCTTCTGGTTGAGGTCCTACATCCTACAAAACAACAGAGAATACTTGCTCTCGCTCTCGTGATATGACTAGAACAACTTCTCCAGTACTTCCGACCCACACGAGAAACTGCGAACCTGTCAAAGGTACGATGCATGCGTTTGTCAGTATGTTCGTGTGTATTTTTCCTCCTCATCCGGCACAGTTGACCAAGGGTCCTCTCAAGACTCATGTGGAACGGATATATTTTCTTCGATTCTTACCTCGAGATTTACGAGTCCAGTCCTGAGCCTTGAGTTGTTCAAGCGACAGACGCCCATCAATTGTCCGATTGCAGGTTACACCAATCGCAATAGTTTAACAGCGACATAAAGCATACTAAAATGAACAGCATGCGGGCAGATACATGAATGAACGCAGACATTGGACAGAATAGCAACGCCGCAACCTAACCTACCCCCCTTCAGGCGCTCGCGCACGCACGCTTGCATGGCGATGAGTCAAGTTTGCGCCAGGACGTTTGTTGTCCTTCGGGAGGCTACTGCTCATGTGAGTGTCCATCGACTCCCACTCAGTGATGTAGACACTCACTCTCCGGTGCTGTGATCCGCACTGCGAGCAGAAGGCGATGGAAGGTCGGAACGGTCCACCTCCCTGGACGTCATCTCTTCGACCTCCAGGATATCGCCCTCCTCATCCGTCTCGCTATGTGCCCCCCTCCCGTCAGCACTGCCTTTGCTAGAGGTAGATGCGGGATCATGTGGCAGAGGTCCGTCTGGATGCGTACTTGTGTCTTCAGGGCGTTTGATTCTTGATTTGAAGTCCATGGATATCTTCCGCTCGAGCGCGAGGCGCAGCTGATGCAACCTGCGTCCACGTTCAAGGAGGGCCGTCTTTCTGCGCCTAATCCTGGTTAGGAGGACTCGCAATTCCCGAACTTGCTCTCTCACTCCTTCGTCAGCATCCGCAAACGGAGCGATGACCTCGAGAGACCTCTCAATTTCCTCGACCGTTAGGCGGTGCTGCGATGGTTGTGTAGCCGTTCGAGGGCGAAGCTCACTGGACCCAGACGCATTGGCACGATTCGATGCGTGGTCCGATGGTGGGACGTTTTGTCGAGGCGGTATGGCATTGGTTTCCTGGGTTTTCTGTGCCTTCGGTTGAGAAGAATATGATGCGGTGCTCAGTAGTGGTTCGGTAACGCCGGTTGGCTGAGCGTCTTGCTCGCACATTCGGGCAAGTCGCTCTTCGGTCGGCGCGACGCGAGTTGGTTGGTGTGGGGTGGAAGGACTGCATGTGGTTGAAGGAGCTACAGGTGCGTTTAAATATCATCATGAGAGCTCTTTTTCGTTTAGACACTCACTTGTAGCACCATTGTATCGAACGGGACTCCATGACACTACAGGGCAGAGAGGAAAGGATGCAAATTGTTCTTGCATCGCATCTGCAAAGAACGAAATCATGGTATCAAAAGGGTGCCACAATGATTTGTAAGGCTTCTTTCTTACTCTGATACCTCGCTACGTGGCTCACATCGCAACGGGATCCGTCCGTTGAGGGATCTTTCAAACATTGTGGATGATTAGCACGACGCGACACTTCAGGAATCAGAGCGATCAGGCCTTTGACTTACTTCCTCGACCATTCACCCAAGGGCACGACGGGATGCTCGGGTCTGCTTGGTATTGCCCGGTTGCAAACGACAGCTGCAGTCTTGGTCTCTGGCAACTGGCGAACAGCTGGTTAATCGTACCTTGGTTCTTTCCAAAGAAGCTCGGATTGTTCTCTTTGCCTCCTATAGCCTTTTGTGTGGCGCTGATAGATTTTGGACTCGCGTTCCCAGGAGACACGTCGCGCAGTGCAGCCAAGGGGCTCTTACGCGTACGGCGAATGTCTGTGCTGGCAGTCTCGTAGCTCTCTACCACGTTCCCTGTTGACTGGGTGGCGAATGCCGACGTGGCTGCACATGCACCTTGCGCTGGTGATTCCACTACCTTGGCCTTGTCCTTCGCTCTGGAAGAGGCTAGCACGGAATCTGCGTTGATTGAAGCATGGGACGCCGCGCCAGTAGAGTTCTTGTGGCTAGCAAACGACTCCTCCTCATCTCGGTGGTCTTGGTGCTGGCTAGTTGTTGCTGTTCTCACAGCATTGGATCGAGGGCTGGAACTTGCCGTCCTCGACCCTTCCTCGGGAGCTCTATCGTTGGCTGCCACTTCGACTCGACTCAAACTTTCACGAGTCATCCGTACAGGAAGAGTGGTGATACCTTGACGTCTGAATATCTTCTTCGAGATCGCCTCTTGCTCCGAGGTCGCATCAACGGTGGCCATGCTACACGGGCAGCGGTCCTTCAGCACGCCGCAACAATCATTGGGACGGCGTGCTCACAACGGGACCAACATCGGATGATGCTTCTTGATGAGCTCTGCTACAATATCCGCTTTTCTCTGGTTCGCGCGGATGCCGTCACGCTAGGCGTACGCGAGAGCGCGGGGTAGACATTAGCCACAGGTAACATGGAACCGCGTCCACATACGACTCACCTTCGCAAGCTTCTGCAGGTCGGCGTAGGAGAGCTTGCACAACGCTGAGCTATCCATCCTTTTTACGTGTGGCGATATAAGAAGTGGCAAAGTGGATGGCGATGTGGAGAGGAGGAAAGGTCAGTGCTGTGGCTGCTACGATCGAGGATACGCGCTTCTTGTAGTATGGCTTATGTAGCGCCCGCTACCATTCCAGCGCATTGTGGCCCAGCTGAGCTCAGACAATGCTGACCTATCCGTGCTGCTATAGAGTGCTCCGAGGCGGGCCGGTCATGAAATGAAGATAAGGAAAGAGGAGGTTGTCACTACGGAAATTCCGGACGCTAACGGCACTCCAAGGCACTGTCATTGTATGCATATCATAATGATTCGTGAAGATTCACCTCATAACTCTACATCTATTGCATACAGGTTGGTATCTAGTACATAAGTACAAACTTTCCTTAGGACTTCTTCCAGGTACACGACGAAAACGAAAGGCACGAGATCTTCCAGGTCTTGTCAACGATGCACACTCTATGGTATAGCAGGCTGAACAGCTACTGCGCGAACAGCCCAACAACAACGTCTTGCATCTGCCCATCCCGAATAGCCTCGTGGATGAGCGAGATATCCTGGCCGACCGTTTGGGCCTCAACACCAGGGCCCTGCTCGAACTTATGCAAATTCTCCGCGCCATGCATACGGATCCCAAGTGTGACCCGAACGTATTCGTACACAGCGCGGGTACGTCCAAGGTACGCGCTCGCTGGCGCAGGGCCCTTGTCACCATTCAAATATTGCTCGCGAAGGCGCGTCAAAGCGACGACCATGCGCTGGGCGAGCGCCTCGCGGAACTCCGTGATCTGGCCAAGCGCGGCTAGGCCCGCGTGTTGGGTACAGAAGTCGACGAGAGGCGTCGTCGTCGCAGCCGCGACAGTGCGCATGCGGAGCGCAGCGTCCATCGTGCTCGTCGACTCGAACGCACGGCGGACGTGGCGGGAGATGGCTGGCACGAGCGCGGAGAGGTTCGCGGTGGAGAGGTGCGGGCCGAAGAAGTGAGTGAGCTCTTCGCGCAGGATCGTATCCGCCTCGAGCTGGAACTCGTGCTGCATCGCGCGGAGGTCGAGCGCCTGGCAGAGCGCGCAGAGGTAGCTCGCCGTAAGGAGCGAGAGCACCTCAAGTGAGTTGATCGTCGCGCGGGCCGAGATGAGTGCGAGAGAACTGGCATGATAGGTAAGCACCATCGCCTTCGGTTGGCTGAGGAAGGGAGAAGACGTACTTGACAGCCTGATTGTGCATTTCAGCCGACTGCACATGGGTGGAGACAGGGTTCGCCAGGAACCCAAGCTCGCCGACATACGCCGCAGCATGAATGTCAATACCCTTGGCGAAGTAGTTGAGGGACGGGTCCGTCGCCGCGAGGTTCGGCGGCAGCCCACGGTTCATCACCGGATTAATCAGCTCCGTGCACTGTGCGAACAGCAGCTTGCCAATGTGGTGAAGCGCGAGGCGCGTCTTCTCCATCGCGTTCGTGACAGCCATGGCCTGGAAGTTGCCACCGTGGTGTACTTCGCCGGTCTCAGCGTCAATGAGAGGGTTATCGGTGGCTATACTTGTTCTTGTTGAGCGTCCAAAATTCCCATTAGGCATCGTACTCACTGGAATTGCACTCCAGCGTCACCGTTTCGAGCGCGGATAGAATATCTTCTACCTGCGGACCCAAGAACTGCGCCGCGGTACGCAGGGGGTACCTGTCTTGCCGCAGCTCTCCAATGTCGGCCGAAATGTGCTTCTCCTCTTCACTTGTCACCGCCAGCTGCGATCCCTCGAGCAGGTTGTCGATCGTAGCTGCTACTTCCACTTGGCCTGGGTGCGGGCGCGCAACAGAGTGAATGAACGGAGCAAAGGAGCCACGCGCTCCGAGCATCGCCTCGGTGCACATCGCGGTGCACACCTGAGCGAGGAGCGAGAGGTGGACAGCGTCGTTGATGGCGAGAGCGCCGACCGAGGCCGAGAATGCGGTGCCGTTCAAAATACCGAGGTGCTCTTTGGAGGCTAGTGGAATGGGTTCGATATCATGGGCTGCTAAGGCCTCTCGGGATGATACGATGCGTCGGTTCTTGAAGCTCGGAGGGCCGTCGAAGACACGGATAGAAGGGTTGCCGATGAGCACTCCGGCGATATACGAGAGCGGAGAGAGGTCGCCGGAGGCGGATATACTGCCGCGAAGAGGAACAAGGGGGACGATGTTCTCGCGGAGGAGCGCATTCATACGCTCGATGAGCTCCCAGCGGACGCCGGAGTGTCCGCGAATGAGGGAATTCATACGAATTAGGATGGCGCCTCGCACCCACGACTCGGGCATGCTCGTTGACGAAAGAGGGTCAAGAAGCGGGAGAACCATGGGCGCTGATTCCGCGGTCGATGGAAGTACACCGGACTGCTGATGTTGAAGTAACGCCTGGCCGAGCGTCAGCGGGTCATCCGTGCGAGTATCGGCTGTAGTGAGGATCGTGGTCAGAGGGCGTCCTCGGAATCGTGACATCGCCTTGTACTCACCGCTCCCGCCGAAACCTGTACTTACGCCATAGACACTCTTTCCGTTCTCGACTTTCTCAGACACCACTTGGTGACTGCGCAGGACGCGATCACGGAGGTGCAACGAACTATCCAGAACCGAAGTCGCGAGGTACCGTGACACGGCGGTGATACCAGGGATTGTCAGAGTTTCCCCGTCCACTAGTACGGGTTTCCCTCTCCTAGAACGAACGTCAGCACGACCCATCTCAATGCCTCGTTCACCCTAGCACTACTGCGTCAATCCTATGCTGCTTGCCCGGACTCCGCGATTCCTTACACCTCTTGGTATATGGAATCGAGGAGCTCGATACAAGAGCGCTGCTCTCGTGAAGGCTTCAACCCACGTACTTATGTTCTTCAAGAGAACGGTGAGCTTCTATGAATTTGGCAAGGAGCGGAACGCGCGAAGCTTCCAAGGAGGGCTCAGGGAGTTGAGGGAGGGCCTGCGGTACCCTCTTAACGAAGAAGTTCGGCTCGCAAGCAACGAGGTGGTTGTGGAACTTCGTGTATCCCGGCATGGTGCCCGAGAGCTATCACTCAAAAAAATGGGGGTTAGAGGAAGAGGCGAAGGGAAGAGGGGGAGAGGTTATTAGGCGACACGACCGGGGGTATCGAACTCCTCAACGGACTTGGAGACTTTAACTTTGATACCACGGCATTAACGATTCTTCTCCGTGAGAATCGGCGAAGGCGAAGACCTGGACAGTGGTTCTGTGCCCTGTACTGCGCGTCAGGCGTGACTGATCCCTGCTGCTCGACCGGGCGGCGTGAGCTCAACCGGTCCCGCTGGCTCCCTTGGGGTTCCCGGGCAGGCTTCTTTGTCGCATGGAGCGGGACGAGGATGTGACTATCTTTGCAGCTCCAAGAACATTCTCTTTCTGTTGGCAGTTGATGGACGACCGCCTATCCAGGAGGAAGCAAGCATGTGCGATGACGCGTGTGCGATCAGATCCATGTCGGAGGCAATAAGAGCGCTGCTTACTGACCGTAAAGACCGGTCATGGCCGTTGTGCATGAACTATGATGTTATGCCCGCGTCTAGTGGGCCTGTCATCGTTGGTTCGCTAGTTGCCAGATCGACCACGAGCATCGTAAATACATCGTTATGACAACCCACACCACTTTGCTCGAGCTGAGATGCCGGTCATCATCATGCTAGAAGGTCGCTGGCATGACGTCAAATAGTATGCGAGAGGGGAGTCTCTTACGATGTGGGGGGCAGTTAGAGGCATGGGCCTGGCCTTGGCCTTCGTAACGCAGCCAGATATGATTCAGGTAAAAGCCGACCATATGTCGACGTCAAGGGCGCGCTCGTCCTGCCAGGGCGTGCACAATTAGCCATCAGTGTCAATGCTGGACTGGAGGAACGTACGTGAGTGGCTGGAAAAGATCTTCCATGAGTGACAATGTTGAGATGAGATGCCCTCTAGCGCGAGCATGTCCGAGGTGAGCAAGAGCGTGCCCACGCGCTGCTACCAGACTTCTTGTGATACGTCAGCATAGCATGCGAAGTCCTGACTTGAGCCGAATGTTACCGTAGACGATACTAGCCAATGACATCCACGGCATACGCAGACAGATTGCGAAGTAAGTGCAAGACCGTAGATACAGAAGACTAAAGATGGATCACGATTAAACATTGGTTTGGAAAGCTTGGCCAAACATTCATTATCAACTCAGGAGAGCGCATTCATGTTCTGGGACACGGTGCATATTCGAGCGAAGCGTGACGCGACTTGTGGTGACCAATACTATGTACAAGCATAGTGGAGTACATGAAGCTACAAGGTCAAGTACATGATCAGTGTGCACCGAGTTGGACAGAACGACATTTATACGTACCATCATGCACATTCTATACAAACTTCTGTGCACTCCATGCGGTACCTGGAAGGTAAGCAATTATTGAAGCTTCGAATTCGAAAAGCCAGCTGGCTGCCGTGCTTGGCGAGGGATCAGATCGCGAGCGTTGAACTGACTCGACGACGAGCCGTTACGGAAAACATCCGACTTTATCCGGTGCAGCGTAACAGAGAAAGGTCATTCACTCCGGAGAAATAGATTGGAGGTGTTGGACCTGTTGGAGGAGGAGATCATCGAACTCGAGGCGGAGGAAGATCCCATAAGCGCCCTGACTCGACACGATCACTCAGTCAATGAAATCCTGGTGACGTAGTTGTCCCACTTACCAAAATTAAAACTCTCGTCGTTCTACCAGCCAAATACTCGTAAAATCGCTGCTGTGCTCACATCAGTTCAGCATTAAAATATAGCAGTATTCTCAAGTAGCTGCCGCCTTTTGTAACTCCAGCAATGAGGAGATAAGACGAGCGTGAGGAGGTGAGCCTGAGTGGCTCGAATATGACACCGGTCAAGAGATAAAGGTGAGCTAACCCTTTTTGGGAAGTGTAATCAACGTTATCCGGCAAACCCCAAGGAAATTCTCTGGAGTCATTTAAAGTCATCGCGTCCTTCGCTCTGGGCTTTTCTCTCGCCACCACCGACGACGCCGCCGCCGACGACGACCATGGGTCTCTTGCGACTCCAGCCAGGCTGGAGTCCTTCGCGAATACTGGGCTCCCCGCGATTTACTCGTCAACTGCACGTCTCTCATGCTCGCCGCGCGCTCGCTCCGACTAGGCCTGTCAGAGCCGTCGCGCAGGCTGCTGTCGGGTCCTTTGGCCAGCAGTCCAGCGACGGCGAGCACGTCCTGAACTCGCCCTCTGAACTTGCTCGCAAAATCTCTGCCAAGGTTCTCCCCAAGATCCCCCGCCCCGACGTCAGCAAAGTGCTCATCGTCGGCAGTGGTGGTCTTAGCATCGGTCAGGCTGGCGAGTTCGACTACTCTGGTTCTCAGGCTCTCAAGGCCCTCCGTGAAGAGGGTGTCGACGCTGTGCTCATTAACCCGAACATTGCGACGTGGCAGACGTCGCACCAGCTCGCGTCAGAGGTCTACTTCTTGCCTATCACCCCGGATTACGTCGCCTACGTCTTGGAAAAGGAACGTCCTGATGGTATCTTGCTCACGTTCGGTGGTCAGAGTGCTCTCAACGTTGGTATCGAACTGGACCGTATGGGTGTACTCGATCGTCTTGGTGTCCGGGTGTTGGGTACTCCCATCCGTACCCTCGAGGTTTCTGAGGATCGTGATCTCTTCGTTCAGGCGCTGAAGGGTGAGTCATTCTCCTTACCTACTTTGTCCCGTCTTTTTCTAGGCGTCCTCGTTTAATTTCGTGGAGGAGTGTATGACGTTCTGGAGAAGCTGTTTTCTATTGCATGTCACGTGACCGCATTTTACCTTCCTGTGATCCTCGTCAACTCCAAACAAGCGGTCTAGGAACACGGTCGATGTGCCAATGTGTTGCATTATGGCTTTGGCTTTCGTGCGATGTCCAACTTTCGCCTGTTTTCCAAGATTTCTCGCAACGACGTCGGGCTCGACTCTTGAATGACGAACTAATCACGCCTGTCCCACAGAGATCGACATCCCAGTCGCGACATCTACGGCAGTATCTTCGGTTAACGACGCCCTCAGCGCTGCAGAGAAGATTGGATACCCGGTCATCCTTCGGTCTGCGTTCACTCTTGGCGGTCTCGGATCTGGCTTCGCAAACAACCCGGATGAGCTTCGTGACCTTGCTGCGAAGAGTCTCAGTCTTAGCCCTCAGGTCCTCATCGAGAGGAGTATGAAGGGTTGGAAGGAGCTCGAGTACGAGGTCGTGCGCGACGCTGCGGACGTGAGTATATTCTATTTCAAAGCAAGGTATGTTAACTGATCGTCCCGCAGAACACGATTATCTGCTGCAACATGGAGAACTTCGACCCTCTCGGCACGCACACTGGTGACTCTATCGTCGTGGCGCCTTCCCAGACGCTTCCCGATGATGAATACCACATGCTCCGGTCCGCTGCGCTCAAGGTCATTAGGCATCTTGGTGTCGTCGGCGAGTGCAACATCCAGTATGCGCTCAACCCGACGTCGCGCGAGTACTGTGTCATCGAGGTCAACGCTCGTTTGAGTCGGTCTAGGTACGAGGTCGCGGTCCATGTTCACGGATGGCAGTATTGACGTTGTGGTAGTGCTCTGGCGTCCAAGGCTACTGGTTACCCGCTTGCGTACACAGCGGCAAAGATCGCCCTCGGCCACACGCTTCCCGAGCTCCCCAACGCGGTCACGAAGACGACTACGGCATGTTTCGAGCCCTCCCTGGACTACATCGTGACGAAGATCCCCAAGTGGGATCTTGCCAAGTTCACGGCGGTCAACCGCGAGGTCGGCTCAGCCATGAAGTCCGTCGGAGAGGTCATGGCTATTGGTCGCACGTTCGAAGAATCTCTGCAGAAGGCTATCCGTCAGGTTGACCCGCGCTGGAAGGGCTTCGAGGCTTACATCCAGCCAGAAGACCTTGACCGCGCGTTGAGCAAGCCCACGGATATGCGTCTGTTCGCGATTGCCTACGCCATGTTCAACAAGCAGTACACCGTCGACAAGCTCCACGACCTGACGAAGATCGACAAGGTACAGATATTCACTTAGGCTGATCAATCATGTTTCTGACGTCATTGTTCGTGCAGTGGTTCCTCTACAAGATCGAGAACATTGTCAACACCGTCTACGCGCTCAAGGCTGCTGGTTCTCTCGAGGCGATTGACAAGGAGCTCATGCAGCGGGCTAAACGCATGGGCTTCTCGGATGCGCACATCGCCGATATCGTCTCCTCGTCTGAGCTGGCCGTTCGCGCGCACCGCAAGTCTTTCGGCATCACTCCCTTCGTCAAGCGGATCGACACGCTCGCTGCTGAGTACCCCGCGCACACGAACTACCTCTACACCACGTACAACGCGTCCGAGCACGATGTTGAGTTCGACGAGCACGGCACGATGGTCCTTGGCAGCGGTGTGTACCGTATCGGTAGCAGTGTGGAGTTCGACTGGTGCGCCGTCACCTGCGCCCGCAAGCTCCGCGAGATGGGCAAGCGCACGATCATGGTCAACTACAACCCTGAGACTGTCTCTACTGACTTCGATGAGGCCGACCGTCTCTACTTTGAGGAGCTCGGCTTTGAGCGTGTCATGGATATCTACGAGCTTGAGCAGGCCCAGGGTGTCATCGTCAGCGTTGGAGGTACGTGCCATTCTCATCTGCCATTTCGACTAACCTGACATCGTATAATCTACCCAGGTCAGTTGCCGCAGAACATCGCTCTTCGCTTGAAGCAGACTGGCGTCAACGTTCTTGGAACCGACCCTGAGAAGATCGACAGCGCCGAGGACCGCCACAAGTTCTCGTCTATCCTTGACAGCATCGGTGTCGATCAGCCCGAGTGGGCCGAGGTCTCCTCGGTCGATGCGGCGAAGGAGTTCGCCCAGCGCGTCGGCTACCCCGTCCTCATCCGTCCGTCGTACGTCCTCTCTGGCGCTGCCATGAACGTCGTCTACGAGGAGTCTGCCCTGGAATACAACCTCTCGGCTGCCGCTTCCGTCTCGCCCCTCCACCCTGTCGTTATCACGAAATTCATCGACAACGCGCAGGAGATCGACGTTGACGCCGTCGCGCACAAGGGCAAGCTCCTGCTCCACGCCATCTCCGAGCACGTCGAGAATGCCGGTGTGCACTCTGGCGATGCCACCCTCGTCCTCCCGCCGTTCTCGCTTGCGGACGACGAGATGCTCCACCTGAAGCAGATCGCGGAGAAGGTCGCTGCCGCGTTCGAGATCTCCGGCCCGTACAACATGCAGGTCATCCGCAAGCCGTCCGACAAGCCCGGAGAGCCTGCAGAGTTCAAGGTCATCGAGTGCAACTTGCGCGCATCCCGTTCCTTCCCCTTCGTGTCGAAGGTTCTCGGCCGCAACTTCATTGACACCGCGACGGCTGCCATCGTTGGCCAGGATGTCCCCGAGCCTGTCGACCTTATGGCGGAGAAGCGCGACTACACCGCGGTCAAGGTCTCGCAGTTTTCGTGGACCCGTCTCGCTGGTGCTGATCCCTTCCTTGGTGTCGGTGAGTGATTGTGCTTCTCATTCCCATGGAATCATTAGTTGCTGATGTGAAACACTCCGCTCAACGCAGAGATGGCGAGTACTGGTGAAGTCGCCAGCTTCGGCAGGGATATTCAAGAAGCGTACTGGGCGGCGCTCCTGAGCACGACTGGCTTCAAGAAGCCGCGCCCGAACACGGGTGTCCTCATCGGCGGCGACATCACCAAGCCTGAGATGAGGACCGTCGCGAAGGGCCTCCTCGATCTCGGCTTCAAGCTCTACTGCTCGTCCCCCGTCGTCGAGGAGTTCCTCAACAGCATCCCCTACGTCTCTGCTAAGCGCATCTTCTTCCCCAAGACCGACAAGCGTCTCCTCCGGGAGGTCTTCGACGAGTACGACATCGAGTGTGTCATCAACCTCGCAAAGGCCCGCGGAAAAGACGCGACTGATGAGGATTACGTTGCCCGCCGGTGAGTATCACTCATTCTGTCCGACGACATCGGCTGCAAAGCCCGCTTCTTCCTGCGTTTCCATCTCTCCTTCTCCCTCTCGAACATTCATGCTGATGTCGTCTTTGTCATGTGTCTTGCAGGAACGCTGTCGACTTCGGTCTGCCGTTGCTGAACAACGCGCGCTGCGCGCAGCTCTTCGTCGAGGCTCTGGCCAAGAAGATCCCTGAGGGCGGCCTCAAGCCGTATACGGAAGGCCGTTTGCCCGCCGAAGTCAAGTCCTGGCGCGAGTGGGTCGGCTTCCGCGCGTGAAATCTGGGAAGGAACCTCCTTCCCTCGCGCGCACTAACAAAATCACTAGAATATGTGTTGTCCCGCATCACGAACCGCATTGCTTGGACTGTCTGCTGCTCAACAACGCTCTCTTGGTCAAAAAGTACAAGTAGATATATGCTGCATTTGTATACGATACTTTAATCCCATAGACTCGATTGCTTGCTTGCACCTGCCCATCCTCCATTCCTCAAACGCGAACAGACGCCATCACGCATCTACGCTGAAGGTTCGGGAAGCAAGTCTTCCGGGCCACAAAGCTGGTCTTCGACAATCTCCTCTGGCGGGTGGCACCGCACCTCCGGCTCGACAGCCACCGCGCCCTCTACAACGCGCGGGCGGTGGACCGCGAACCTCTTCGCGACGTCAGGCGGGAGCGTGCCCTCGATAGCGTCGGCGACAAGCCGGCCCACCACAGGAAGGAACTGCGATGCGGACGCGGATGCGGGACGTGGCATGAGAAAACACAAAGGCATAAGTCTTCTTGCGTTGCTTCTCCCGCCAGGCACGCAGCACGCACCTTGTACGCATGGCCGCTCCCGGCCGTGGCGAGGACGAGGTTCTCGTCGGCCGGGTAGTAGCCAATGACCCAGTTCTCGTCGGGCGAATCGGTGTACCTGTCAGCGTCCAGCCAATCCAAGCAGGTCAGCACCCAGTCGATCAGTCGGCCAGTCGTAATCGCACCACGTCGGATGCAATAAGGACGATATGAGACGCAAGAATGGAGGATCATCATCAGCAAGAGCAGCACGAAAGAAGAGGAACCCAAGCCCCTCTGTGGAGCGAGATCATGATGACAGCAGGAGGACGCTCTCACCAGCACAGCCGCGTGCCCGCGAACGGCTTCTTCGCCAGCTCTGGATAGACCTGGTGCAGCTCCGCCCTGAGCTTCCGCAGAGCAGTCTTGGGGATGCGCAGCCCGTCCGCGCCGTGCGAGAGGACGGTGCGCGGGGTGGACACGACGTCCCCCGTCTTCGCGCACTCGCGCGGCTGCGTGTACCCGCCGTCGTGGATCGCGAGCTTCACGACGTTCTCGTGGTTCGGCTGGAAGGGGAAAGGCAAAGCGTGGGGCATCAGCTTCCCCGGAAGCAGGAACCAAGGAGGCTTTCGTGTGAGTGCGCGCTCACCGGGAACATGTAGAAGCCCGTGTGGAAGTTGAGGTAGACGGGGCAGTCGCGGTACATATCGCCCTCCTCGAGCGTGAGCTGGAGCAATGCCACGGTTTGTCTGCCAGGCGTCACGCAAGGTTCAGCGCTCGCCGCACGGAATGTGGGCACCGCACGCACCCTGTCGCGAGACACTGTTCTTGCACGGACAGCTCTGGGAACGCGGACGCCGTCCACGAGCCCGCGGAGAGGACGACGAGGTCGGCATCGAAGACGCTCCCATCTTCGCACCGCACCCCTGTGGTTCTGCCATCTGTCTTGAGCAGTTCGGCGACGGGTTTCCCGGGAACAATCTTCCCCCCGAGAGACGTCACTTTGTCCATCATGCGCGCGATGCCCTGGGAGGCGAACGCCCAGCCCCCGTCGCGGTTGAGATATCCGCGCGCGTGCTCAGGGACGGCGATGTTGACGCTTGGAGGGAAGATCTTGCGCACTTCGTCGGGGTTGGAGAAGTATTCGATGCGCGCGCCAAGGGCGACGTCGTTCTCGTATGCCTTATCGGTGTATGTTTCTCCCAGCTGGAGGGGACAATATACCCCGGACCTGTCAAAGAGAACGCATCTGAGCAGACTCGTTCAAAGGTGTCGCTGCAATACGTCGTACTCGTGATAGGTGTCTCCCCATTCTGCAGTGTCCTTCCACGCAGTGATAGCTTCCCTGGCGAGTCGGGTATAGAAGATATCAGGGTAAGAGCTCCTGACGACTAACGGACGCACGTCAGTCCCACGCATCGGATTCAGGAAGTACAAACACTTGCTTTTGTTCAGGTCGGTACTGGCAGCATCAGGTGCAGGGAGCACAGTCGATCTATCGATCACCGTTACGTTCTTGTACCCTCTCCGGAGGAGATGATACGCTGTGGACAGGCCGAAACACCCCGCACCAACGATAACTATTTGACCGTCCTTGCTCGCGACCATAGCTACTGCAAAGGAGATGGTTGGTCAGTATCTTGGTTATCGAGGATGTTGAAAGTCCAACGTTATCTGTGTAGCTGTTGGGCTATACTTAGTGATACTCGTATCTAATCATGAGAAGGCGGCTTGTATGCGGCCGTATGTAGTACTCACTCACCAATGAACAATCTCAAGTCTCGATTTTGGTGTTCTGGTAGTACAGGGAGCCCCGTGCGTGGTACCAGCTTATATTTGAGGCGATCGATGTAGTAATAATGCCCGATCGAGTCATGACCGCGACCTAACAAGCTTTGCCGACCATCTAGACTTGAGGAAGAATCTTGGTATACTAAGATCCGGCGAGAGCATGACTGATAAGTACGGATACGGAAGCCCGTCTCTCGTCGTCTGCGTCTCAAGTGCTCCCTCGCGGTGAATCTGACCGAGAGCTGGATCCACTGCTGGCGAGTCAAGTTGAGGCCGCCCTTCCTCCGAAGGTGAACAACTTGAGGCCACCGTGGGTCTGACTTCTGGTGAAAATCATCCCCAAACATCTGTTCGAAGTAACCAGTACCGGTGGTGATATAAGCCATTCACATGGGAAAATCACCACCTACACGGCTCCTCGCTTGGAGGTGATTTTCTACAACAATATGGCCGAATTCAACACTTGCATATTGCGTCAAAATAACCTCCCGACATGGGTATCCTCACCAGACTAGTTCACCAGAAGCGGTGTTGATTTTCGACGGGTACGCGGGTGGTATTGCCACCTCTCCATTGCACATTGTACGGCACAGGCCCGATGGATTGCATAGCAATGAAAGTACTATATTCACAACAAGCTGTAGCTACTTTTACATGCAGAAGCTTGTAGATAGCTAAGAGACAGAGCCATGTAAAGGAACATGGTGAATGTGGCATGTGCTCGAGGATGAATACCGTGGTTGAGGCACATTCACCAGGCTGCGCACGCTACTTGCGAATTAACAACACTCACCCGGGGATCGCTCAATGTTGCCCCACCTGCTGCCCTTCTACTGATGAGGAATTGTCCGATACGAAGGGTCCTGCGATCATCAGGGGAGAAATGCATGAGCTACATGCAAGAAGTGCCCAGAATAGGGAAGACCACAAGTGCAACCGTACATAACCTTTGTCGGTCCCAGTGTTGACACCTTGATCCTGCGGCACGAAAGAAGGATTAACAGCCGTACCGAAGGCGCATACGTACGAGGCGACCAAGTATGTTACACGATAGTTGGCGTGGCCTGTGCGGTGATGCCGAGTCTCAAGGGAGGGTGCACGAATTCAGCACGATGAATAAGTGGGCCGTTGCAGAAGGTGGTCGGAATGATGGTGGTGGTCAGGAGTAAAGCGACATCGATGGCCGCGAGTCTGATAAGGCAATAAGCGCTGGCGTTGTAGAAGCGCCCGGGACTTGGCGAAATTGTGACAAAGTGGTTCTGTCCTAGTATCGACCACTCAGAACTCTTCGATGGTCCGGATGAGACCCACTCGTATTGATTCGTTGTATGAGAAGTATACGAAGGGTTATGATCAATGGTGGAGCCTTTTCTGCAAATTCTCGAAGATCAACAGGCCCCCGGTGGTGAAAATCACCTCCTTGCGGCGGGTGTCTTGCCGTCAAGATTTCTGTGGCTAAATTCACCGTGTAGCGAGGGTATTTATCAGTAGTTAATTTCAACGAGAATCACCACTTGCGCGGAATCACCACCACGGGAGGTGATATTGCTTTTTCACCGGGCACACCGGTGCTTTTCACCCGTGTTTGGTCCCACAGTGGGCCCACACGAATTGATGGGCAGTGAGTACTGCGTGAACTAGTCTTACTATCAGACCTCGAAGTATGCTGGGGACCGCATGGCTTATATCTTCCGGAGCATAGCGGGAGGAGGAGCAAGCGCGAAGACCCATCATCCTATAGGCAATCGCAAGTACTTTCTGAGGCTGAACACACAGGAGCGGTGCTGGCAGGCGACGCGCAGGCTTAGACGCCGGCTCGTGCACATCCCTATTAGTATTGAGCGCTCACAGCCCACAAAGATCGAATCGATACGCAACCGAGCGCTTGTGATAACATCCCCCCTCCGACCTCCTCCAGCACAGACCCCCGCATTCTGTTTTCCAGCTCTGTTCAGAAATTCTTTATCTCAATAGGATGAATGTATACAAGATTTCATCTTATGGGGATACGTGTCTCACATCACATTACTCACTTTGATTGTGTAATACTGGGAAATATTGGAGTCGTGCGTCAACATAGTAGACCGCTTTCTTGAGAAGCTCCCCCTAGGATTAAAGGACAAGTAGAATATATGGTATATAAGCACGATACATATATCTAATATCTCAGACAGAATATAGACGGCAGGTACCATACAGGCAGAATTGCTTATTGCGGTACAACGCTTGGGCCAAGGTGCCCACGCCACTCGACCTCAAAATCCCATTGTTCTTCTCGGTGCCCCTCCGCGCCTACGCCGAACACCTCACTTTCCAACGCTTAAGCGAGCGGACTTGGAATCTGACGCTTACCCCCGTTCCATTTCATCCCTCCCTCCTTCTCAACCACCACCTCCCTCCCATTTACCATCACGATCCCGGGCCAGCTTATTGGCTTACATATTCCACACCATGTACGGTAAGAGCGAAGAAGAGTTGCGCAAGCTACCTAGGGCGAAGATACAAAAATTGGCTAAGGTTTGCTCTATTCGGTGTTGATCTTAGCCACCCTCAGCATGTTAACACCCGTTTCCCCAAGACACATGGTGTCAAGGCGAATTTAAAGACAGAGGTAATCATTGCTGAGCTACTGCATATCTTCTCCAAGGAAGAGTTGTAGGTACTATATAACCTTGTAAGGTTCACATATCTTACCTTTGAACCTTAGCCACAACTCTCCGCCGGCTGCGGCTGGGCCACAGCCTCCATCCCCGGTCGCAGGCCCTCCCCACGCACCGGCTACACAGGCTACGGCGCCGGACGCCGCCCAGTCAGTCGGGACCTCGCGGCCTAGGATGCTCGTCGCCATGAAGAAACCGCCCAAGGGCGCGAAGCTGCCTACTGGCACGACCGCTCCGAAAGCGGGCGGCCCCTCTCCTCCGCTGCTCAACTACTCACCTCCAGTACTCGTCCGTGCTCCGACGCCTACTCGCAGCGGCGAGGGCGCTGCCCCGGTCGCCGGTGCCCCTGCTCCTAAGCCCTCCAAGCCTCCTGTTATGCAGTCGCTGGGCGTGTTCAGGCCCCCGTCTCCGACACACCCACGTGTGTTCTTCCCGCCCGCTCCAAAGTCCCCGGGTAGAAGTGCCCGTCCGGATCTCCCGCCGCCTAACGCACCCGCCTCCCAGCAGCCTGAAGCAGGCCCCTCCATCTCGAGTGCAAGCAGGGCACCCCATGAGTGAGTATTGTCTATACTCGACATGCGTGCTTATCTTGCTGACGGCCATCGATACGCTCCTAGCAATTTGCCTCCAGTCACTGAAGTCGGCCCAGTGCCTGCCCATGTCTTGCGCGGGGGTAAGACATGGAGTCCAGCTACCACAGACCACACCCGGACGACGGCTTTGGGATCTACCCGCAACGAGCAAATCCCACATATACCTGACGGCTTAAGTGAGTTGTCTCCTCCCCTCCACGTGCATGAATGGATCTCAACGCACCTCCCACTCAGTCCCCGAGAACGCCTACTCCATCTCGACCGGCATCCCGCCCGCCGCTCCAGACCTCTCATTGAACGCGAGGCTCAAGCAATTCAGAGCGCAGGTTCGCATGATCATGGACGGCCCCAACGCACCTCAGCAGGAAGACGACGCGGACGAGACGGCCGACTATCCTGACGAATATGACTTCTCCTACTCCGGCCCCTTGCCGCCCCTCGTGCCTTCCCGCGCGCCGACGGACGCAACGAACGTCTGGACGCCGTCTACTCCGCCTCGCAGCCGCGCGGGTCAAGCCTTCCGTCCGCCCACCGCAAGCCCCGAGGAGGAGATGGCGCCCTACGAGTCGCCCGAAGTCCTAAGCCCGACCGTCCCCTCCCCTCCACCTCCGCCGCCGCCCCGGCGCGAACGCCTCGCCTCCGAGAAGCAAATCAAAGCCGTCGTCGAGAAGATGGCCGACATCTCGCAGATGCACAAGGAGTGCTGGGAGGCCGCGAACACGTTCGAGCCCGAGATCGACCTCCTCTCGCAGACGGTCGAGGGCGTGCGCTCGCTCATCCGCCAGTCGAGGGGGCAGCGCGAGCGCATGGCGCTCTGGCTGTCGTACCGCAACGGGGACCAGCCGGACTGGGAAGAGAGGGAGTTCTGGCCGCGGGATGGCACGACGTTCCGTACTCGGCTCGACGAGCAGGGAAGGGAGATTGAAGTCACCTCGTCGGATGACGAAGCTGCGATCCAGGACCAGGAGCAGGCTAAGCTGTGAGTGCTGACCTATGTCAAGTGGCCGGATCCATTTACTGATACTCGCCCTGCCGTTCCAGTCCCTCCACCGCGAACCGCGGCTTGGTCACTCCGGAACCGAAGAACAAGAAGCGGCGCCGCAACACGCCCGCAGCGGCTCTCATCTTTGGCCAACGCCCCAGCAAGAAGCTGCGGGGCGAGACCGAGCAGGACGACGCTGCACAGGACGCACCTGCCCCTGCTCCCGGACTGGGTGCTATCTCTGAAGACCAAGAAGAAGAGTAGTAGCAGCATAGATTCATCTATGAAGCGCTACTATCCCGGCTGTACGCTATCATGGCTCGTGCCCGGCAAGGGTGGCCCAAGAGAAGGATAGGAAAGATGCATCGCGATGATTAGTTACTGTACACCACTTAAGCCAGGACGTTTGTTATTCAGCTTGCACGCAGACAGATGTCATTGTACGATACCAATCACGTAGTAGTACTTACCTTGTCTCTCCTAGGCAGACGATGAACGTAGTAGTCAAGTAGTACTAGTACCCAGTTCTAGCCGCTGCCATGTAGTAGACATCGTCAACTCGGACACTTGCATAACAGTGTTGTGCGGAGCTCACTGCTCGGTGTAATTCTTGACTATGTTTGTTGAACCTAGAAAGAGACATTCGATTCCGCTGAGGCATCGAAAAAAAAAGAGAGGAAACAAGTTGAGGTAGAAAGTGGCAAAAAGTGACAAGAGTGGGATTTGAACCCACGCCTGGATACCCAGATGAGAAACCCGCTGAAGCAGGCAAGCTTTCGCTTGAGTCACACGCCTTGGACCGCTCGGCCATCTTGCCATGCTGAGCATGCAAGACTTCCTGCAATCCGACAATCTTCGGCCATGGTGCAGGTCAAGCTTGTGAAGAGCGCAGTACCACCGCCAATGATCATGGTGTCCAAGTCTGTCCAACTTGTCGAGTTCATCAGGAAAGCCTGAAATCTCCATTCGTATCATATGGTCGCGCATGGACGGATGGAGGCGCTGGAGGAACCCCCCGAATTATGGAGGCGCTCGTCTCCATCTGGCTCTGGATGGATCCTTTCCCACGACCTGGGAAGGCTCGTCCTGCGTTGCCTACGCACAAGGGCCTCAAATTTGTTCAATAAACGGACTCTGTGACTTACGCGCAAACGATTTAGGTTGATTTTATGGTATGCATTTGCTATATGGAAGGGGTCGGTAAACCGCCCTGGAGAATGGGCTGGGCGCCTGGAGCGATGGAGGCCCTGGAGACGCCCACCTCCATCTGGAGATTTAACACTTTCCTGATGTTATATCGTTTTTGAACATATACAGTGCCCAGTCAAGCATTCGTCACGAGCCATTATACGGTAAAATCCCATTCATTCTCAAAAGCAACTTCGAAGCGTCGAGAGTCTGGCTGATTTATCGAACCCGATCCGTCTACTAAGAGCTCGAGCTCTTTGGGCCCACGACGTAGTTCTTGGTCTTGTTAAATTTCGCGATCGTGCTGTCGGACAGCTGCAAGTGCTGCTTCACCAGCGCAGGCGGAGTGAGAGCAAGCCACTGATCGCAAGACGCAGTGTCAGGCGAGCTCGGTTGGTAAAAGCGAATAATGGTACTTGCCTGCTCGAGGCTGACGTCCTCGAACACCGCGGTGTTGAAGATCTCGAGGAAGCGAAGGGTGGTGTTTCCGGTGTTTTCGATGTAGTGGCCTATTCAAGCACGTACAGATCAGTCAGAGCACTGTGTTTTCCTTCTCTCATCAAGGACTTACCCCATCCAGTCGGTACGTAGCTGATGTCACCGGGCTACCAAGACAAAGCCGGTAAGCATCTGAAGGAAGGTGGGATATTCGAAGGCAGCGTACCTGATAGTCGAAGGTTTGCGCGTTCCCGCTAGCAGCGTAGATCGTCGCTCTCGCATTGCCCTCCCTATGATTCAGAGCTACATCAGCTATCGATTGGGAGACTTTCCCGACTCGGTTTACTCACAAGAACAAGCCCCATTCATCCTGTGTCGGGTGCCACTGCAGTACCATACAGTTGAGCGTCGCGTACGCAGAATGAGCATGATGACTCGGAGACGTACGTGAAGGGCACGCATAGCACCTGGCTCAACGGTCACTTCCGCAACAGCAATCTCCTTCGCAATCGAGAAAGTGGTAGAATCGGCGATCTTAACCGAGCCACCGGGATAACGCGTCGGCTCGACTTTGGAGAACTCGAAAGAGAACGGCTGAGGGATGGTGCCGAACGGATCCTCGGGAGGCTTCTGGTCGCTCGGCAGGGCAACTGTGCATGGAGACGTTAAGTATGTATTGTTTGGTGTGGGGGCGTCGACACGTACTACCAGGGAAGATGTACAAATCACGTCCTGGGATTTGGTCCCAGTCTTCGATATCATCTTGGAAGTTCTTAGCGATCACTTCCTTGGGCGTGTGAGCCAGCCAGTCCGTGAGCTAACCGCAAGACCTCCTTCAATATTATTCTGTTGAATCGGTGCCAATGACGAGACCCACCAGGAACGTGTTAGAGTCGCCGAAAGTGCCGCTATTGAAAATCTGTGCATCGATCAATACGGGAAACGAGAACGAGGTCTTATCGCAACCTGACCAGAAGGAACTCTGTCCCCGTAGCGGAGTCATTGGTAGCCTGCAGAGAGTGCGGGATACCGGGCGGGAAGTACCATAGATCGCCCTTGTTCACTGTCGCAACGTAGTTGCGGCCGAGTTGATCGACAGAGGTAATCTGCGTAGAGCCCTGTGGCAAGTCAGCTGAGGTCAGAGTACGACAGGTCGTCGCCTATATGCAAGCCTACCTCGAGAACATAGGCCCACTAAGACACAAATAGGTCAGTCCCGGTCGAATATCAGGTAGAACAATGGGCATATCACACCTCTGCAACATTGTGCCAATGGAGCTCACGGATCGCCCCTGGCTCGAGCCTTATGTTGGCACCGGCCATAGCTGGGGTAGTAAGAGCTAGCCTCAGTGCACATGCGGACACGCTGAGTGTGCGACAAGCAAACCTGTAGATAGGGGCATCTGTTCAACTATAGTGCGAAACCGAATGCATCAGCAGCCATTCAACGGCACAGAGCGGCCAAACCTACCGTTCTGAGTCCTGATCCAGCCCCCGGCGACCAACCGGTTCTTGCTCAAGCCGAACGGCCACTTCGCATTCCCCCTGATAGCAGAAATTGAGGTCAGCGATCTACCTTCTTCTTCCGGGTACGGATGCAAGGGAAGGAGCTTTACACATCGCCATTGTCGGTCGTCGGGGGTGCGAGGAGGTCCGGGTTCTGCTTGTCGAGCGGAACATTCTGGGGGCCCAGGATGCTTCCGCCCAACGAACCACGAATAGGCTCGGGGTCCGTCGTTGTTGTCTCGTTCCACAGCCAGTAGTTCGGGTCGTCACTGGCATACGGCACCGTAGGACTCGGCTTAGCCGCAGCATCGCTGCTCGTCGACGTCGCAGCCCTAGAGAGGCCGGAGGACGCGGACGAGGAGATGCCAGCGGATGCGTCACCGAGCGGGATGCCTGCAGCGAGCTCGCTGCAGAGAACAGCGCACAGCACAGCGGTCAAGAGCTTGTTCATGGCGGTGAATAATGTGGATGTGGTGGGTCTTGAAGAGCTTTAGTGCAGAGTAACTTGAGGATACTGTCGTGCTCGATTATGGAGGAACTCCTCTTATATCCCGCTGCAGCACGCTATTCATGGAACGACACAGTTACTTTCAAGCTATCTTGCGTGCATGTCGGCCGGTGAGAGATATGGGCGGCCACGCCATGCCGAACGAACAGAACCTCTGAGCTACCATAGGCATCGGCCTACTCGACGGGTGGAGAGAAATCTTCGCTGCCAGTATCGACAGCAGACGGAGCGCTACGTGTTCTACGGCGCAGACCTACCCGCAGATCGCGCGCAAGGTATCATTTCCGAGGTGGTTGAGGCCTGTGCAGCAGTCAGCAGGTGTTTGGCGAATTCCGAATGGTCAACCACGGACTGACTACAATTCGGAATGGCAACGACTCACCAGGTACAATGAAAGTCAGAAAGAAGCTCGAAGGCAGGAGAATTGTCCCGAAGCGTTCGTCTATGACGCAGAGGCGATGTTGATTGTGCCCGCGCCCACATGGTGAGAAGCATCCAATGAAGGTCCTGACCACAGGTGACACGGGCCACATCAACCGCGCTCACTTCTGACCAGGCCCAGAACTATCCTGCAACTTATTGACCATTGGACACATAGTAGCCGGTCAAGCCGTGCATAGACGCCCTGCATCGATGCTACTTGTTCTTTGAATTGACCGGTCGGAGGTCATACACGGCCTCGGGACTGGATCCGTCCGCTCGAACTCGGTTGATGATTCGTCGATACGGTGTCGCACACGATGTGTGCCAGGGTCAAGTCCAGAATTAACGACACTAGACAGGTGCTCGAGCTGTCGAGGGCCCGCGTGGGATACTTGTCGATCCGGTAAGCACCGATACGTACTGTTCACGTACGAAGTGAACAGCGCTCTGGCAAGATTCGGGGTATAGTGCGGAACATACCGCTACTGTGTGCTAACTGTCGGACTCCTCGTTGTACGTTCAGTCCGTGGGGTTCAAGTTGTCATGTTGGCATGGATCTAGCTTGAACTCGAACCCAGAGAACTATCTCGTTCCCATAAGCAAGACGCATCATCAATCGATGGGGTATCGGAAGGATTGGAGGTATGAGTTATACAGGATTCAGGATATCTAGCTTGTACTATATATCATAGCTTCTAGCAACATGATTAGTTGTTTATATGTACGACTTGCACAGGAGATTCTTACCTCGTCCAACACTGCCAAAACCAATAGCGACCCAATTTGCCTGGTGCCAGGGTTAAAGGCAAAAACCTAGCGGAACCACCAGTAGCGTGGGCAAATCACTGTGCGCCTAGGAATCTGTGAACTTGCCGAGGATTGATGGTGAAAAGCGCAATTCACGATGTTTCCCGGGGAGTAGTTGGGGCTAGTGTTTGAAGTAGTGAAAAGGCCGAGTGCGGATTCCACTGTGTTAGTTAGTGAGAATCACCATGCCACGCGCGTCTACTTCCTGATGGAAATTTCACCATGAAAGTCGTGAAATACCCTCGGCATTCGAACGTGCGTGCACGCACGCACGCAACTACCGCAGCACAAGCTGTACATACGCATACGCGCGCACATGCACTAGTACTGGGAGGTGGTGTACCATGTATTCATGACAGGCACGACACTGCAGTGGGGAGCGCACACGATGATATGCAGTGTGGTCGAGCTTCGAAACGACAAGCATTTAACCGGCCGAGTACTACACTATCCTTAACGTAGATCAAATTCGATTCCGCGCGTCCTACGTGAACCATGTAGACTCGGAGATGCCCTCCAAACGATCAGGGTGTCCGCGGATTGTGTGTATTGTTCATGGAGAGCTGTGCGCGCCACTACGCGGTAGCCTGCTAATGCCGGCGTGAATGAGCATGGAGAGCCTGTGTCCATTGAACGATCCACCTTGGTAGTGATAGGCAGACGTACCTCATCCAGTCTCTTCATCTTCAGCGTAGATCGCACGCGACAAAGAACCACTGCGATCTATGATCGCCCACCGACCACGGTCATGTATTCGTCCAACGAGGCACTGCACTGTGGTGATATCGACAACGTCCAAAGTCGAGGTTTGGGTGTAGTAGTGGATATCGAGGCTTTGATGACTGTCGATCACCTTACAGGTACGGATGATGGCGAAAACTAGCGGCGTAGCTGTGGTGATGGGGGTTGCAGGCATCGCAGGGAAGTGAACAACAAGTACGCGCTGCAGCTGGCCATAGAAAGTTTTCGATACAAGCTGGATAGCTGCATTGCGAGAGCGAGCATTACGGTCGACGAGGGCCTCGTACTGGAGCACATGCATAAGGTCAGCGCGGACCCCTTATTCGAAAGCGGGTGGACTCACACGGACAAAAGTAGCATCGCGCGAGCCGCCCATGTCGCAGCATAGCGACGAAGCTCTCACGATGTCACCGTCGGGGAGAATGCGGACACGTCCCCATTCCTCGATCTCGGCTTGCTTCAATGTATGCCGTGTCACTTGAATAGTGGTACCAAACCGTGTGATGCACGCTCCTACGAGCTTCGTGAATAGTCCGCGGTCGAGGTCGCTCCCCGTTTTAGTGGGTAAGTGTGGCGGCAGAAGAGCGCACATACGATCTATCAGAAGCACAGTTCAGGGTTCCCACAGTATAGCGTAGCGACAAGGAGATGATGACCTACAGCCAGGTATACAGACTCCCTGATAGAAGCCATTCATACTCAACGGTTTGAGGTCGAGCACCTCGCCGAGGTCGTACATGTGTTTGATTTGAGTGAGCCTGGCATTGTCGAGGACGTACCGGTTGATGCTCGCATACGGGAAGCGGCGACTGCGAATAGCAGGCTGGAGAGAACCGCAGTATCGTTCCATTGGGAACGCCCATGACGCCCACACAGGACCAGCCGCAATGATACTGTCAGCGATGTGAAGGAGTGCGTGAATCGTGAGTGGGCAAGCAGAGAGCCTCGTCGGATCCAGCTGATAGTAAATTCTGCAATTCTGTGAGTCTCAGAGAAGAGCGGAGAACTAGTATGACATGCTCACCTCTCGTACTGCCTAACCCATTTGGCAAACCCTTCCCGTAGTTCCTGGACCTCTTCGGAGGATATCTCGAATTGAAGACAGCGGTGTATGAGTCGCACAAGATCAACAAAGTGGTGTTACGAATGTACAATAGGTATTGCGACGTCTCGACGAACTGGTAACGGTTTCTAGTACTTACTCTGTACGATACAAGTATGGTAGGCTCTGGGACTCCAGCTACGATTGTATATGGCGGATTCTATGGAACAGTCTCGTATTATCTAGGATGCTCTAGGACTTTCCATGCACAGTTACTTCTGCACAGTGCACAGTCGCTTCCGCGCAGTGCACAGCGCTTCTGCACAGTACACAGCAGCACTGCCACAGTGTTACTAGGTTCGACTAGCGCTGACTACTACGCACCAGAAAGTCCTTGTATACGCTAGAACGTTCCGTCTACAGGCTGGTATACATGTATATAAGAGGCGACGCCATAGAGCGACCCTCAGCTTTCAGTCTCTTCGCGAAATACGACTTTGGTTGCTCGTTAACTCGCTTTCAACTGCAAATACTACTACGCGCTTATCTTCGACAAGCTAGGGCTAGTAGCTGAATAGATACAAGCTCTCTATTCATTGACGTCTTAAGGCTTGATAGTTTAAGAGTCACGCTCGAAAGCGTAACATTAGACTGAAAGCTTTAACCCTCCACTTGTTAAAAGTGCAGAGGCCTACGTCGGAAGACAACGACTACGAAACGCATCAGAACTCTCTCTTGCTCGTAACGTACAGAGAGACGATAGTCAATACGGAGGGAACTACACAACCCCCATTGCGACAATCACCCAGGGTACTAGGCGGAAGGAACAAAACACTGCCGAGCTTACCACCACTCGCGATCCCGGAGAATATAGTTGCTCTCCCAAGATCGCCAGGAGGATCCCCATTCCCCTTGATAAGAGGTTTTAGCTCGACAATCCCTTACGTAGAAAGTACCAGTTCGACATCGTCGGGTCGGAGCACTCGAGTATCGGAACAAGAACCCGCGTTTCAGAGAACAGACGAGTGGAGAGAATATAGGAATTCTCTGGCCATTCAGGCGGAATCAGGAGTAGCAATAGGCGTACCCATTCCAATCCGAGCGAGTCCAGGAACGGATAGTTCGGATCGATCGACTCCAGAAACTAGTGTTGAAGAAGCATCCTCAACGGCAGGGATATTCTATCGGAGAACACAGCTTCCGGTGCACGCGATCGATACACTTCGAGTTATAGCAGATAACTTGGAAGTACTAGGACAGGAAGACTTCACGAGGAGATATCACGCGACTCTCGAACGAGCCCATCGATACATAACTCAGGTCATCCAGACACTCGAATTTATTCCAAGACAAGCTGTTACGCCTCCAACGAGGGTACGGAACTTTGCGGGATATCTTCAGAACCAGATTGACTACCTGCGAGCAAAGGTCCTCAATCCGGAGAACTACGCAGATATAGACCTCGAAGAAAATCTTAGGAAATTTTGTAGTTGCCTCCGAGCTAGGGAACTACATCAGGCTTTCCTACGACAAGCACAACGTGTATGAGTTCAGCTGAACCATATAGTTGTTCAAGGTTATATCATCTCTACAACTCCGACAAAGCTCGGGACGTATACTATCGAGAAAGCGTAGACAAGTGGAATTTTTGCACCAACGAAAGGTGTCCACTTCGGTACAACACTAAGGAGGTTCCAAACGTCAAGCACGCATCGGCTTTAATCCTAACACACTCTTCACAAGAGCGGGATATTACTAACACCCACGGACGACAACCCGCGTTAGTCAAGAAGCCACTACTTGCTGGAAAAGCTACTGGTCGGATTAATAGTCCGAGAGTTGTGTCAGGATCGTTTCCGACTTCAAGAGTAGGAACCCCAAAACCTCAAGAATCCGAATCACCTAAGGAATCAGGTCCATCCTTCAAGGAGAAAGGAAAGGAGACCGAACCGCCTAAGGTAGAGGACTCGGACAAGGAGGACGAGACTTTTCGGACGACGGTCGAAGCACCTGAACCGAAAATCGAAGAAACTATTCGGATTAAGGTCGTAGTACCTGCACCGAAAACAGAAGACACTCGGGTCGAGGCAGAAACACCTGAACCGAGAGAAGAGCATATTCAGACAGAGGTCGAGGAGACTAAATCTGAATTGGAGTATACTGGTCGCAGCGCAACCCCAGAATTTGTACGAAAATCAGTACCATCGTACATGTCGGGAACAGCGACAGGAGAGTCCATTTCTGGAGCCCATAGATATGCGTTCACTCCGCAAGGGCAAGGCTCAGAAGGAGAAAGATACGGGTCTTTATCAAGTGGACCAGCCCCTCGGGCAACGGCAATTTCTGGAGGAGTTATCAATCCTTCTGGAGGTGGAGGAGGAGGCGGACCAGGTAGGCCCGGAGGTCGGCCTGACCCTGAGCCTTCAGATCCCTACTCCCCAGGAGGAGGACCACCAGGACCAGACCCAGACCCGGAACCGCAAGAAGTTCCAGGAAATGCGCCGCAAGGACACGGAAAGGGCAAGATCAAGGACCCTGAGGTCTTCAACGGAGACCGAGACAAAACCAGGTCCTTCCTCAATCAACTGTTCCTGTTGTTCACGGCGCGACCCCACGACTTCGTTAATGATTACACGAAGGTGGCGACGGCCCTATCCTTCATGGAAGGGGACAATATAAACTACTGGAAGGACATCACAATTCAGCGAGCTGAAGAGGAAATTAGACCGGGAGTCTATCGAGGATTTGACTCTTGGCCGGTCTTCAAGAGAATTTCCTGCTCGCATTTGCCCCAGTAGACGAGGTGGATGACTCTATGGTTAATCTCACGACAATACAGCTCAAGGACTACTCTTCAGTTGATGAGTTCAATGCGAGGTTCATGGATCTAGCTCTCAAGGGAAAAATTCTGGACCCAGCAGCGCAACTGGCCCTGTACAGGAATGCGCTTCCAGAATATTTACTTAAGAAGATATCCATGTCGTACCCTCCGCCGACGACCATTGAAGAGTGGATGACTAGGACTAAGGAGATCAACCATAGCTATCACCTTACGGAGAAGATTTTGGCTAATCGCAGAGGACGCAAGGCCAAAACCTCGAAGACTAGGAAGAATGTCAAGACGGTTAATATCGAGGACGACTCGCTCGATATTAACAAGCTCTCTGTCAAGGAGAGACAGGAGCTGCAAGACAAGGGACTATGTTTCCGGTGCAGGAAGCCGGGACATATTTCCAGAGACTGTCCTTCTAAACCTAAGAAGCCCGGCAAACCCGTCAGTCGGAAGGTACGACAGGTTACCGACGAGGACTTAGAGGACGAGTCTGAGGAGATCTCAGACGAAGAGGACGAAGAGGACGAAGAGGACAATATTTCTATTAACGCACTCAGGGCTACAGATTTTGAGACGGGTTTTTAGGCAGGCAAGCAGACTCGACGCCTGACTTGCCCAAGGAACTGCATGTAACTATTGTAACCAATACAGAGCGGAGACGCAGTGCTCTGCTGATACCCGGTTACATGCAGGTTCAGGACAAAGCCGTCGAAATCAAGGGGCTCATCGACACTGGTGCGGATGCCGTGATCGTCAATAAAAAGATTGTGGACAAGTACAATCTTCCGACAGTCAGACTACCGAAGACTCTGACTTTCCGGAACGCGGACGATAGCGTTAATAGCATGGGAACCATTACCCATCGGGTGGAGGGGACATTTAATCTACACGGGAAGAAGCTCCCAACAAATTGGTATGTGGCCGACATTGGGCGGGACGATGTCTTATTCGGCATGCCATGGATCCGCAAGTACAATCCTAATATCGACTGGGAAAGTGGACGCATTACTTTCAAGTCGGATATTATCAAGAAGCAGCAGCAGATCCATAAATACCAATGCGAGCACGACCCACCCGAAGGGATGCTGTGGAATTTCCCACTAAAACCTCTAAATCAAGATCTGGTCGTATCGTTCGTACGTGCTATACCGGACGAGGACGACGCAGACCCAGACTCCGAAAGGCTTACATTTAATCCTTCGAGGGCCATCGAGCTATGGTACCGCAAGAAGAAAATCCGAAAGATTAATAAGTCTACGGAGATCGCTATAGCAGCGAAGAAAGACCAGAAGGAGAAGACCTTGGACGAAATCCTACCTGATTTTGTAAAGGACTATCGACAGGTCTTTGAGAAAAAGGCAGCAAGTAGATTTCCGCCCTCGAGACCATGGGACCATGCTATCGAATTCAAGAAGGACTTCGACCATCATACCAAGGGGTCTTGGAGGAAAATCTACCCTCTGACCTATACGGAACGTATAGAACTCGACAAATTCATTGCGGAGAACCTCGAGAAGGGCTACATTCGAAAATCCAAGTCTCCACTAGCCTCGCCATTTTTCTTTGTCACCAAGAAGGATGGGAGTCTTCGACCTGTTCAAGACTACAGGGCTCTTAACGAGGGGACTATCAAAAACGCATATCCCTTGCCGCTCATCAGCGACATCATTGACCGGCTGAAAGGGGCCACAATATTCACCAAGCTCGACGTGCGAGCAGGGTACAATAATGTTCGCATCAAAGAGGGTGATGAGTGGAAAGCTGCGTTTATAACACCCAGCGGATTGTTCGAACCGACAGTCATGTTTTTTGGTTTGTGCAACGCACCGGCCACATTCCAGAACATGATGAACGATCTCTTCCGGGACATGCTTCAGGAAGGATGGATGGTCATTTACATGGACGACATCCTGATATTCTCAGACAATGTCGAGGACCATCACAAACGCACGCGAAGAGCTTTACAGCGACTTCAAGACAGTGATCTATTCCTCAAGGCGGAAAAATGCGAATTCGACAGACAAGAAGTCGAATTTCTAGGATCAATAATCCGGCCAGGGGTAGTCGCTATGGATCCAGTAAAGCTCAAGGCAATTATCGAGTGGGAACCACCGAAAACAGTCAAGCAGGTTCAGGCATTCCTAGGGTTCGGTAATTTCTACCGACGGTTCATTCGGGATTATTCAAAGATAGTCCGACCCCTCACGGAATTAACCAAGAAGGACCAGCCTTTTCTGTGGACCTCTGATTGTCAGAAAGCATTCAATACACTCAAGAAGCGGTTTACTGAAGAACCGATCCTACAAATCCCGGATCCGGAGAAACCATTTCAGATTGAGTGCGATGCTTCTAAGGTCGCAACAGGTGCTGTACTACGACAGCAAGGAGAGGACGGACTATGGCATCCTTGTGCCTATTTGTCCAAGTCCTTTACTCCTGCGGAACGGAACTATCAGATTTATGATAGAGAATTGTTAGCCATTGTTCGAGCTCTCGAAGCATGGCGACATTTTTTGCAGGGTTCCCCACACCCTACAGAAATCCTATCAGATCACAAAAATCTGACCTACTTCCGTACGGCGCAGAAGTTAAATCGCAGACAGGCGCGATGGCATTTATTCCTCTCGGAGTTCAACATCGTAATCAAGCACCAGCCCGGAAAATCCCTCACTCAAGCAGACGCCCTTTCTCGGAGATCAGGGCATGACGGGGGGGAAAATGACAACAAGGACGTCGTATTACTAGGGCCAGAACTTTTTGCCAAAGCTGTCAACGTTGAGCTACAAGAGCGCATCCGTGATAGCAAGCTACGGGACAACTCGGTAGTAGAGTACATTACTCTAAAAGGAAAGGCTACCAAACGCCCAGAGTTCGGCAAACCAGAAGATTGGTCCGACGACGACGGAATACTCCTGTACAAGAACAGAGTATACGTTCCACCAGATAATCAATTGTATCGTGATATAGTCAAGATGCATCACGACGCACCGATTATGGGACACCCAGGAGTCCAGAAAACCTATGATCTGGTTAAACGGGAATATATGTGGCCAGGCATGCGGAAATTCATCGCGCAATATGTCAAAGGTTGCGCCGCTTGCCAAACAAGCAAGGTCAATACGCATCCCATTAAACCAGGCTTAATTCCCATTCAACACAGTGGGGATACTAGGCCTTTCCGGACAATTACCATGGATTATATCACCGATCTACCAGAATCGGATGGTTTTAATGCCGTCCAAGTGGTAGTCGACCATGATGTATCCAAAGCAGCGGTATTTTCCCCTTGCACCAAGAATATTACGGCAGAAGGAGCCATGGATATTCTGCAAAGGGATGTGTATCGCAGATTCGGACTACCTGCGAAGGTCATCTCGGATCGGGGGCCGCAATTCATATCCAAGGCATTCAAAGAACTACACAATAGCCTCGGAATTGAAACGGCACTCAGCACGGCCTACCATCCTCAGACAGATGGGGAAACGGAGCGAGTAAATCAAGAACTCGACTTAGCACTTCGGCTCTACTGTGCTAACAATCCGGAGAACTGGGCCAAACTGCTGCCTCAATTCGAATTCGCGCACAATCAGCGGACACACTCTGTCACGGGAAAATCCCCGTTTGAGCTACTCTACGGGTTTCAGCCAGAGGCCGTTGGGACAGTCCGAACCACCCCAAAGCATCCAAGTACGGAGCAGAGGCTTCAAAGTCTTCAGGAAGCCAGGGAGAATACAATAGCGGCGCATGCGCAGGCCGCCGCAGCTATGTCAAGAAGGCTCCCCGCTGCGCAAGTTCCGCTGAAGCTCGGAGACAAGGTTCTTCTCGATACAAAGAACCTCAGGCTTCCATATGTCTCCAGGAAGTTGATTCCAAAACGAGTGGGACCGTTCACCATCGTCAAGGTCTTGGGACCGGTTACATTTAAGTTAAAGCTTCCGGAGAAATGGAAGATACACCGCGTCTTCCACGTAGCGCTACTTACCCCGTACCACACAACTAAGGAGCACGGACCAGACTATGTCCGACCTCCACCGATTCCCACTCCTGAATCAACTGAAGGAGAGGAATGGGAGGTAGAAGCAATTCTGAGCCACCGCACTAGAGGTACCCAAAAGCAGTATCTAGTGGCTTGGAAGGGCTGGCCCGCATCGGAAAATTCTTGGGAACCAGAAAGACATCTCAAGAACGCGCAGTCGATCTTGCGCAACTATAAGAAGAGGCACAAGTTGTCGTGAAGGACTCAACCCACTCCTCACCCAATATCTCTTCGAATTTTCTGAACAAATTTCTCCTCTATTCACTATGGTCTACACCAACACTCGTCTTACTGGTCGTCGTTTCTCTGAGGCGACTCGTCGCAACATTCCCCGTCCCCCCAACTTCATTAGGGCACGGCGCACTGTTTTCTACAACCATCTTCCCCGACACACCGTCTCGTGCAACGACGAGGGCACCCTCGCCGATCGTGTCGGCTGGGTCATCGTGCACCCCGACCTCTACAGCCATGTCGAGGCCCGTATTGCCCATCTTCCTGAGGTCAAGGACCTCATCGACGTCTACCGCGCTCTCGCCAGGGCCGCCCCCTCTTACTCTGTTCTCATCAAACACAACCAGAGAACGTCGGCGCCCAAGTCCGAGAAGAAGAAGGTAGTTCAAGTTGCGAGCGAGGCCTATCAGGCAGTGGTTCAAGCGGCAGAGAAAGTAATTTCTATGCTCGCTAACCCTCAGGTCGCGGGAGCACTCTCGGACCTGATGCCCCTGCGTAACCAACACGGTACGCATAGTTGGGGGCATGTCTTTTGGCCGCAACGCCTCGATGACTACCCGCAAGCTATCGAGGTCGATTCTTCGGATGAGGAAGAAGACGAGGACGAGGTACGCTCGGATGGTGGATGGTCCATTCCCTCGACTGACCCTTGGAAGGTTTCCACTCCTGATCCTGAGGAGGAAGCCATCAAATGGGGTCCGACTTCAGTTGAGGGGTCGACCCCGACCCTATCCTCCTCAAGTTCTGACTCCTCCTATTCGGAAGTCGAGTCTTTCGATTTACTCCCTGAGCTCGAACAACTAGAGCTTAGCACGATCGACGAGCTCTCGGAAGAGGAGTTCCACGAAGCCCTGAAAGTCGCAGTAAGGGCCCCTTCCCCGCCTCCTCCTCCCCCGACTACGATCACCAAGCACGTCGAGGAACCCCATGGACGATGCGGTTTCTTTCGTGGAACCGGAGAAGATCGGTTCGGATACATCAACTCTCGAGGCGACATTTTCATGGTCCCCAACAGTTCCTTCGGCATCTCTGACGTTCGGATCATGGTCGCATACCATCTCCGATGGCCGGAAGCTTCAGTCAGGACCACCCAAGCCGCCTCCCTACTCATCGACGATGTCATCGCCCGGCGTGGAAATTACCCCGCCTTCAAGGTCGACGCTGAACGCATCGCGACTACTTATCGCGAGGCTTTAGGCATGTCGGCGGCAGAGACTGCTCAATGGGACTGCATTCGAGCAGTAGGTAGCGATGCGGAGCTCGTCCAGATCTCCCTGGATGTCTTCCGTCCTGAGGTCGTCGAGAGAAACAATGCTATCGTTCACCTCTAAGGTCGAGGACGACCTTCAGCGGAGGGGGAGCTGATGTTACGAATGTACAATAGGTATTGCGACGTCTCGACGAACTGGTAACGGTTTCTAGTACTTACTCTGTACGATACAAGTATGGTAGGCTCTGGGACTCCAGCTACGATTGTATATGGCGGATTCTATGGAACAGTCTCGTATTATCTAGGATGCTCTAGGACTTTCCATGCACAGTTACTTCTGCACAGTGCACAGTCGCTTCCGCGCAGTGCACAGCGCTTCTGCACAGTACACAGCAGCACTGCCACAGTGTTACTAGGTTCGACTAGCGCTGACTACTACGCACCAGAAAGTCCTTGTATACGCTAGAACGTTCCGTCTACAGGCTGGTATACATGTATATAAGAGGCGACGCCATAGAGCGACCCTCAGCTTTCAGTCTCTTCGCGAAATACGACTTTGGTTGCTCGTTAACTCGCTTTCAACTGCAAATACTACTACGCGCTTATCTTCGACAAGCTAGGGCTAGTAGCTGAATAGATACAAGCTCTCTATTCATTGACGTCTTAAGGCTTGATAGTTTAAGAGTCACGCTCGAAAGCGTAACAAGTGGTCGTAGTACTTCCGGTGCGGGAAGCGGCCGGAGAGCAGGGTGGGGCCGACGTACAGCGCCCAGAAAGAGCGGAGATCCGCGGTCCATGACGTCTTGTCGCTCGCAACGTTGGGGGGCCGGGGTCCAAACGCAGAAGGAATGGTATCGCCTGACGACGCACTGGCCTCCCCTATAGCATCCCAGACTGTCGGCGAGATCTCGTAGTCTTCAGAGCCGGTGTCTAGACCCTTGTAACTGCCAGTCCACAGGAGCATGAGGTTCTTGAGGACGTTCTCGAACATGAGATGCATGAAATCGTAAGGGAAGGATGTCGGAAAGGAGAGGGAGGACAGCACACTCAGAACTGGGATTCCTTTGATCCCATGGAGCTTCGCAAGCTGTTCATGCTCAGCTTCAGTTGGTGCGAACTGGACCTCGTTGGCGTGGGCAAGAAAGCTAGAATGATCGCGTAGAGGTAGATCTAGGGGATCGTATGTTACGCTTTCGAGCGTGACTCTTAAACTATCAAGCCTTAAGACGTCAATGAATAGAGAGCTTGTATCTATTCAGCTACTAGCCCTAGCTTGTCGAAGATAAGCGCGTAGTAGTATTTGCAGTTGAAAGCGAGTTAACGAGCAACAAAAGTCGTATTTCGCGAAGAGACTGAAAGCTGAGGGTCGCTCTATGGCGTCGCCTCTTATATACATGTATGCAGGCCTGTAGACGGAATGTTCTAACGTGTACATGGACTTTCTGGTGCGTAGTAGTCAGCGCTAGTCGAACCTAGTAACACTGTGGCAGTGCTGCTGTGGACTGTGCAGAAGCGCCTGTGCACTGCGCGGAAGTAACTGTGCACTGTGCAGCTGTTACGCTTTCGAGCGTGACTCTTAAACTATCAAGCCTTAAGACGTCAATGAATAGAGAGCTTGTATCTATTCAGCTACTAGCCCTAGCTTGTCGAAGATAAGCGCGTAGTAGTATTTGCAGTGAAAGCGAGGTAACGAGCAACCAAAGTCGTAATTCGCAAAGAGACTGAAAGCTGAGGGTCGCTCTATGGCGTCGCCTCTTATATACATGTATGCAGGCCTGTAGACGGAATGTTCTAGCGTATACACGGACTTTCTGGTACGTAGTAGTCAGCGCTAGTCGAACCTAGTAACACTGTGGCAGTGCTGCTGTGGACTGTGCAGAAGCGCCTGTGCACTGCGCGGAATTAACTGTGCACTGTGCAGAAGTGACTGTGCATAGAAAGTCCTAGAGTGTCCTAGATAATACGAGACCATTCCTGTCTTATAGAACCGTAGCTAAAATCCTAGAGTCCGCCATATCTGTATCGTACAGAGATCGAAGCAGATACTGTACCAGTTCGTAAAGTTCGTAACACGCCTATCGTACATTCGTAACATTAGCTCCCCCTCCGCTGAAGGTCGTCCTCGACCTTAGGCATGCACAATAATGTTCTGGTTTCTCTCGACAACCTCAGGACGGAAGACGTCCAACGAGATCTCGACGAGGTCAGACTCATTACCTACCGCCCGAATGCAGTCCCACTGCGCCGACTCTGCCGCCGACATGCCTAGAGCCTGGCGATAAGTTGTCGGGGTACGCTCTGCTTCGATCTTGAAAGCAGGAAAATTACCTCGACGAGCGATGACATCGTCGATAAGAAGTGCTGCCGCCATGGTGGTCCGAACAGAAGCCTCCGGCCATCGAAGGTGGTATGCGACCATAATGCGAGTAATCGAGATGCCGAAGGGGTTGTTGGGAACGACAAAGATGTCGCCGTTGGAGTTGACATATCCGAGTCGATCTTCACCGGTTCCTCGAAAAAACCCGCAACGTCCTCGGGGTTCCTCGACGTTCTTAGTGAGCGTTGTCGGGGGAGGAGGAGGAGGAGAGGGCGCCCTGACTGCGACCTTCAAAGCCTCATGGAACTCCTCTTCAAGGAGCTCATCGACTTCGTCGACCGTGCTAAGCTCGAGGTGTTCGAGCTCAGGTAAGAGGTCGAAAGACTCAACCTCGGAATAGGATGAGTCGGAACTGGAGGAGGTCAGGGAAGGAGTCGACTCTTGGGTAGAAGTCTGACCCCATTTGATAGCTTCCTCTTCAGGGTCGGGGGTGGATACCTTCCAGGGATCAGTCGAAGGAATTGACCATCCGCCGACTGAACTCACATCTGCGTCTTCATCCTCATCTACCTCAATAGCCTCCGGGTAATCGTCGAGGCGCTGCGGCCAAAAGATATGCCCCCAGCTGTGAGTGCCGTGTTGGTTGCGAAGGGGCATGAGATCCGAGAGAGCCCCCGCGATCTGGGGGTTAGCGAGCATAGAGAGTACTTTCTCTGCCGCTTGGATCACCGCTTGGTACGCCTCGTTTGCTACCTGGTCTACCTTCTTCTTCTCCGACCTAGGAGCCGACGTTCTCTTATTGTAGTTGACGAGAACTCCATAAGAGGGAGCGGCTCTAGCGAGAGAGCGGTAGATGTCGATGAGGTCCTTGACCTCGGGAAGATGAGCGATCCTTGCCTCGACGTGACTATAGAGGTCAGGGTGAACGATGACCCAGCCGATGCGGTCGGCGAGGGTGCCTTCATCGTTGGCCGAGACGGTGTGTCGAGGAAGGTGGTTATAAAAAACCGTTCGTCGTTCGCGGATGAAGTTGGGGGGACGAGGGATGTTACGCCTGGAAGCCTCAGAGAAACGGCGACCAGTGAGCTGAGTGCGAGTGTAGACCATTGTGAATATATGAGAAATTGTTCAGAAAATTGGAAGAAATATTTCAGTGGGGAGTGGGTTGAGTCTTTCACGACAACTTGTGCCTCTTCTTATAGTTGCGCAAGATCGACTGCGCATTCTTGAGATGTTTTTCTGGTTCCCAAGAATTTTCCGACGCGGGCCAACCCTTCCAAGCCACTAGGTACTGTTTTCGGGTACCTCGGGTACGGTGGCTTAGGATTGCTTCTACCTCCCATTCCTCTCCTTCCGTCGAGTCTGGAGTGGGAATCGGTGGAGGTCGGACGTAGTCTGGTCCATGTTCCTTAGTTGTGTGGTACGGGGTCAGTAGCGCTGCGTGGAAGACAGGGTGTATCTTCCATTTCTCCGGGAGTTTTAACTTAAATGTAACCGGTCCCAAGACCTTGACGATCGTGAACGGTCCCACTCGTTTTGGAATTAACTTCCTGGAGACATATGGAAGCCTGAGGTTCTTTGTATCGAGAAGAACCTTGTCTCCAAGCTTCAGCGGAACTTGAGCAGCGGGGAGCCTTCTTGACATAGCTGCGGCGGCCTGCGCGTGCGCAGCTATTGTATTCTCCCTGGCTCCCTGAAGACTTTGAAGCCTCTGCTCCGTACTTGGATGCTTTGGGGTTGTTCGGACTGTCCCAACGGCCTCTGGCTGAAACCCGTAGAGTAGCTCAAACGGGGATTTTCCCGTGACAGAGTGTGTCCGCTGATTGTGTGCGAATTCGAATTGAGGCAGCAGTTTGGCCCAGTTCTCCGGATTATTAGCACAGTAGAGCCGAAGTGCTAAGTCGAGTTCTTGATTTACTCGCTCCGTTTCCCCATCTGTCTGAGGATGGTAGGCCGTGCTGAGTGCCGTTTCAATTCCGAGGCTGTTGTGTAATTCTTTGAATGCCTTGGAGATGAATTGCGGTCCTCGATCCGAGATGACCTTCGCGGGTAGTCCGAATCTGCGATATACATCCCTTTGCAGAATATCCATGGCTCCTTCAGCCGTAATATTCTTGGTGCAAGGGGAAAATACTGCTGCCTTGGATACATCATGGTCGACTACCACTTGAATGGCATTAAATCCATCCGACTCTGGTAGATCCGTGATATAATCCATGGTAATTGTCCGAAAAGGCCTAGTATCCCCATTGTGTTGAATGGGAATTAAGCCTGGTTTAATGGGATGCGTATTGACCTTGCTTGTTTGGCAAGCGGCGCAACCTTTGACGTATTGCACAATGAATTTCCGCATGCCTGGCCACATATATTCCCGTTTAACCAGATCGTAGGTTTTCTGGACTCCTGGGTGTCCCATAATTGGTGCGTCGTGATGCATCTTGACTATATCACGATACAATTGATTATCTGGTGGAACGTATACCCTGTTCTTGTACAGGAGTATTCCGTCGTCGTCGGACCAATCTTCTGGTTTGCCGAACTCTGGGCGTTTGGTAGCCTTTCCTTTTAGAGTAATGTACTCTACTACCGAGTTGTCCCGTAGCTTGCTATCACGGATGCGCTCTTGTAGCTCAACGTTGACAGCTTTGGCAAAAAGTTCTGGCCCTAATAATACGACGTTCTTATTGTCATTTTCCCCCCCGTTATGCCCTGATCTCCGAGAAAGGGCGTCTGCTTGAGTGAGGGATTTTCCGGGTTGGTGCTTGATTACGATGTTGAATTCCGAGAGGAATAAATGCCATCGCGCCTGTCTGCGATTTAACTTCTGCGCCGTACGGAAATAGGTCAGATTTTTGTGATCTGATAGAATTTCTGTAGGGTGTGGGGAGCCCTGCAAAAAATGCCGCCACGCTTCGAGAGCTCGAACAATGGCCAACAATTCCCTATCATAAATCTGATAGTTCCGTTCCGCAGGAGTAAAGGACTTGGACAAATAGGCACAAGGATGCCATAGTCCGTCCTCTCCTTGCTGTCGTAGTACAGCACCTGTTGCGACTTTAGAAGCATCGCACTCAATCTGAAATGGTTTCTCCGGATCCGGGATTTGCAGGATCGGTTCTTCAGTAAACCGCTTCTTGAGTGTGTCGAATGCTTTCTGACAATCAGGGGTCCACAGAAAAGGCTGGTCCTTCTTGGTTAATTCCGTGAGGGGTCGGACTATCTTTGAATAATCCCGAATGAACCGTCGGTAGAAATTACCGAACCCTAGGAATGCCTGAACCTGCTTGACTGTTTTCGGTGGTTCCCACTCGATAATTGCCTTGAGCTTTACTGGATCCATAGCGACTACCCCTGGCCGAATTATTGATCCTAGGAATTCGACTTCTTGTCTGTCGAATTCGCATTTTTCCGCCTTAAGGAATAGATCACTGTCTTGAAGTCGCTTTAAAGCTCTTCGCGTGCGTTCGTGGTGATCCTTGACATTGTCTGAGAATATTAGGATGTCGTCCATGTAAATGACCATCCATCCTTCCTGGAGCATGTCTCGGAAGAGGTCGTTCATCATGTTCTGGAATGTGGCCGGTGCATTGCACAGACCAAAAAACATGACTGTTGGTTCGAACAATCCGCTGGGTGTTATAAACGCAGCTTTCCACTCATCGCCCTCCTTGATGCGAACATTATTGTACCCTGCTCGCACGTCGAGTTTGGTGAATATTGTGGCCCCCTTCAGCCGGTCAATGATGTCGCTAATGAGCGGCAAGGGATATGCGTTTTTGATAGTCCCCTCGTTAAGAGCCCTGTAGTCTTGAACAGGTCGAAGACTCCCATCCTTCTTGGTGACAAAGAAAAATGGCGAGGCTAGTGGAGACTTGGATTTTCGAATGTAGCCCTTCTCGAGGTTCTCCGCAATGAATTTATCGAGTTCTATACGTTCCGTATAGGTCAGAGGGTAGATTTTCCTCCAAGACCCTTTGGTATGATGGTCGAAGTCCTTCTTGAATTCGATAGCATGGTCCCATGGTCTCGAGGGCGGAAATCTACTTGCTGCCTTTTTCTCAAAGACCTGTCGATAGTCCTTTACAAAATCAGGTAGGATTTCGTCCAAGGTCTTCTCCTTCTGGTCTTTCTTTGCTGCTATAGCTATCTCCGTAGACTTATTAATCTTTCGGATTTTCTTCCTGCGGTACCATAGCTCGATGGCCCTCGAAGGATTAAATGTAAGCCTTTCAGAGTCTGGGTCTGCGTCGTCCTCGTCCGGTATAGCACGTACGAACGATACGACCAGATCTTGATTTTGAGGTTTTACTGGGAAATTCCACAGCATCCCTTCGGGTGGGTCGTGCTCGCATTGGTATTTATGGATCTGCTGCTGCTTCTTGATAATATCCGACTTGAAAGTAATGCGTCCACTTTCCCAGTCGATATTAGGATTGTACTTGCGGATCCATGGCATGCCGAATAGGACATCGTCCCGTCCAATGTCGGCCACATACCAATTTGTTGGGAGCTTCTTCCCGTGGAGATTAAATGTCCCCTCCACCCGATGGGTAATGGTTCCCATACTATTAACGCTATCGTCCGCGTTCCGGAAGGTCAGAGTCTTCGGTAGTCTGACTGTCGGAAGATTGTACTTATCTACAATCTTTTTATTGACGATCACGGCATCCGCACCAGTGTCAATGAGCCCCTTGATTTCGACGGCTTTGTCCTGAACCTGCATGTAACCGGGTATTAGCAGAGCACTGCGTCTCCGCTCTGTATTGGTTACAATAGTTACATGCAGTTCCTTGGGCAAGTCAGGCGTCGAGTCTGCTTGCCTGCCTAAAAACCCGTCTCGAAATCTGTAGCCCTGAGTGCGTTAATAGAAATATTGTCCTCTTCGTCCTCGTCGTCCTCTTCGTCTGAGATCTCCTCAGATTCGTCCTCTAAGTCCTCGTCGGTAACCTGTCGAACCTTCCGACTGACAGGTTTGCCGGGCTTCTTAGGTTTAGAAGGACAGTCTCTGGAAATATGTCCCGGCTTCCTGCACCGGAAACATAGTCCCTTGTCTTGCAGCTCCTGTCTCTCCTTGACAGAGAGCTTGTTAATATCGAGCGAGTCGTCCTCGATATTAACCATCTTGACGTTCTTTCTAGTCTTCGAGGTTTTGGCTTTGCGTCCTCTGCGATTAGCCAAAATCTTCTCCGTAAGGTGATAGCTATGGTCGATCTCCTTAGTCCTAGTCATCCACTCTTCAATGGTCGTTGGCGGAGGGTACGACATGGATATCTTCTTCAGTAAATATTCTGGAAGCGCATTCCTGTACAGGGCCAGTTGCGCTGCTGGGTCCAGAATTTTTCCCTTGAGAGCTAGATCCATGAACCTCGCATTGAACTCATCGACTGAAGAGTAGTCCTTGAGCTGTATCGTCGTGAGATTAACCATAGAGTCGTCCACCTCGTCTACTGGGGCAAATGCGAGCAGGAAATTCCTCTTGAAGACCGGCCAAGAGTCAAATCCTCGATAAACTCCCGGTCTAATTTCCTCTTCAGCTCGCTGAATCGTGATGTCCTTCCAGTAGTTTATATTGTCCCCTTCCATGAAGGATAGGGCCGTCGCCACCTTCGTGTAGTCATTAACGAAGTCGTGGGGTCGCGCCGTGAACAACAGGAACAGTTGGTTGAGGAAGGACCTGGTTTTGTCTCGGTCTCCGTTGAAGACCTCAGGGTCCTTGATCTTGCCTTTCCCTTGTCCTTGCGGCACGTTTCCTGGCGCATTTCCTGGAGCTTCTTGCGGTTCCGGGTCTGGATCCGGTCCCGGTGGTCCGGTGGTCCTGGTGGTCCTCCTCCTGGGGAGTAGGGATCTGAAGGCTCAGGGTCAGGCCGACCTCCAGGCCAACTTGGTCCGCCTCCTCCTCCACCTCCAGAAGGATTGATAACTCCTCCAGAAATTGCCGTTGCCCGAGGGGCTGGTCCACTTGATGAAGACCCGTATCTCTCTCCTTCAGAGCCTTGTCCTTGCGGAGTGAACGCATATCTATGGGCTCCAGAAATGGACTCCCCTGTCGCTGTTCCCGACATGTACGATGGTACTGATTTTCGTACAAATTCTGGGGTTGCGCTGCGACCAGTATACTCCAATTCAGATTTAGTCTCCTCGACCTCTGTCTGAATATGCTCTTCTCTCGGTTCAGGTGTTTCTGCCTCGACCCGAGTGTCTTCTGTTTTCGGTGCAGGTACTACGACCTTAATCCGAATAGTTTCTTCGATTTTCGGTTCAGGTGCTTCGACCGTCGTCCGAAAAGTCTCGTCCTCCTTGTCCGAGTCCTCTACCTTAGGCGATTCGGTCTCCTTTCCTTTCTCCTTGAAGGATGGACCTGATTCCTTAGGTGATTCGGATTCTTGAGGTTTTGGGGTTCCTACTCTTGAAGTCGGAAACGATCCTGACACAACTCTCGGACTATTAATCCGACCAGTAGCTTTTCCAGCAAGTAGTGGCTTCTTGACTAACGCGGGTTGTCGTCCGTGGGTGTTAGTAATATCCCGCTCTTGTGAAGAGTGTGTTAGGATTAAAGCCGATGCGTGCTTGACGTTTGGAACCTCCTTAGTGTTGTACCGAAGTGGACACCTTTCGTTGGTGCAAAAATTCCACTTGTCTACGCTTTCTCGATAATATACGTCCCGAGCTTTGTCGGAGTTGTAGAGATGATATAACCTTGAACAACTATATGGTTCAGCTGAACTCATACACGTTGTGCTTGTCGTAGGAAAGCCTGATGTAGTTCCCTAGCTCGGAGGCAACTACGAAATTTCCTAAGATTTTCTTCGAGGTCTATATCTGCGTAGTTCTCCGGATTGAGGACCTTTGCTCGCAGGTAGTCAATCTGGTTCTGAAGATATCCCGCAAAGTTCCGTACCCTCGTTGGAGGCGTAACAGCTTGTCTTGGAATAAATTCGAGTGTCTGGATGACCTGAGTTATGTATCGATGGGCTCGTTCGAGAGTCGCGTGATATCTCCTCGTGAAGTCTTCCTGTCCTAGTACTTCCAAGTTATCTGCTATAACTCGAAGTGTATCGATCGCGTGCACCGGAAGCTGTGTTCTCCGATAGAATATCCCTGCCGTTGAGGATGCTTCTTCAACACTAGTTTCTGGAGTCGATCGATCCGAACTATCCGTTCCTGGACTCGCTCGGGTTGGAATGGGTACGCCTATTGCTACTCCTGATTCCGCCTGAATGGCCAGAGAATTCCTATATTCTCTCCACTCGTCTGTTCTCTGAAACGCGGGTTCTTGTTCCGATACTCGAGTGCTCCGACCCGACGATGTCGAACTGGTACTTTCTACGTAAGGGATTGTCGAGCTAAAACCTCTTATCAAGGGGAATGGGGATCCTCCTGGCGATCTTGGGAGAGCAACTATATTCTCCGGGATCGCGAGTGGTGGTAAGCTCGGCAGTGTTTTGTTCCTTCCGCCTAGTACCCTGGGTGATTGTCGCAATGGGGGTTGTGTAGTTCCCTCCGTATTGACTATCGTCTCTCTGTACGTTACGAGCAAGAGAGAGTTCTGATGCGTTTCGTAGTCGTTGTCTTCCGACGTAGGCCTCTGCACTTTTAACAAGTGGAGGGTTAAAGCTTTCAGTCTAATGTTACGCTTTCGAGCGTGACTCTTAAACTATCAAGCCTTAAGACGTCAATGAATAGAGAGCTTGTATCTATTCAGCTACTAGCCCTAGCTTGTCGAAGATAAGCGCGTAGTAGTATTTGCAGTTGAAAGCGAGTTAACGAGCAACCAAAGTCGTATTTCGCGAAGAGACTGAAAGCTGAGGGTCGCTCTATGGCGTCGCCTCTTATATACATGTATGCAGGCCTGTAGACGGAATGTTCTAGCGTATACACGGACTTTCTGGTACGTAGTAGTCAGCGCTAGTCGAACCTAGTAACACTGTGGCAGTGCTGCTGTGGACTGTGCAGAAGCGCCTGTGCACTGCGCGGAAGTAACTGTGCACTGTGTAGAAGTGACTGTGCATAGAAAGTCCTAGAGTGTCCTAGATAATACGAGACCATTCCTGTCTTATAGAACCGTAGCTAGAATCCTAGAGTCCGCCATATCTGTATCGTACAGAGATCGAAGCAGATACTGTACCAGTTCATAAAGTTCGTAACACGCCTATCGTACATTCGTAACATATAGCACGTACGAACGATACGACCAGATCTTGATTTTGAGGTTTTACTGGGAAATTCCACAGCATCCCTTCGGGTGGGTCGTGCTCGCATTGGTATTTATGGATCTGCTGCTGCTTCTTGATAATATCCGACTTGAAAGTAATGCGACCACTTTCCCAGTCGATATTAGGATTGTACTTGCGGATCCATGGCATGCCGAATAGGACATCGTCCCGTCCAATGTCGGCCACATACCAATTTGTTGGGAGCTTCTTCCCGTGGAGATTAAATGTCCCCTCCACCCGATGGGTAATGGTTCCCATACTATTAACGCTATCGTCCGCGTTCCGGAAGGTCAGAGTCTTCGGTAGTCTGACTGTCGGAAGATTGTACTTATCTACAATCTTTTTATTGACGATCACGGCATCCGCACCAGTGTCAATGAGCCCCTTGATTTCGACGGCTTTGTCCTGAACCTGCATGTAACCGGGTATCAGCAGAGCACTGCGTCTCCGCTCTGTATTGGTTACAATAGTTACATGCAGTTCCTTGGGCAAGTCAGGCGTCGAGTCTGCTTGCCTGCCTAAAAACCCGTCTCGAAATCTGTAGCCCTGAGTGCGTTAATAGAAATATTGTCCTCTTCGTCCTCGTCGTCCTCTTCGTCTGAGATCTCCTCAGATTCGTCCTCTAAGTCCTCGTCGGTAACCTGTCGTACCTTCCGACTGACAGGTTTGCCGGGCTTCTTAGGTTTAGAAGGACAGTCTCTGGAAATATGTCCCGGCTTCCTGCACCGGAAACATAGTCCCTTGTCTTGCAGCTCCTGTCTCTCCTTGACAGAGAGCTTGTTAATATCGAGCGAGTCGTCCTCGATATTAACCATCTTGACGTTCTTCCTAGTCTTCGAGGTTTTGGCTTTGCGTCCTCTGCGATTAGCCAAAATCTTCTCCGTAAGGTGATAGCTATGGTCGATCTCCTTAGTCCTAGTCATCCACTCTTCAATGGTCGTTGGCGGAGGGTACGACATGGATATCTTCTTCAGTAAATATTCTGGAAGCGCATTCCTGTACAGGGCCAGTTGCGCTGCTGGGTCCAGAATTTTTCCCTTGAGAGCTAGATCCATGAACCTCGCATTGAACTCATCGACTGAAGAGTAGTCCTTGAGCTGTATCGTCGTGAGATTAACCATAGAGTCGTCCACCTCGTCTACTGGGGCAAATGCGAGCAGGAAATTCCTCTTGAAGACCGGCCAAGAGTCAAATCCTCGATAGACTCCCGGTCTAATTTCCTCTTCAGCTCGCTGAATCGTGATGTCCTTCCAGTAGTTTATATTGTCCCCTTCCATGAAGGATAGGGCCGTCGCCACCTTCGTGTAGTCATTAACGAAGTCGTGGGGTCGCGCCGTGAACAACAGGAACAGTTGGTTGAGGAAGGACCTGGTTTTGTCTCGGTCTCCGTTGAAGACCTCAGGGTCCTTGATCTTGCCTTTCCCTTGTCCTTGCGGCACGTTTCCTGGCGCATTTCCTGGAGCTTCTTGCGGTTCCGGGTCTGGATCCGGTCCCGGTGGTCCCGGTGGTCCTGGTGGTCCTCCTCCTGGGGAGTAGGGATCTGAAGGCTCAGGGTCAGGCCGACCTCCAGGCCGACTTGGTCCGCCTCCTCCTCCACCTCCAGAAGGATTGATAACTCCTCCAGAAATTGCCGTTGCCCGAGGGGCTGGTCCACTTGATGAAGACCCGTATCTCTCTCCTTCAGAGCCTTGTCCTTGCGGAGTGAACGCATACCTATGGGCTCCAGAAATGGATTCTCCTGTCGCTGTTCCCGACATGTACGATGGTACTGATTTTCGTACAAATTCTGGGGTTGCGTTGCGACTTGTATACTCCAATTCAGATTTAGTCTCCTCGACCTCTGTCTGAATATGCTCTTCTCTCGGTTCAGGTGTTTCTGCCTCGACCCGAGTGTCTTCTGTTTTCGGTGCAGGTACTACGACCTTAATCCGAATAGTTTCTTCGATTTTCGGTTCAGGTGCTTCGACCGTCGTCCGAAAAGTCTCGTCCTCCTTGTCCGAGTCCTCTACCTTAAGCGGTTCGGTCTCCTTTCCTTTCTCCTTGAAGGATGGACCTGATTCCTTAGGTGATTCGGATTCTTGAGGTTTCGGGGTTCCTACTCTTGAAGTCGGAAACGATCCTGACACAACTCTCGGACTATTAATCCGACCAGTAGCTTTTCCAGCAAGTAGTGGCTTCTTGACTAACGCGGGTTGTCGTCCGTGGGTGTTAGTAATATCCCGCTCTTGTGAAGAGTGTGTTAGGATTAAAGCCGATGCGTGCTTGACGTTTGGAACCTCCTTAGTGTTGTACCGAAGTGGACACCTTTCGTTGGTGCAAAAATTCCACTTGTCTACGCTTTCTCGATAGTATACGTCCCGAGCTTTGTCGGAGTTGTAGAGATGATATAACCTTGAACAACTATATGGTTCAGCTGAACTCATACACGTTGTGCTTGTCGTAGGAAAGCCTGATGTAGTTCCCTAGCTCGGAGGCAACTACGGAATTTCCTAAGATTTTCTTCGAGGTCTATATCTGCGTAGTTCTCCGGATTGAGGACCTTTGCTCGCAGGTAGTCAATCTGGTTCTGAAGATATCCCGCAAAGTTCCGTACCCTCGTTGGAGGCGTAACAGCTTGTCTTGGAATAAATTCGAGTGTCTGGATGACCTGAGTTATATATCGATGGGCTCGTTCGAGAGTCGCGTGATATCTCCTCGTGAAGTCTTCCTGTCCTAGTACTTCCAAGTTATCTGCTATAACTCGAAGTGTATCGATCGCGTGCACCGGAAGCTGTGTTCTCCGATAGAATATCCCTGCCGTTGAGGATGCTTCTTCAACACTAGTTTCTGGAGTCGATCGATCCGAACTATCCGTTCCTGGACTCGCTCGGGTTGGAATGGGTACGCCTATTGCTACTCCTGATTCCGCCTGAATGGCCAGAGAATTCCTATATTCTCTCCACTCTTGTGTTCGCTGAAACGCGGGTTCGTGGTCCGATACTCGAGTGCTCTGACCCGACGATATTGAACCGGTACTTTCTACGTAAGGGATTGTCGAGCTAAAACCTCTTATCAAGGGGAATGGGGATCCTCTTGGCGAACTTGGGAGAGCAACTATATTCTCCGGGATCGCGAGTGGTGGTAGCCTCGGCAGTGTTTTGTTCCTTCTGTCTAGTACCCTGGGTGATTGTCGCAATGGGGGTTGTGTAGTTCCCTCCGTATTGACTATCGTCTCTCTGTACGTTACGAGCAAGAGAGTGTTCTGATGCGTTTCGTAGTCGTTGTCTTCCGACGTAGGCCTCTGCACTTTTAACAAGTGGAGGGTTAAAGCTTTCAGTCTAATGTTACGCTTTCGAGCGTGACTCTTAAACTATCAAGCCTTAAGACGTCAATGAATAGAGAGCTTGTATCTATTCAGCTACTAGCCCTAGCTTGTCGAAGATAAGCGCGTAGTAGTATTTGCAGTGAAAGCGAGGTAACGAGCAACCAAAGTCGTAATTCGCAAAGAGACTGAAAGCTGAGGGTCGCTCTATGGCGTCGCCTCTTATATACATGTATGCAGGCCTGTAGACGGAATGTTCTAGCGTATACACGGACTTTCTGGTACGTAGTAGTCAGCGCTAGTCGAACCTAGTAACACTGTGGCAGTGCTGCTGTGGACTGTGCAGAAGCGCCTGTGCACTGCGCGGAATTAACTGTGCACTGTGCAGAAGTGACTGTGCATAGAAAGTCCTAGAGTGTCCTAGATAATACGAGACCATTCCTGTCTTATAGAACCGTAGCTAAATCCTAGAGTCCGCCATATCTGTATCGTACAGAGATCGAAGCAGATACTGTACCAGTTCGTAAAGTTCGTAACACGCCTATCGTACATTCGTAACAGCAGCAGTAACTGTGCATAGAAAGTCCTAGAGAGTCCTAGATAATACGAGACCATTCCTGTCTTTAAGAACCGTAGCTAGAATCCTAGAGTCCGCCATATTCATATAGTACAGAGACGGAAGTAGAGACCATACCAAATCGTACAGTTCGTAAGACGCCTATCGTACATTTGTAACATTAGCTCCCCCTCCGCTGAAGGTCGTCCTCGACCTTAGGCATGCACGATAATGTTCTGGTTACGCTCGACGACCTCAGGACGGAAGACGTCCAAAGAGGTCTGGACGAGGTCAGACACGTTACCTACTGCCCGAATACAATCCCACTGCGCCGATTCTGCCGCCGACATGCCTATAGCCTGGCGATAAGTCGTCGGGGTGCGTTCGGCCTCGATCTTGAAGGCAGGGAAATTTCCTCGACGAGCGATGACGTCGTCGATAAGGAGAGAGGCTGCCATTGTGGTCCTGACAGAAGCTTCCGGCCATCGCAGATGGTATGCGACCATGATCCGAGTGACGGAGATGCCGAAAGGATTGTTGGGGACCACGAAGATGTCGCCGTTGGAATTGACATAGCCAAGTCGATCTTCTCCGGTTCCTCGAAAGAAACCGCAGCGTCCGCGAGGTTCTTCCGCGTTCTTAGTGAGAGTCGCTGGTGGGGGAGGAGGAGGAGAGGGTGCCCTAACCGCGACCTTCAGGGCTTCGTGGAACTCCTCCTCAAGGAGCTCGTCGACCTCGTCAACCGTACTGAGCTCGAGATGCTCAAGCTCCGGGAGAAAGTCGAACGATTCCACCTCGGAGTAAGGTGAATCCGAGCGAGATGAAACCAAAGAGGGGGTGGACTCCTCAGAGGTTTGTCCCCACTTGACGGCTTCTTCCTCGGGGTCTGGAGTAGCAATCTTCCATGGGTCAGTTGAGGGAACTGACCATCCTCCGACTGAACTCACGTCCGCGTCTTCATCCTCATCTACCTCGATAGACTCCGGGTAGTCATCGAGACGTTGCGGCCAGAAAATATGTCCCCAGTTATGAGTACCGTGTTGGTTGCGGAGGGGCATGAGATCCGAGAGAGCCCCCGCGATCTGGGGGTTAGCGAGCATCGAGAGTACCTTCTCTGCTCCTTGGATCACCGCCTGGTAAGCCTCGTTCGCAACCTGATCGACCTTCTTCTTCTCCGACTTGGGCGCCGACGTCCTCTTGTTATAGTTGACGAGAACTCCGTAGGACGGAGCAGCCCTGGCGAGAGAGCGGTAGACGTCGATGAGGTCCTTGACCTCAGGGAGATGAGAAATTCGAGCCTCTACGTGACTGTAGAGGTCGGGGTGGACAATGACCCAGCCGATGTGGTCGGCGAGGGTGCCTTCGTCGTTGGCCGAGACAGTGTGTCGAGGGAGGTGGTTGTAGAAAACCGTCCTCCGTTCGCGGATGAAGTTGGGGGGACGGGGAATGTTGCGTCTGGAAGCCTCAGAGAAGCGGCGACCAGTGAGATGAGTGCGAGTGTTGACCATAGTGAATATCAGAAAATGTTTAGAAAATTGGAGGGAATATTTGAGTGAGGAGTGGGTTGAGTCTTTTTACGACAATTTGTGCCTCTTCTTATAGTTGCGCAGGATTGACTGCGCATTCTTGAGATGTTTTTCTGGTTCCCAAGAATTCTCCGATGCAGGCCAACCCTTCCAAGCCACTAGGTACTGTTTTCGGGTACCTCGGGTACGGTGGCTTAGGATTGCTTCTACCTCCCATTCCTCTCCTTCCGTCGAGTCTGGAGTGGGAATCGGTGGAGGTCGGATGTAGTCTGGTCCGTGCTCCTTAGTTGTGTGGTACGGAGTAAGTAGCGCTGCGTGGAAGACTGGGTGTATCTTCCATTTCTCCGGAAGTTTTAACTTAAATGTAACCGGTCCCAAGACCTTGACGATAGCGAACGGTCCCACTCGTTTTGGAATCAACTTCCTAGAGACATATGGAAGCCTGAGGTTCTTTGTATCGAGAAGAACCTTGTCTCCGAGCTTCAGCGGAACTTGAGCAGCGGGGAGTCTTCTTGACATGGCTGCGGCGGCCTGCGCATGCGCAGCTATTGTATTCTCCCTGGCTTCCTGAAGACTTTGAAGCCTCTGCTCCGTACTTGGATGCTTTGGGGTGGTTCGGACTGTCCCAGCGGCCTCTGGCTGAAACCCGTAGAGGAGTTCAAACGGGGATTTTCCCGTGACAGAGTGTGTCCGCTGATTGTGCGCGAATTCGAATTGAGGCAGCAGTTTGGCCCAGTTCTCCGGATTGTTAGCACAGTAGAGCCGAAGTGCTAAGTCGAGTTCCTGATTGACTCGCTCCGTTTCCCCATCTGTCTGAGGATGATAGGCCGTGCTGAGTGCCGTTTCAATTCCGAGGCTGTTGTGTAATTCTTTGAATGCCTTGGAGATGAATTGCGGCCCTCGATCCGAGATGACCTTCGCAGGTAGTCCGAATCTGCGATATACATCCCTTTGCAGAATATCCATGGCTCCTTCTGCCGTAATATTCTTAGTGCAAGGGGAAAATACCGCTGCCTTGGATACATCATGGTCAACTACCACTTGGACAGCATTGAATCCATCCGACTCTGGTAGATCCGTGATATAATCCATTGTAATGGTCCGGAAAGGCCTAGTATCCCCACTGTGTTGAATGGGAATTAAGCCTGGTTTAATGGGATGCGTATTGACCTTGCTTGTTTGGCAAGCGGCGCAACCTTTGACATATTGCACAATGAATTTCCGCATGCCTGGCCACATATATTCCCGTTTAACCAGATCGTAGGTTTTCTGGACTCCTGGGTGTCCCATAATCGGTGCGTCGTGATGCATCTTGACTATATCACGATACAATTGATTATCTGGTGGAACATATACCCTGTTCTTGTACAGGAGTATTCCGTCGTCGTCGGACCAATCTTCTGGTTTGCCGAACTCTGGGCGTTTGGTAGCCTTTCCTTTTAGGGTAATGTACTCTACTACCGAGCTGTCCCGTAGCTTGCTATCGCGGATGCGCTCTTGTAGCTCAACGTTGACAGCTTTGGCAAAAAGTTCTGGTCCCAATAATACGACATCCTTGTTGTCATTTTCCCCCCCGTCATGCCCTGATCTCCGAGAAAGGGCGTCTGCTTGAGTGAGGGATTTTCCGGGTTGGTGCTTGATTACGATGTTGAACTCCGAGAGGAATAAATGCCATCGTGCCTGCCTGCGATTTAGCTTCTGCGCCGTACGGAAGTAGGTCAGATTTTTGTGATCTGATAGAATTTCTGTAGGGTGTGGGGAACCCTGCAAAAAATGCCGCCATGCTTCGAGGGCTCGAACAATGGCCAACAATTCCCTATCATAAATCTGATAGTTCCGTTCCGCAGGAGTAAAGGACTTGGACAAATAGGCACAAGGATGCCATAGTCCGTCCTCTCCTTGCTGTCGTAGTACAGCACCTGTTGCGACTTTAGAAGCATCGCACTCAATCTGAAATGGTTTCTCCGGATCCGGGATTTGCAGGATCGGTTCTTCAGTAAACCGCTTCTTGAGTGTGTCGAATGCTTTCTGACAATCAGGGGTCCACAGAAAAGGCTGGTCCTTCTTGGTTAATTCCGTGAGGGGTCGGACTATCTTTGAATAATCCCGAATGAACCGTCGGTAGAAATTACCGAACCCCAGGAATGCCTGAACCTGCTTGATTGTTTTCGGTGGTTCCCACTCGATAATTGCCTTTAGCTTTACTGGATCCATAGCGACTACCCCCGGTCGGATTATTGATCCTAGGAATTCGACTTCTTGTCTGTCGAATTCGCATTTTTCCGCTTTGAGGAATAGATCACTGTCTTGAAGTCGCTGTAAAGCTCTTCGCGTCCGCTCATGGTGATCCTCGACATTGTCTGAGAATATCAGGATGTCGTCCATATAAATGACCATCCATCCTTCCTGGAGCATGTCTCGGAAGAGGTCATTCATCATGTTTTGGAATGTGGCCGGTGCATTGCACAGACCAAAAAACATGACTGTTGGTTCGAACAATCCACTGGGTGTTATAAACGCAGCTTTCCACTCATCGCCCTCCTTGATGCGCACATTATTGTACCCTGCTCGCACGTCGAGTTTGGTGAATATTGTGGCCCCCTTCAGCCGGTCAATGATGTCGCTGATGAGCGGCAAGGGATATGCGTTTTTAATAGTCCCCTCGTTAAGAGCCCTGTAGTCTTGAACAGGTCGAAGACTCCCATCTTTCTTGGTGACAAAGAAAAATGGCGAGGCTAGTGGAGACTTGGATTTTCGAATGTAGCCCTTCTCAAGGTTCTCCGCAATGAATTTGTCGAGTTCTATACGTTCCGTATAGGTCAGAGGGTAGATTTTCCTCCAAGACCCCTTGGTATGATGGTCGAAGTCCTTCTTGAATTCGATAGCATGGTCCCATGGTCTCGAGGGCGGAAATCTACTTGCTGCCTTTTTCTCAAAGACCTGTCGGTAGTCCTTTACAAAATCAGGTAGGATTTCGTCCAAGGTCTTCTCCTTCTGGTCTTTCTTCGCTGCTATAGCGATCTCCGTAGACTTATTAATCTTTCGGATTTTCTTCTTGCGGTACCATAGCTCAATGGCCCTCGAAGGATTAAATGTAAGCCTTTCGGAGTCTGGGTCTGCGTCGTCCTCGTCCGGTATAGCACGTACGAACGATACGACCAGGTCTTGATTTTGAGGTTTTACTGGGAAATTCCACAGCATCCCTTCGGGTGGGTCGTGCTCGCATTGGTATTTATGGATCTGCTGCTGCTTCTTGATAATATCCGACTTGAAAGTAATGCGACCACTTTCCCAGTCGATATTAGGATTGTACTTGCGGATCCATGGCATGCCGAATAGGACATCGTCCCGCCCAATGTCGGCCACATACCAATTTGTTGGGAGCTTCTTCCCGTGGAGATTAAATGTCCCCTCCACCCGATGGGTAATGGTTCCCATGCTATTAACGCTATCGTCCGCGTTCCGGAAAGTCAGAGTCTTTGGTAGTCTGACTGTCGGAAGATTGTACTTGTCCACAATCTTTTTATTGACGATCACGGCATCCGCACCAGTGTCAATGAGTCCCTTGATTTCGACGGCTTTGTCCTGAACCTGCATGTAACCGGGTATCAGCAGAGCACTGCGTCTCCGCTCTGTATTGGTTACAATAGTTACATGCAGTTCCTTGGGCAAGTCAGGCGTCGAGTCTGCTTGCCTGCCTAAAAACCCGTCTCGAAATCTGTAGCCCTGAGTGCGTTAATAGAAACATTGTCCTCTTCGTCCTCGTCGTCCTCTTCGTCTGAGATTTCCTCAGACTCGTCCTCTAAGTCCTCGTCGGTAACCTGTCGTACCTTTCGACTAACAGGTTTGCCGGGCTTCTTAGGTTTAGAAGGACAGTCTCTGGAAATATGTCCCGGCTTCCTGCACCGGAAACATAGTCCTTTGTCTTGCAGCTCCTGTCTCTCCTTGACAGAGAGCTTGTTAATATCGAGCGAGTCGTCCTCGATATTAACCGTCTTGACATTCTTCTTAGTCTTCAAGGTTTTGGCCTTGCGTCCTCTGCGATTAGCCAAAATCTTCTCCGTAAGGTGATAGCTATGGTCGATCTCCTTAGTCCTAGTCATCCACTCTTCAATGGTCGTCGGCGGAGGGTACGACATGGATATCTTCTTCAGTAAATATTCTGGAAGCGCATTCCTGTACAGGGCCAGTTGCGCTGCTGGGTCCAGAATTTTTCCCTTGAGAGCTAGATCCATGAACCTCGCATTGAACTCATCGACTGAAGAGTAGTCCTTGAGCTGTATCGTCGTGAGATTAACCATAGAGTCGTCCACCTCGTCTACTGGGGCAAATGCGAGCAGGAAATTCCTCTTGAAGACCGGCCAAGAGTCAAATCCTCGATAAACTCCCGGTCTAATTTCCTCTTCAGCTCGCTGAATCGTGATGTCCTTCCAGTAGTTTATATTGTCCCCTTCCATGAAGGATAGGGCCGTCGCCACCTTCGTGTAGTCATTAACGAAGTCGTGGGGTCGCGCCGTGAACAACAGGAACAGTTGATTGAGGAAGGACCTGGTTTTGTCTCGGTCTCCGTTGAAGACCTCAGGGTCCTTGATCTTGCCCTTTCCGTGTCCTTGCGGCGCATTTCCTGGAGCTTCTTGCGGTTCCGGGTCTGGGTCTGGTCCTGGTGGTCCTCCTCCTGGGGAGTAGGGATCTGAAGGCTCAGGGTCAGGCCGACCTCCGGGCCTACCTGGTCCGCCTCCTCCTCCACCTCCAGAAGGATTGATAACTCCTCCAGAAATTGCCGTTGCCCGAGGGGCTGGTCCACTTGATAAAGACCCGTATCTTTCTCCTTCTGAGCCTTGCCCTTGCGGAGTGAACGCATATCTATGGGCTCCAGAAATGGACTCTCCTGTCGCTGTTCCCGACATGTACGATGGTACTGATTTTCGTACAAATTCTGGGGTTGCGCTGCGACCAGTATACTCCAATTCAGATTTAGTCTCCTCGACCTCTGTCTGAATATGCTCTTCTCTCGGTTCAGGTGTTTCTGCCTCGACCCGAGTGTCTTCTGTTTTCGGTGCAGGTACTACGACCTTAATCTGAATAGTTTCTTCGATTTTCGGTTCAGGTGCTTCGACCGTCGTCCGAAAAGTCTCGTCCTCCTTGTCCGAGTCCTCTACCTTAGGCGGTTCGGTCTCCTTTCCTTTCTCCTTGAAGGATGGACCTGATTCCTTAGGTGATTCGGATTCTTGAGGTTTTGGGGTTCCTACTCTTGAAGTCGGAAACGATCCTGACACAACTCTCGGACTATTAATCCGACCAGTAGCTTTTCCAGCAAGTAGTGGCTTCTTGACTAACGCGGGTTGTCGTCCGTGGGTGTTAGTAATATCCCGCTCTTGTGAAGAGTGTGTTAGGATTAAAGCCGATGCGTGCTTGACGTTTGGAACCTCCTTAGTGTTGTACCGAAGTGGACACCTTTCGTTGGTGCAAAAATTCCACTTGTCTACGCTTTCTCGATAGTATACGTCCCGAGCTTTGTCGGAGTTGTAGAGATGATATAACCTTGAACAACTATATGGTTCAGCTGAACTCATACACGTTGTGCTTGTCGTAGGAAAGCCTGATGTAGTTCCCTAGCTCGGAGGCAACTACGAAATTTCCTAAGATTTTCTTCGAGGTCTATATCTGCGTAGTTCTCCGGATTGAGGACCTTTGCTCGCAGGTAGTCAATCTGGTTCTGAAGATATCCCGCAAAGTTCCGTACCCTCGTTGGAGGCGTAACAGCTTGTCTTGGAATAAATTCGAGTGTCTGGATGACCTGAGTTATGTATCGATGGGCTCGTTCGAGAGTCGCGTGATATCTCCTCGTGAAGTCTTCCTGTCCTAGTACTTCCAAGTTATCTGCTATAACTCGAAGTGTATCGATCGCGTGCACCGGAAGCTGTGTTCTCCGATAGAATATCCCTGCCGTTGAGGATGCTTCTTCAACACTAGTTTCTGGAGTCGATCGATCCGAACTATCCGTTCCTGGACTCGCTCGGGTTGGAATGGGTACGCCTATTGCTACTCCTGATTCCGCCTGAATGGCCAGAGAATTCCTATATTCTCTCCACTCTTGTGTTCGCTGAAACGCGGGTTCGTGGTCCGATACTCGAGTGCTCTGACCCGACGATATTGAACTGGTACTTTCTACGTAAGGGATTGTCGAGCTAAAACCTCTTATCAAGGGGAATGGGGATCCTCTTGGCGAACTTGGGAGAGCAACTATATTCTCCGGGATCGCGAGTGGTGGTAGCCTCGGCAGTGTTTTGTTCCTTCCGTCTAGTACCCCGGGTGATTGTCGCAATGGGGGTTGTGTAGTTCCCTCCGTATTGACTATTGTCTCTCTGTACGTTACGAGCAAGAGAGGGTTCTGATGCGTTTCGTAGTCGTTGTCTTCCGACGTAGGCCTCTACACTTTTAACAAGTGGAGGGTTAAAGCTTTCAGTCTAATGTTACGCTTTCGAGCGTGACTCTTAAACTATCAAGCCTTAAGACGTCAATGAATAGAGAGCTTGTATCTATTCAGCTACTAGCCCTAGCTTGTCGAAGATAAGCGCGTAGTAGTATTTGCAGTTGAAAGCGAGTTAACGAGCAACAAAAGTCGTATTTCGCGAAGAGACTGAAAGCTGAGGGTCGCTCTATGGCGTCGCCTCTTATATACATGTATGCAGGCCTGTAGACGGAATGTTCTAACGTGTACATGGACTTTCTGGTGCGTAGTAGTCAGCGCTAGTCGAACCTAGTAACACTGTGGCAGTGCTGCTGTGGACTGTGCAGAAGCGCCTGTGCACTGCGCGGAAGTAACTGTGCACTGTGCAGCAGTAACTGTGCATAGAAAGTCCTAGAGAGTCCTAGATAATACGAGACCATTCCTGTCTTTAAGAACCGTAGCTAGAATCCTAGAGTCCGCCATATTCATATAGTACAGAGACGGAAGTAGAGACCATACCAAATCGTACAGTTCGTAAGACGCCTATCGTACATTTGTAACATCGTACAGCAAGCAAGTGTTCGGACCATTCGAAGCAATAGCACTAGGATGCCGGGTGCGGTCCAAAGGTACATAGAGGGTTGGTTGGCGTACATCTGGCGGCCGGATGCCGTGGATAGTACACATGCGACAGGGAGTATAGCCATTGTGGCCCTTCATCCTCATCACCATAGAGATGGCTGGAATGTCGCCAAAGACAAGGATGAGATAAGCGCGCAGAGCAAAGAATTCCGCGGAGAGAGCATCGTATGTGTGAACGCCAACAGATAGTCGGAGGAGCTCTTGGACAAAGGGCCACAAGAAGGAGTCGAAGTCAACCGGCTTCTTGGGCCCTGGAATGACGCCGAGTGGGAGAATGTGCTCGAGATGGAAGCGTATCTCAGGGGGAAGGTTGTAGTTGAATGCGATAAGCGGCCACGCCGTTTTCTTCCGGCGACGATGTGGTGCGAAGCCGTCGGTCGATGCCCCAAGTGCGATGTCACGCGGATCATCAAAGAACAGGTGCGGAAGCTGCTTGCCATTTACGACGACGTGTTGGCCAAGTAGCGTACGGTAGTTTGAGGAATCCATGACGTCGGAAATGATCCCCGGCCTGTGCTGGTGTTCCACCGCCCGATACCGCATACGCTGAGCTGAACGTTGATTGCCAACCAGAGCTTGAAGACGTGGTGTCAACGGCAGATAAAGGAAGCGAGATCGTGGCTTCCCATTAGAGCGATAGCGATTCTCTGAGCAGTGAGGGCAGGCAGAAAGCTGGGTGTGTGGGCCGACAAAACACACGCATGAGTTGACGCAACAGTCATAAAGTTCAGGTGTAAAGCCTGAAAGTCGTGCAACGCGAGCTTGAACAACTTTCCAAGAATTGATGTGCGAATCCGGGAATGCAAAGGGAAGTTTGGCAAAGGTCGCACCTGGCATATGGGTATCGACCTTGAGCGCAAACGGCCGCAAAGTTCGCAAATCTTCCTCTGAGATATCCATAGCTGTCCGCAAATACTCATTGAATATGCTAAGTTATGTGTGAAACGGTACTACGTACCCGATGTTGCCGCACAGCCCAGGAAGTACTCCGATAGCTCATCCCATGCAGATATAGCACTATACTCATCTGCATCGTACTCCTCGGTACCCCAGACGTACTCGAACATATCTTCATCATCTTGGTGCTCCTGCCTGCCTGAGTCGTCTTCATCAATGTCATCTTCAACATAGGCCCTCCGGGTCTGACGTCCCGCCCATATTCGTTCTTGAGCTGCATGTATCGCTGCATCTGCTGAGCTGCTGGATGAAGATGCTGAGGGTGTAACCACAGTGCACCAAAGGAGTTCAGTTCATCATTCAGCATAATGGAAAAATGTGCGACATACTTGGTATTGCAGAGGAGATCGTCTCCGGATGTTGTTCCCCTCCAGCAACCGCCTCGTACAAGGGCTCGCTGCGGTCTGACAAGACCTCTACTCGCCGCCGCTTGACAACTTGTGTTCCTTCGAACCATGGGCGATCGTTTGCCAATGCTGCCGCTCTGAGAGTTGTTGGAGCTTTTCCGGTGCGATGTCGGAACTCGGTTGAAGGCGCGACATCCCTCCCGCAGTGCGAACAGTGTACTTTGACCATGAGGGAAATCAAGGGAGCTCTAGGGGGAGTAGCGAGGGATGGCAGAATCGTGGATGATGGCGAGGCAGAGGAGAGGAAGCGGGCAACTCGTACTTGGCCGCACAGGTTCACCCACCATGCATCCAGTTGTCACGAGTACCGGAGATGTCAGGTACAGCCATAGCTTTCAGGCCAATATGCTCAGGTGCTCACGGGCGGGATGGCACAAATAAAGTTGAAGGTTGAGACATACGCACAGGCTCTACATAAGGCAGAAGCGAGTCATGCCCGTACACCGTACACCTCCCTCACTGCGGCCCAAGTCCTCTCTGCCTGACCATCCGGCCCAAGCCATCTTCATCGCTGTTTGCACCCCATCAGACCATGCCGCCCACCTCAGCCTCTAATGTGGGTCACTCGTTCGAGCCGTTGCGTTCATCCACTGAGACTTCGAGATGTTGCAGCGGAGCGGCTTCAGAAAGCGGGACCTCGAGCTGCTTGTTGAGCAGCTTGAAGCGACGGTACTAGAAGAAACTACACATGAGTCAGATCGTACGGTGGCAGCTTTGCCACAACTTCTCACCTTGAACCCAGAGCGTGAAGCGATGAATCACGAGCTCCAGTCTGCCCGTGAAAACATAGCGCAACTTCAAGCGGCAGCAGTTGCCGCTGCTGCCGCGCGGGAGGAGGCAGTGGCTGCTGCCGCCGCTGCACAAGAGATGGCCGTTGCTGCTGCAGTAGCTGAGGCCCAACAAGCCGCCGCTGCAGCCGCTGCCGCCGCCGCCATGGCTGGTGGTATGCAGAATGACTTGCCGCCAGTGCCCAAGCCTACAGGGAGGAATCTGAGAGGTCTTGAGGCGCTCTCAGGCATGACCAGGGCAGACTACAAAGCAGTTCAGGTGAGTGGTCAGCATACAAGTCAGAGAAGTGCACTTACCAGCGTTGTTCAGCGAAGCATCCGCAACCTCGTAGTCATGGCCAACCTCGACTGGAAGGAAGACTTCCGCCGTCAAAACGCAGAGAACCTGGCAAGGCTCTACCGTGTAGTGAGTTGCTTACCCTATGCCTATCGTGTATGGAGGTGACCAACCCTTGAAGGCGCGCGACGAGCATCCGATCTTGAGACGATTCCAGAACAGTTGGCTCACTGCAGAGTTGGTCAAACAGTTCCTACAGAACAAGCGGAAGTACGCGGTCAAGCAGGGTTACATTGATCGCGAGAGCCTGAAGACGGCTCGCAGGAACGTGTAGAGCATGGTAGTAGTCGACGTCGTGAGAGTCATGGTCACCGGGAGAGATGGGTGGTTTAGGCGCTAGAGATAGTCCCGATTTGTGTTGGGCGTTCATATCAATATAAGCGCCTATCCGAAATTCACCATGTCCTCTGTCGGAGACCGATGTAATTCCAGCGAATGACCCGCCCTTGATTGTTCGGTTTACCCATGACATGTTGAGAATTCACCAAGTTATTCTTTGTAAAATTCCCCGTGTTTTCTAGAGCAAAGTACGAGTGTTGGAGACGGCAAATTCACCGGTGTTCATGGTGCAATTGCGTATTCTGGTAGTCGCATTATTGCAAGGTAAACATGTTGAACTTCCCCACGAGCATACTGGTGAAATCGGTCAAATACATGCTCAAAAGAGTCATGTTTTCACCATGACAAACATTCAGGAAGCGCCGAACACACGGTGAATTTACTCGCGGACTCATAGGGAACTCGCCCTTGTAAACCCCAAGATTCAGCTGGTGAACTTCCCAATGACCTAGGCGCACAGTGAATGCCACGACGCGTATCCATAGAACACCTTTGGGCGCTTAAGCGCATTGTTATGCACGGGCCGGCGGACCGGGGAGGACAAGGCGAGCTTAATCTCAGCCACAGCTCGGCCACAGCACCTACCTTTCCTCTTTGCCATCCCCAAGCTCTACACGATTCACGAGACCAGCTCTATATAGGATTAGGTAGACATTTAAGCTGTTAAAAAGTCGAACACCACTGACAATTCCAGCAAGAATGGTGCAACAACAGAGTGATGCCACTCCGGCCCCGGAAACTCACCATAGTCTACATAAGAACAATGCGGCTCGAAGCACGAGAGGCACTTCTTTTCCAGCGAGGAGGAGCGGTCGGCGCCAGACTAAGCGTACCGGCCAAGAATCTTTGGCATATACCCGAGACCGCAGCCTCGGCGATGAGAAGGCCAGCGGTCAACAGGTCGCAGGCATGCCCATCTTTGCTAGTCCTGGTCCGCCCCTCTTAAACGGCAAATACAAAGACATGCCATCAGCCGACGGAGTGCAAGATGTGAAAGCGTTTTTATCAGCATCATTAACCCCGTCGAGGCAAAGCAATAACCGCGATGAAGACGCCATCGGCCAGTTCAGTGCTTGGCTCGAGACACCTGTGGCTACGCGCATAGTACCCAAGGAGGACGGTAGTCGCGCAGCCGTCGTGACCGCCGAGATGCCTGGGAATGGTCAAGAGACGACGCTAGAATTCCTGTTAGAAGCTCAGGGTATTTGCCGAAAGCCATCGAATAAATATTGAGAGCTAACGCCGTGGTTGTGACTAGTCGCAGAGAACCACGACGAAACCCCAGTTGTGGCGGCTACCAATCCACAAGTGAGCCATGGAGGTGAGCCAAAGTATTAGTAGATATTCAACGTCATGCTTGAACTAACGCCGCAATGGCTTGAAGGCTTGTCGATGCAAAGCTCAGCACGGAGACCAAGCGACGCCGCTACAGAACGAGGTAAATATCTGCTCATGAAGCACTTGTCACACTCACATAGATTACTCTTCGGCAGGAGCAGGGCAGGGCTTTCCCAGCCTCGGCATCGTCGACCGGCCTTCTTGGAGTCCTGTTCGGCACGACGGTGCAACAGGTCAGAATTCGTGTGGCACTTCCCTTTGAGGTGCATGTTGAAAGCATCCCGCAGATCGATACGGGGGCCCAAGTGATGTCGCCTTCAGCGGCCTAGACCTTCTACTACCAACTTCGCTCCCTCCGACCAATGCACGACTTGCTCATATGCGCCAACAAAGAGTATATGCCGCTTCCGACGCGATTGTGCTCTCACGATCGACCCAAGCAGAGTTGGACGTCACTTTGGGACAGCAGATCCTCTCTCGCAAGGCAATGTCTGCGCCGCCGGGCCCCCTCCCGCACGGTGTGCAAAGCCCAGGCTCAGGCTCGACAGCCCGTATCCCCCAAACCGTCCACACGGGCACCCCGACGTCCCCATTAGCCCCCGCTTGTCAGGAAACAATTGTCGATCTCCAGCAGACTCTCGACATCGTAGCTCCGCTGGCCGACGTATACAAAGACTTACGACAGGAAGTCGAGGAGACCCGCATGATCATCAGGATGGCCGCCCAGCGCGCCGCAAAGCTAACGGAGCGGTCGCGAAAGCTCCATCAGCTGCGGCTCGCACTGGAGCAATTCCTATCCTCGCCAACAGCGGTACACTCGAGCGGGACAGAGACTTGTCATGCTCAGGCAGAGACCGACGGCGGAAGCGCGGACATTCCGAGCGTCAGAGACGAAGAGAAGGACGATGGGATAGAGGGTATACAGGAGACCAAAGAGACGGTTTCCACACAACTTGTCGCGAGCTCCGACTTGTTAGCAAGGACCGAGGGACGCGACGGTGGCCGGTGTGTTTTGTCTGCTCCATACATGCCCGCTTGCTTACCTTCAGTGTCCCCAGCACTATAAATGCGAAGACAATAAAGCGAACTACGGATGACATGTCCTCGGAAGGGTCTCCGCGCAAGCGTGTCCGCAGAGCACGTTTGGTCTCCAGCTGAAGACACAAACATCGGCTGATCGCGTTGGAATTGATTTGTGCATGGGTTTCAATTTTGTATCTCGAACCTTGTGCGTCTGTGTGTACCAGTTGTTTATTTACTAGGCGGAACGTTGGACCAGCCTAGATAGGATATGCCAGAGATGCTCTGTGTACGACAAGCTAGATGATCTCCCCATCCTCCCGAAAGACGGCTCCCCCCCCTCATGTATCCCGACTACGCTCTCTCCCTCCTTCTGCTGACTAATCCTTCTCGCGCGCTTCCCTTCTCCTCCTTCTCTTCCTAGCGCTCGCTCTCGCCCTCTTCGGCCCTCGAGTCCTCCTCGCCCTGGTCCATGTGCCCCCCTCCAAGTGGCGACGTCCCCGTCGCCGTCGTTCCCAGAAGGACTTCCCGCCGCTGACCCTTCTCGTCCACCAGTGTCACTGTGAACTCGCACGGAAACGCGTCCAGCAGCGTTTGAATCTCTCGCACGTCCGGCCTCTCCGGTTCAAAGAACCGTTTAAGCGAGTACGCCGCTCTGACTTGGATCGGGTTCCCTCCATCACCGACGGGGGGTGGAATGGTCGACTGCGTCCACGGTTTGCTCCGCAAGTAGTCCCATATCGGCCATCTGCTGACACGAGCTTTGTTCCTAGGTACTTGCAGGAGGACGTACTCGGGTTTTTCTTCGTTCTGAACGCTCCGCCGGTGTGCGACGAACTCGACTCCGCGTTCCTCGATAACCCTGATGCTAGACACTTTCACGGGGAGTCCGACGACCCACCCGTTCTGCATCCTTTTATACATCAGGTCGACCTCGTCTCCGACCCCGATTGTCCTTACGAGGTCCGCTTTTGTGGCGAAGACATCGTATCCTTGCGGGTGTGTTGCACAGCTGACATATTGGACGTTGACTGAGTGCATAGCCTCCACAGCCTTCCGAAGGGCGATCGTCAGGGCGTCGGGCATATCTATGTTGTGGTAATGAGTGTCAGGTATAGCAGTGGACGGAGTTGGGTGAGAGAGAGTGTGGCTTGTCGTCTGTCTCTGCCACCTGGGTCTCGTTTTTTGTGCTTTTCGAAGCGACGATGGCATGGTGATGTCGCATAGCAAGCGCAAAATAGAATGGGATTACTCAGCTAATTTTTGCTGCGTCGGTAACTACCGCAGTTGTCCTTGATGTCGCTTCTTCGCTATTCGCTTGCAGGTTTGATTCATTCTCTTTCTGTAGCCTTCTCCGTTCTTCGTCTTTGTCTAGTTGTGTGCCCGGCCTTGGTACGAAGAGTCGCAGCCTTCTTGCATTGTATTTCCCTGCTAACTTCACATCCGCCAGCGTAGCTAACTCGTATGAGTTGGTCATGCGACTCACCACGCGGTATGGTGCCGACCACTTCGGCAGCAATTTTCGTTCGGTTTTGAATGTGTAGTCTAGATCACTTCGGTAAATTTGCACGAGGTCGCCTTCTTTGAATAAGACCTCGCCCGCTCTCGACCTCATGACCTTCCTGTCGAATGTTCTTTTCCGTTGTATTGCATGCCTTACCGCTTCTTCGTACCCGTCGAGGTGCTGTTGTGCCACGTACGCTATGTGTTGCTCTGCATCTTCTTGCGTGATCGATTCTAGAGCTGTCGAGATGGGTGTACTGGGTGTGTTCACTACCCGGCCGAGTAGAAGTTCCTTCGGGGAGAATTTCAGTGCGGGCAGAATGCGATAGTTAAGACACTTCACCGCAGTGTCTAAATGTTCTGTCCAATTCCTTGGTAGCTTGTCCCAGCTGGCTTCTGTATCGTCTCTGCAGTCGTCTTCGCCTAGGTCTGGGGCACATAATCGTTTCAAGACATGGAGTAACAGTTTGTTTGTTCCTTCGACTAGACCATTGATCCACGGCGCATATGCTGCTACAACGTGCGGTTTCGTGTTCCATTTTGCACAGAACTCGCGCACGTCGTGGTTATCGAAGTGTTTCCCGCCGTCTGTCATGAACGTTTCCGCCGGTATGAAGCCTTGAAAGATATGTCGTAACGCTTCTATTGTTGTTTTTGCGGTACCTGCTGTTTTGAACTTGAAAGCCCAGACGTGTTGTGAGAACGTGTCTAGGAACACACCGAGTGTATGGTAGCCGCCTTTCCCATCTGGCATGGACAAGTAGTCGCCTACGAGCAGCTCGAATGGGTGTCTTCGTGTGATTGGCTCCAGGAGGGCGTGTAGTTGCATTGACCCAAAGTTCTTGCACTTCGCACAATGTTGTATGCCGTCCAGTATCGATGTGTCCATCTTCGGACTCCAGTACTTGTCCATGAGCGTGATCTTGATGACGTCCCGCCCCCAGTGTCCTTGGTTTTGATGAACTTCACGTGCTTTCTCGACTGTTTCCTTCTTCGTGATGCACTCTGTGCGGTGTCTGCTCCTGGTTGCCGTACCGCCCCGTATTCGCCATAGCTTCCCATCGTTTATTGAATACTGTTCTGCTCGGTGTTTTGCTCTTCTGCGTTTGCGTTCGTCTTCTTCTCCATCTATGTTCATAATTGCTTGTATGACTTCAACGAATACCGGTTCTTCACGGAATCTGTGGAGAAGCTTTTCAACGTTGTCATCATCATTTTCGGTGGGGGACATCACCTGAAACACATCATTGATAAGTCCTGTGTTTGCTTCCCAATCTTCGCACACTGTCCATTCACTTCCGTCTCCGTCTTGCCGCGGTGCTCCTTCGCTGACTCGGCTGAGTCCATCTGCAACTGTATTCAGTTTTCCTGGTACATGTCTGACGTCTACGATTTGGTGCGCTAGGATTCCGTCGCGCCACCGTGCATGTGTGCTGACTAGCTTGTCGTTTGACAACACGTCGCGTAACGCTTGGCAATCGGTTTCCAATTCGACTGGAAACCCCCATATGATGTCTTTGAATTTATCTAGACCGAATTTCAGTGCAGCAAATTCTAGGAGGAAAGGTTTGTACTTCTCTTCGCTAGTTGACGTTCTTTTCGATGCGAATGCGACGGGGTGTATTTTTGTCACTGCTTTTCCACTGTGTAGTATAGTCGTACTTCTTTGTGCTAGTACTGCACCGAAACCATCCTTCGAGCCATCCGTGGTTACAATGAATGGTGTTCCATCCCACTTTGGCCTTTTGAGGATTGGTTCTGACGTTAGTATCGACTTTAGCTGTACGAAGGCCTTATCATGTGTATGCGTCCATTTGGTACTCAGCTTGTAGTTCTGCATCGCTCGCCTATATAATCCTTTCTTCGCACCTTTTGGTACGTGTACGTCCCGGAGAAGGTCCCGGAGTGGTGCTTCGATCCTTGCGTAGTCTTTGATGAGATCACGGAAGTGGCTTGTAAGACCTAAGAATGACATAAGGTTCAGTGCGTCCTCCGGTTTCTTCCAGTCTACGACTGCGGTCAACTTAGCTCTGTCTGGGGTCACGCCGTGTGCTCCGACAAGGCCGCCCGCGAATACTGCTTCGCTCATGAACCACTTGCACTTTGCGGGTGACAGCGAGAGTTTACATTGTCGCACTCGCTCTAGTATCTTCTTTAGCTTGCCCATCATGTCTTCGAAGTCGTCGCTTGCCGCGCCTCCGTCGTCGACAAAGAGTTCCATGATACCGTCCGCTATGAGGTCGTGTAGGTGTTTCGCGGTCATGTGGCCGAACGTGGCTGGTGCACCTGTGAGACCGAACGGCATCTTGACACACCAGAAGTACCCTCGCCCTTCTATGTAGAAGCACGTGTACGGTCTTGATTCTTCTGCTAGGGTGACTGCGTAGAAACCTGATGCAAAGTCAAATGTACAGACCCACCGATGTCCACTTAAGTTCTGTTGCTTTTGTCGTATGTCCCCTTGAGGTACCGCTGCTATCTTGGTGACTTTGTTGATTTCTCCGAAGTTTTGACAAATCCTCCACTTGCGTTCCGTGGTTGGTTTGATCGTTGTTGGCCTGAAGTCGGTGTTGTCCACATCTGGGAACGCTTTCGGTATTTTGAGTGTTTCGCATTCTTCATTGACTCGTTGTCGTAGTTCTTCCATTGTGAGCCCTTCGCCTTCGTGTACCTTGTACGCTAGCGTGATTGGCGCTATGCACTTGACTTGGCTCGGTGTGCATTGTTCAATCGCTCCGGCTTCCAGTAGTTCGTCGATCTTCTTATGCACGTACTTCCGTTGTGGCGCTGTCAATGGACGCTGGTGGACACTTTTGGAGAAGGTAGCATCTGTGGGTACTGAGAGCGTGTGTACTTCACCTGGTACTGGTATGACTTCCTTGACTGACAGCGCGAAGCAGTCTGCGTATTGCTTAACTAGGTCTTGTACCGCTTTGCGTTGTTCTTCCGTAATGTCGTCTCCTAGTTGTATGGCGTCGACTATGGCTTGAACGCGTTCTGTTTTGAACGGTTCCGTGGTTCTGGTGTATATGCTCTGCTCGTCAGCTGCTCTACGTTCTGTTGTGACTGCATTCACCGCGAGTTCTGATTGGTCTTCCGGGTTGTTGTAGACTTCCTTCGCGTCTGGTCCGATGTACCGTTCGTCGTCTTCGTGTTGGTTCACTGCGTGCTGTTTTGCTGGTTTGTAAGTTGCCTGTGCTTCGTTGGTCGTGTTCTTTGCTTGCGTCTGGCGTCTCGCTCTTCGACGTCCCGCTATCCACTCCGCCGGCGCTAATTTTGTTCGCTGCTCGTTCTTGTAGCTCTCTCGCTCTTCTCGCACGTCCTCTTCTTCTCCCTTGTCTTCTTCGCTTTCTTCTTCTACTGTTACGGTTTTGAACCTTGGAGTTATCTGCTGCGTGATAGTGTCCGTCAGCGCATCTTTGACCGTGTATTCTGTCTCCTCCGCTTCGATCATTGTATGGCACATCTTAGCGTCTAGCGTGAGCATCAGGCCTTTATGCTTCAGCGCGCGATCTCCCCACGTTCTCCCCCTCTGATTCTCTATTACTGTTTTATAGCGGTCGTTGCTCACGATTATTTGGTCTGATTCATAGTCATGTGTCGCCTTAAGCGCTTCAAGTAGCGGTTTGCCTATGAGGAATGACCACGCTCCCTGGCTCGGGAATATCTCGAATGCGCTGTTAACATGTACTCCTTGGAAATCGAATAACCCCCTCCATTTTCCTTGTGATTTCACTGTGGCTCCGTTCGCCATGCGCAGTGTTTTATCGGACGCCTGCGCTGGTTCTAGCCTGGTGTGGATTTGTTTCCACAGTTCTGTGTCCATGACGTTCACCATCGCCCCATCGTCTACTAGTCCTTTGACTCTTACTGCTGTACCTGTCGTTCGATGCGACAGTGTGAAGTGACAGATGAATGGTTGAGCCTCCTCTCTCTCGCTCATAGCTGCGCCCACGGAATACAATGACACGGTCTCATTCTCGATACGCTTCGAGCACTGTACATGTCGATTCGTAGTTCTATCAGAGTCCGTCTGTGCAACTCTCTCTGAGTATTCTGTGACGCAGCTACCTTCGAGTCCTTCCGCAACTGCCCCGGGATCTGCTGTAGGGACCGTCGTCCGATCCTCCGTGTCGACGGCCCTCACACATTTCCCGAGCTCCATTCGCCGTCTGGGATATACGGAAACCACTGCCCCCCTACGCATATCTGTCCTGCCCTTGGGTACGATTGTGTTCCTGCCTGGTACGCTTCCCCTGTGACCAGCTGAACTCCCCGCATTCTCGCGTCTCTCTCTACGAACCCGGCTGTCATGCGCCACTGTGTCTCGAGCTCAGGGAGCTTGGTCCTCGTACATGGGTTCCCTCGCCCGTGTGCTTCGAAACCGCATCTCCAGCAGTCCTTCGATGCTACCGGCAACGTGCCTGGCGTTAACGGGTACGGCCTGTACTCGTTCGGGCTTTGCCCTCCGTGCTTCGTCTGCCACTCGCGCGTTTGCGCCTCATACAGCTTGCGCCCCTCGTCTGTGTCCGGCGGTGGCGCGAGTGCGTTGCTCCTTACGAGGGCTAACCTCCTCTCTGGAGACTCTCTCAGGCCTGATGCTCCACTAGCTCGTTGGCTGTGTACGCTCGTCGGCGGTATGGATGGAAGCGGAGGAGCGTAGATGGGGGGTCGTTGGAACGAGCTCACCGCGTTCGCTCTTGCTACTGTGAGCTCCTTGAGTGCCTCGATGAGCGTCTTGATTTCGCTGTCGTTGGCCTTCTCCTCCTTCCCGCCTCCTTGTCGCGCCCCTTCTGTCTTCTTCTCCCCTTCTCCTATGCCTCGACTCTTGAAAAACTCCACCTCTTCTTTCATCTTCCCCGCGTCCGCTTTCTTGATCGCTTCGTACAGTTCTTTCCAGCTCGTGACGGTTTCGACATGCTTCCTCAGGACGTAGGGTAGGGCTTCCCGTACGCGCTCTGCCAGATGCTGCCCGGCTTTGTACTTGGCGACGCGATTGTCGAGCTCGTTCGCCCACCACACGTGGTACGGTAGCGTGCCTAGAGCTGTCGTCTTGTACGTGAGGATGTCGTCTTCGGACGGCTTGTCTTGCAGCAGTAGATTGACGAGGTCGGTGTCGGTGATTTGTTGGACGACTTTGGGGATGAACTTCTCCTTGAACGCTGCTTCGAGTGCGTCCCAGTCCTCTCTTGTACTCTTATCGAGTTCTTCGAACCAGCTTTCTGCGGCGGAACCGGCTTTGAGCAGATTTCCGAAGCGCTTGCATTTCTTCGCGTCTTCACAGTTGCTGAGGTATTCATCGACGTCCTTCCAGAACTGTTTTGGGTTCTCGTTGTTGAGTTCTCCTGCAAACGACGGCCTCGTCCCGCTCGTCTCCACCATGCTGTCCTGCGCTCCTCTTCGCTGTCGGCACTTCTTGCTATCGTCTTCTGGCGCTGTGTGTATCGACGGGAATTTGAACTGCTCCTGCGCTGCTCTGTGGATCTCGAACGTCGTGAGGTTCTCTTGTGTGTAGAGGTGTGGGAGTGGTTCGATACTGGGAATAGGGATGTCAATGTCTTCGTTCTCGGATGCCGCCACACTGTGTGTTGCTTTGGACACGTATTGTCCTAGTTTGTTCCTCGGCCGATCGTCGTTCTTCTTTGTCCGAGCCAGGTTGGTGTGACTGTCGCTTTTCGTGGTTCAATCGCCACTCTCGTCACCAGATGGACCAGCCTAGATAGGATATGCCAGAGATGCTCTGTGTACGACAAGCTAGATGATCTCCCCATCCTCCCGAAAGACGGCTCCCCCCCCTCATGTATCCCGACTACGCTCTCTCCCTCCTTCTGCTGACTAATCCTTCTCGCGCGCTTCCCTTCTCCTCCTTCTCTTCCTAGCGCTCGCTCTCGCCCTCTTCGGCCCTCGAGTCCTCCTCGCCCTGGTCCAACGTATACCCTAGGGTTTCCTCCGTTGAAATCGGTTTTGCATTGTCTCCAGGTGCATGGATGAATCGGGCAGGTCGCTGACAGAGGCAAGTGTCCAACGGGCGGCAGACCCGTATGAGATCGTCGCCAGCTGTATGGAAGACGTTTGGCACATGATACGGTCTCCCTCACAGTAACCAGAACCAACATAGAACTTACCGCTACATCAATTCGTGAGCTGGGGAGGCTCTTGTGATGGCCAATGCATCGAGTCCGACGATCACTGGCGTACACGGTCAATCTCGGAGCGCACCCAGTAAAACGTTGCAACGATACAATTCCACTCTTCTACACACATAGTTAATTTATTAGCTACTGATCCGAGGGGAAATAAGCTGAACGTTGAACTCACTGCGATTTAGCCCATTACAAGCGCCTCGTGATAGCGGGCGCTAATCAAAGTTGTGCGCACAATAAGAAGCGCGCGACGTCGATCTTAGCCACCCGCACCTACCTTGTCTTCCTCCCATCTCCATCCCCTCCCACGTACACATCCCTACATCCCCACCATAATTCAAACGTTGAACATGGATGCCAAAGCTTTGTCGCAGCTATCATCCGCTGAGCTCAAGAAGATTGCCCAGGTGTGTAGCGCGTCGGCGCTGTTCGATGGCGCTTGGGCCTGGAACTGACCTCGTCTCGCCCATCTCCGTCGTCGTCCCTGCCCCTAGCGGGAGGGCATCCGAGCGAACCAGAGCAAGAAAGACATCATTTCGGCGTTGATCGCGAAGTACCACCCAGTGTTGGTGCCATAGTAAGCAGCGTCGTCGCCGTTGTCGCCTTGCGGAGCCCTGACTGTTAGATACCCTAGCCCTGCGGACTTGACTGCCAGTTCGCCCACGTCAGCTTCCTCGCAGATAGCGAGAAAGCAAGGCGAGGCAGGAAACTTGCAGAACCAGCGTGTATCCGCTTCAACGTCGGCGTCGGTGACCCACTCCTCCAACCGTCGTAGGCAAGAGCCCAGCGCTCGGAAGGTAGCGCCCATCTACCGCCCTACGGTGAGAGAGCTCCAGGAAGCTCTCGACTTCGTCGCGCCGATCGCGAATGAAGAAATGGAGACCAAGGAGCAGGTCCGGGAGCTCCAACTTCTTGTGTCGAGCATCGCCCGCCGCACGGCCAAGCTCAGGGAGAAGGCGTTGCGCCTCCAACAACTTCGTTTGGCGTTTGAGCGCCATCTGCCAGAGTTGGAAGAGCTACGCCCTCAGCGGGCGGCGACAGCAGCCTCGCGCCCTGAGGAGAGCAAAGACGAAGAAGAGGAGCTTATCGAGGTGGAAGAGATGACCTCGAGGGAGGTCGATTTTACGGACCTCCCGTCGACCCCAAATGGGGACGTCGATATGGCAGAGTACGTCCTTGGCTTCATATGTCGTGACAATCTTTGACTCACCTTCAAAACCATAGCCGCGGACAGAAGCGAAAGCGTGTAGCGGAAGATGCTAGTCCCAACGATTCCCCGCGGAAGCGGGCATGCGCTCGGTCGAGCGTATAGAGGAGAGGAGGTTGTTTCGAATGCCCCTTGTCCGTGGGACGATACGGTGTTTGGATTCCGTGTATTCTTAGTGTATAGTGTCTGTTGTCATTGTGAAATGTATCGCGTCCGTCTCTGCAGTATATGGCGTTCGGTGTGAGGGTGGCAGGGTCAAGACGTGGTCAACGTCGGTTCAACATTTCAGTCGTGGGAAGCCCGGGACGGCGAAGCGCGCATGCCCGACCGTAGCCACCACCTTGACTTCTTCAAACCACAGTATACCTACACTGTCCCACCAGCCGGAGGTAATCATGAATGATAAAGCACTGCACAGGCCGACTCGCGCTATACTTCATGCTGGTGCTCGCCAGGCTGTGTGGTGCGTCGGCGCGGTCCAGTCTGGCAGGCAGTGGCTAACGTCCCAGTTGCTCGCCTGTTTCCTGGCGTATACCTGCGCGCAGAGAGATAGCATCGAAGCAGTCCAGAAGAGACGTCCAGATTGTTTTGGAGCTCATGTATTCATCCAAAGGCCATCCCAGCGTAAGAGCAGCGCCGTAGTCACCATCGTCATGTAGCATACTGACCAGTCGTCCCAGCTGCACAGTCGCCAGTCAGTGCGAGCGTGTCTAGCCGTAGCCGCATCGCCAGCAGATCAGCTTTGGCCGCATTCAAAGCAAAGGGGAAAGGGGGAAGAGCCTAGCAAACGAACTACCAGTCAAAGATCCTTTGCTATTGTCATGCGGTCCGAGGTGCAAGGTAGGAGGAACCAGCCGTTTCCGACACGAGAGCTAAGGCAATGAGCGTCGCCAGAACAGAACAAGACCTAGGTGAGCCCCAGGGCGGTGTCGCAGGTTCCTGGCAATAGCTCTGAAGACGAGTGAATGAGTCTTCAGTCATGGGCCTTGCATCTGCTGATTCGGGAACACCACGCAGACTATGCATCTTCACGAGGCTCGTCCTGCGAATGGGACAATGGACATGGTAAGAAACGTCACGCAAAGATCTTTGCCACTCACCTCAAATTTCGTACACGTTTGTTTGTCAGGAAAGATGCCAACGCCTTTGGCGACTTCAGGCTTGCAACTGGAGCCCCAAGCACAAAGGTGAGCAACCGGATACACTGCCTGTCCGGCAGCATATATAAACCAGCGTCGCCTTCAGCAAAAGCGCATGATCTTCACACCCTCTCATGCTACCTCGCCCTGATTCAACACGTCCTACCCCGCAAACCAATGCACAACTTGCTCGAATGCGCGAGCATGACGCGCATACGACCTCCAAGCCTCACCTCGACACAACAACAAGCGCATGCTACGGGCCCAACATTCCCCCGAATCCCTGAAAACGAAGCGGGAACGGTGAGAGCCATTCACTAGAAGCTTTTCGCCACTCACCTCACACCCCATGCCGTGTCGCAGAAAGAATATAGAGATTCCTGCCGAGCCTCAGCCTGAGGCCAGCAACGTGGAGTCCCATTCAGCATAACGGAACTTCACGTGAGCGTCCATGTCACCGCCCATCCAGCAGTCTCGCTCACCTACTTCTCCCTTCATCCATTAACAAACAATCCCCAGGCCTTCCCCGGCTACCCAGCCCCGAGGACACCACCCAACAAACGAATGCACAGCTTGCTCGAATGCACGAGCAAGAGGCGCATACGAAACAATGATCGCAACGAGTACGGTGATGCCATACCAGAACATACGAGCATCATTCACTCACTCACCCTTGCCTTGCAGTGGCGCCATACTAGTCATTTGCATGAGTAACCGTGGTAGCGGGCACGCGACGCGGTGGATTTGTAGTGGTTCGCAGGATAAAGCCAAGTGTACATCTTCTCGCATGGCGTCCATCGTGTGGTGCCGTGCTAGTGTACGAAGGGTGTATTCCTTGTGTCGCTGTATAAATTGATGCGTCCGGTGGAACTTGCGGCTGAGTGTAGGACCTAGTGACAGCACACCACACGACCTGAGGCGCGTCTTGAGCGTCGACACCGCCCTTTTCAGCATGGCGGCGAGGTCTTTAGGACATTCATTTCGTGAGCATGTAATTGGATGAGAAATTGTGCAAACGTACCGGCCTTTATCGGCTCCCCCTGCCAGGCCTGCCACTCTTCGAGTAAACGGCTCTCAATTTACCCGCTAGTTGGACGTTGGTCCGCTCACTTCGCACATACAGCACAGCAAGCATATGAGCGTAAATCGAGGCTTGGGTGTGGCACAGGCTATAGTTTCAGACGTCGATGAGGTCGAGTTCATGATTGTTAGACGACGACGGGAAGACGATGCAGTTTTCTCTTTAGCGCCCGCTTCTACTGAACGCCGCGCGCTCGCAGCACACTGGCACAAGTATAACATTCACAAAATCCGGGTACACGACTCCAAGGACTAGTGTTAGCACCCTTAGCTGCAGCTACTAAGCTGGCTAGGGATATGGGGCATTGAATCTGCGTATGCGAATAGACCTGATAACTTCAAGCGGGAGGTGAGAGCAGCCGCTCCCGGATCGTTGGTTTGGTAGCCAGGGTAGTACAATGACATGCTTTCAGGCTCGATCTGCCGCCCTGATGTTACAACGCGCACGACTTGATGAAGGATGCGCGTCTTTCTTTGCTTGTGCGTCCAGTGAAACATGCAATAATCATAGCTACGAGATACACGCAGACAGTCATGACGGGTCGTAACAGGTCGTAAACATTACAATAAGGCTCTGTCATCAAAGAACTCTTCATGAGGTGAGCCCGGAGATGTCGCGGCATCGAGCAGAGCCTCGGACTTACACGGCACTTTGCAAATAACTTCAAATTCAACACTTCTCCTGTCGGTGATGATGACGTCCCCGGTGCTTCCTTCCCACCCCGCAACACTCGCATACCACGATGCTCATGAGGATCATCCCCACAAAACTGAGCACGACGCCCGTGAGGACCATCCACAGCGCAGGGCCCCAGTTCGCGACGTAGTTGAACTCGGTGAGGGGCCCTATGCGATCCTTGCCGACCAGTATGAGCGCGAGATCGACGCCAAACACGACGAGGCCGACGATGAGTGTGAAGATCGTGCCGAGAAGCGAGATGATGCACATGGTGTGGGATTCGAGGAAGAGCGATGTGAACACTCCCACGAACGCGAGACCGGCGGCGACAAGGTGCAGGACGAGCAGGACGGTCACGCCCTTGCCGACGTCCTGGACGAGTGCGGGGTATCCGGTGAGGTCGAGGATCTGCTCGGGGATGGTGTATCCGAGCATGGGTCCAAAACACTCCATGTCATCCGGGGAATCAAAGGTGCTGAACGCGCATATACCCCATACGCCGAGACGGAGGCGGGTCGCGATGGAGGTGGTGGGAAGGTTGGGGTTGGTCGCGAACTGGATCGTGAAGAGGTATATGCTCTTAATTATGGGCAGGGAAAGACCGACGAGGAGGAACAAAATGAAGGACGCGAGGAGGACGGCGGACGTTGCGAGCGAGATGCCAAGGTGCCGTGCGAGGGGGCGGGGGCGACGTCGCGGCTTTGGCCCATCAGAATCCTGAGAGTCGCTATCGCGGGAACGGCGGAGGCAACAGAGGGACATGGCCATCGCGGGGGAGCTCGTGGTCGACCTGAAGGACGAGGGCGTCGCCGAGCGCGATGGGAGAGGAGCGCAAAGAGGGGCAGCGGTCGTGGCTTGTCAGTCGGAGCACGTTGCTCGCTCAAGCTTCTGGTTCTGCCGACAGGCTTCTGAGCTTGAGCCCCAGGTCACTTGGACATCAAACGTGCCGCGGCCGCTGATGGTGACTTCATCGCGGGATTTTCCTGCCTGGGCGCTGCCATCGACGATGAGTAGGCCGCTAAGAATGAGGGGCAGATCGCGAGGAGGCGAAAAGACCATAGGACCGACGTCGAGGTTCATATTCAAGTCGAGCGCAGCAGGATCTGCGACCTGTCCGGTGTCAGGCACCGCGACAAAGCAGGCGCTTCACGGCGCTACCGTCCATGATGCCTCCGGACGCTCTGGCTAACTACTTTGCTCGTCGTTCACAACATCGATATCGCCTCAGGCTTACATCGCTGCGGTTTCCAGTCCTGCTATTGCATACGCTGCTTCAACGTCTAGTCTGTCTTGCAACTTGCATCATCGGGTTTACGGACGGCTACCGGTCAATGTTGCTGACGGGTGCACCACTACACCGCCGTCGCGTGATACGCCGAGCGCGTTGACGTTAGCGTTCATAAATACCGGCTCTCCGACATACCACCACCATCCGCCTTACGCGTGTTTTCGCGCTCTCTTGCTGACGCGTGCGCGCGTCGCAGCTCGACATGGTTAACTCTCTCACTCGGCAGACTGGGTTCAAGCTCGGGCCTATCATCCTAGATGTTCTGGTGAAGCACTACTTCGATCGGCTCAGGAAGGACCAAGAGGCGAAACACATGCCAAAGTTGATGCAGGAGGAGTTGCTCTACGATGAAGCATTCAACATCATCAGAGTGAGTAGCGCATACAGCCCACATTCATGGTCCGGTCGATTCAACGGTCTATCTCCCCAAGTCATTCATGGAGGCGGCGACAAAGTAAGCGGCTCTATGCGCTCAATGAAGTCCCTCACGTCAATCTATATCGCCCTGCTCTAGGCATACTGTCGAAGAATTGCAATCGTTCTCCAACACGCGCACCCCAAGTCCGCCATGGGTGCATGTCGTACGACTGCTCGTGCCCATGTCATGCTGCGACGATGCTGCGACCTATTTGATCAAGGCGCTCGGCGGCGAAGAAGTTACCAAACGGGTCATCGGCGGTACGAAGTGGTGGCAAGTCCGCGGTGTCAAAGGGTGCGTATTTTCCGGTTCAAGCAGTATGCGGAAGCATCTAGTGAATATGACCGCTGAGTGCGCCGGCATTGTAGCGTAGATGCCGAGTGGATCGTTGCGAAGAGGGATTGGCAGGAAGCTAAGAAGAGGCAGAAAGCAAGGGAGATGTCGACCGACGGTCCAGCATCCTTCGACGCTGGTAACCCAAGCCAAGAGATGCCCGCGTCGTACCAGCCGGAGATGGACCAGATGCGCTGCATTCTCTATGCTCACGGAGGTTAGCAGGCGTTGCCTGTCCCTGATTGACTTCACTTAAGTTCCATATACAGGCGGCTATTACTTCGGTAGCATCGACCAGGAAAGGTTCGTGCGTCTGACAGACGTGAGATTGCCGGGGTCTCGTTGATCAGGCGTTATCTAGGTATTGCATGCAAAGGCTCGCACGCAAGATCAATGGGCGAGTATTCAGTGAGTACCGACACTCTGACTACGCCGTGTCGGTGAGCCCTTACGCGCATACAGCCATCAACTACCGGCTTGCCCCTCAATACCCGTTCCCTTGCGCGATACAAGACTTCATAGCAGCTTGTGAGTCGGTTACGGCGTTCATTCGTGCCGAGTTACTAACAGTTTGTAGATCTATACTTGATCAGACCACCTCCAGGCGCGCTCCACACGCCAGTGTCGCCTTCTAACATCATCCTAGCTGGAGACTCTGCAGGAGGTGGATTGTGTATAGCATTGATGCAAGTCATTCGCGATTCAGGACTACCTCAACCTTCCGGGGCCGTCCTGATCTCGCCCTGGTGTGACCTCACACATTCATTCCCAAGTATCCATCTTAACACTGCCACGGTGAGCAGCGCCGTGCATGTATGCGGCACGGTCGGCGAGACTCATGCTGTGCTATCTCCAGGACATCATACCGCAGTACGGCTTGTCGTTCCACAAACCAAGCACACTCTGGCCGCCTCCGCCTGACGAGTTGACCACGGAGGTGCACCAGGGTCTCCGTTCCCGTATACGAGACGCCATCCGGCCCAAGTCCCAAGACGAACGCAAGGCAGCGCAGAACGGTGCTCTCTCGACCACTACCCATCCCGGGCCACCCGCGACACATCACGAAGGCATCAACAACTCATCGCGCGTCCCCACACCAGACTACACCTTACCGCTCCCAGAACACAACTCTGGACGCACACTGCATCTTGGCTCCGTGGGCACGCTCCCATTGCCCGTCGACGGAGTGCGCAGTCAGCGAGTGACTTGTACGACGAAGGCGGGCGAGACACTTACACTCGACGAGCAAGTGCACATGTATGCGCCCAACTATCTACTCGCGCACCCGCTCGTGAGCCCCGTGGTGTCGTACCTGGGGGGTCTCCCACCGATGCTGGTGATCGCGAGCGACAAAGAGGTGCTCCGGGATGAGATTATATACTTGTAAGTGTCGTCGTCATATTCTCGCCATTCTTCAGGGGCTTAAGATGTTGCGATAGTGCACACAAAGCCGCGCATCCGGACAAATACCCTGTGAAGTCCGAGGCTAGGTTGCTATATCCAGTGCTGAACGGCATTGAAGAGCGTTATGGCCCGGCTAAGGTCCATCTGCAAGTCTACGACGGTACGTCTTCTCGACTGTGCTACTGTCGCTGGTAATTCATTCTGTACGCAGATGCCGCACATACCCTCCCTGTCCTGTTCGCGTTCACGACTCCAGGAAAGTACTGTTTCCGGGCGATGGCGACGTTCATCAAGTATATTACCGGAATGCTCCCGCCCTCCAGCAGTAGCAACAGTGGCATACACCAGACCTTAGAACAAGCGACTCGGACGGTCTCCCCCGAGGGCATGCCAAGCGGTTTCCTCAGTGCGACTCCGAAGGAAGGGGAAGCCAGCCGAGGCGTCAACTCCGCCCCCGCGTCCGCGCAAAGGTCGATAATCTCCCAGAGCTCCGACGTGTCAGCGCCGCAGTCCCCTCAACCCGACGCGGCCGCACACTCGCACGGACGCACTGCGTCCCTCGCGGGTTCGCAGCAGCAGCAGCAGTCACAGCGCAGGTCTGCTCGCAGAGCATTCAGCGCGAGTGTCACGCGCGCTGCCAGCGGATTCCTCCGCAGACACCACACCACCGCTGGTTCAAGCTCTTCACGTACACCCGATGGGGAGAAACAGAGCAGAGATTCTACCAACTCGACAGATGTCGGTGGTTCTCGGTTCCGAGAGAAGTCCAGTGGTCCCGAGGGCGCACGGTATGCCGGCGAAGCCGCCGTATACGAGTACGGCCTGGTAAGTACATTTTCTGAAAGCTTGTGCCCACCCCAGACTCACGCCTCCGCACAGGACACGATGATCCGAGAACGCATCTCAACACGAGGCGTCGTCCGCCCGCTCGAGCCCGAGTCCGAGCTAACCGCGTTCCAGCTCCCGCCCGAGCTCGTCGGCGAGGTCTCTGAGCTCGCCGTGCGGCGCTATCTTGACGGCGCGGCGAAGTTCGGGCGCAAGTTCGCGAAGGCGACGAAGGCGATCGAGAAGGCGCGCCGTCGGAACCTCGAGCGCGCGAAGCGGGACACGATGCGCAACATCGCGCAGCTGCACACGTTCCTCAACTCTGGGCGCAGTGGGGACCACGGCGAGGGGGGGCAGCATGGGCAGAAAGACGGGCTGCATGCTGCCTCCCAGGATGGTCATGCAGAGAGCAGCTCGGCGCGCGCTGTCAAGGCAGACACGGCGCAGGGCGTGAAAGAGGGGCTGGCTGCGTCGGGGAGCTGGCCTTGGGCGTGGGCGCTCGATGCCGACGAGAACCCGCCCCCGAGCAGTATCGTGTCGCGGCGCGACACCGACGAGGCGCGGCGGCTGGCGAAGATCGCGGACCAGGCGGTGCTGATGGACGAGCACGCCGTGAGCGGGAACAACCTGTGGTCGCTCATCGTCAACTTCCTCACTATGACGCCCGAACGCGACGCGGGGAAGCACAAGCACAAGCATAAGCACGAGCACGAAGACCGGCACCAGGGTGGCGACGCTGAGAAGCATGGGCATGATGGACATTCTGCAGGGGATAAGCGGTCCAGGAGGGAGAAGTTCGTGTCCAAGTTCGCTAAGCTGGTAGCCGACCATAGAAAGTCTGAGGGCTCGAAGGCGACTCATAGTCGAGCGGAGCAGTAATCTCTTTTCGCCCTTTCTTTCGTTCCTTCTGTCCCTACTGTATCCACATTGTACTACGCCGTTGTAGATCTCATACCCGTCCATATGCACCGTCTAATTCCTGCTCACACCCTCTTCTCCTTCACACCTCAACCACTTTATCCAGCACAAACCCCAGTGCACCGTCCTTATACCCTCTCTGATTACTGACCACCCTCACATCCTCCCTCACAAAATCACAACACCAATGCGTATGGCCAAACATCCACACCCTCACCACCCCCGCCCTCCAAATCTCACTCCCCACGAACTCAGTAGCGAACGCCGAGCTCGTCGGGCCCCCAGCGTATTTCGGGTCGCTCGTCCCCTCGGCCGTCGGCGCGTGGTGCGTCATGACCACCACCCGCCGCTGCGGCTCGCCCCGCGCGATGTCCGCGACGGCTTGGGCGAGCCACGCAGCGTCGCGCGCGTGGGCGACTTGGAACGCGTCGGGGTCGAAGCCCTGGATCCTCCGGAAGTCGTTCACGCCCCACCGGAGGACGTCGAGATCATCCGGGTTGAGGCGCGCCCAGAGCGTGCACCCGAGCACAGTGAGCGTGGGCGAGAGGTCGTAGCGTGTGCGGTTGAGCAGGACGTGTTGACCGCGTTTGGGCGATGTGGACTCGCCCTTGGTGCATTCGGCCGCGAATCGAGCCAAGCGGGCGTTAGATTCATCCTAAGGAGAGCGTTTGAGTGAGTGCTTTATTCCTTGACACGCAGGTTGCCAGGGCGTGGCGCCATCATCGAGTACAGCATGTCCCCGTTCATGGCGCACCGTCCCATGATGCAATCGTCTCGCCTAGACACGAACAAGCGACGTCCCGTAGGGCTCATGGTTCCCCGGGACAAAAAACACCGTCTTGAAGCGTTCGAGCTGCGCGTGGAGCCATGCAAAGAGGCGGTCGTCGACGGTCATCCCTATGTCGCCCAGGAGCGCGAGGTGCTCCGCGCGAGCAGGGAAGTCGAACTTGCAGAGATTGCCTTCGTCGTTAGGACCTCCATTGGAAGATGCTCGTTCGAATTCAAGGTGAAGGTCGCTTAGGATTTGGATGCCTATACTTTCTACTGGTTCCGTCATGATGTGAAGAGTGGTGGGTGGAATGAGGCAAGCTGCTCTGTACTGCGCATCATTACCCCAGGCTACAGGAAAGTGGTGTGCAGAAGCGCTTCTTAGTTGCTAGGCATATTACCTTTCCATGGACCGCTATAGGTCACCCGTATCCCTGCAGAATATCTGCGCTGGCGACAGTCTCTCAAACTCGTCCGCGCCCAGCACGCCGGCATCCATGCAGATATCGTGGATTACACTCGCGGCCACGTGACAGAGAAACGCGTCGGTGGCGTGAGACCGGTTCCAGCTATTCGCGGTACTGGCAATGGTGCATGGATATCGATGTACTCAACAATTTACTGTAACCTGGTATGTCCAGCTCATCTGCAGTCCTCAATTTGCTCATCGCACAAGGGTCATGTTATAGAGATATAAAAGGCTCGTGGCTATACACAGCGAAGGCATAATGATGGCAATGCGCTTTCGGTAGGCTCCCGACTGCATATCAACTTGTCTCTGACGCACGGTTTGAGTGAGGAGGGCCCTTACACAATAGATGTCCCGACAACAGAGTATGGGAAGGATGCTGTCTGCGTACATTGTCTCTCATGCCACAAATGCTTCGGAACTTATCCTCTTCAAAGTTCAGCTAATCTCAACGTGTTCGTGCAGACACCACGGCTGCCCAGGCCGGAAGCATGAAATCCATAATTCAGTTTTCGGCAGGGCCAGAAGCACATCCAGGCATTCCTCTGTTGTCCGCCGAAATGCCGCAGAGACGGAGGAGTCAAGTCGATGTCCAAATACAATCTGACAGATGCGTCTGGACGGCCCCCAAACCTTAGCTGTCGATGCCACGGAATTCAGTTCATCCTATTCCGGGCACATCGACCCGGTCGCACCGGCTTGGCATTGGCTAACCGCAGTCGTACGGTTCACGCTTGGTACTGTTTACGACTAGGTTCCGAGAGCAAGACAGGCGGTTTGGCGGGGGAAGTCATGGGTGATGCGTTCTCTGACCTCGCCATCTTTGTTCGACGCCATGATTGAATGCCCAGGAACTCCGGCCACATGCATGGATGCTCTTCTCGGGCTACGGTCGACATCTCAGGTCGAAGCTTGGGCTAGAGGTGGATCTCACAAGCACCCTGCGGCTGAACCTTGCCCCTGGTATCCGCAACCATATCAGGCAGCTTCTGCAGCACCCTGCGCACGTCGGTTGTGCGGAGGAAAGGAACGTGTTATCTTTACAGGGTCTTGCACGCATGTACCGATCACAGGTGCATGCGCATAAGCAGCACTGGTGCTGCTTTCCGGCGCTCTCCCGTTCGCCCCGCGCAGGGGCGTACCACAAGTATGTCCCGGGACCGTCACATCGACGTCATGTCCCGAGCTCAGCCACAGCACCTATATATTCACCCCTCTTCCAGGTACCTCGCCCCCACTTCACCCCCTCTCCACCAAACCAGTCACTCAACCACACATACTGCACCCAAAGTCACATACTAGCAATGGTCGACACCTGCACCTGCCAGAACTCTTGCGGGTGAGTCGATTCCATGCACTCCTGACACCCGCCGAGCGTGTACTAACGCCCTCTTGTGCCTGCTTGTGCCCTATTGTACGCCGTACAGCGCCTGCGGCCCCTCTGGCACCGGCTGTGCATGCCCTAAGGGCAAGTGCAACTGCCAGAACTGCGTGAACAAGGCCAGCTCCGTCAGTATTGTCTTCAATCACCCAGCCTCCTCCGTAGAACTGACTTACGTGCATTTCCCCCAGTGCGGCCAATGCGAGGGCGCCGATGAATGCAAGTGCGCGAAGGAGGGCAAGGCTTGCTCCTGTGGCAAGTGAACCGCATCAATAAATCGCAACTCAAGGCGAATACAAGTCTCCTTTGTTCCCCGACAACGTATACTGTACAGGGTTGATGAGGGCTTCCGACGAATCTATGGGGTAAAGTGTATCAGTACAGAAGCAGTCATGTATTGTCTCGAATGTACAACGTGAATTGACTATCTCGCGATCGGATTGCACTGTCCGAGGATATGGATTGGCTTCGCGAGGGCTGTTGAGTGCACTGGACCAATAATCCATACAAAAAGTGCAAGAGGCATGAATAAGACAAGCGCAGACCGAATCACCAAGTGAAGCACTTAAGAAGTCTGGTACGCTCATTGTAAGTACCGGTCCACACATACATAACGTTCCCCCAGCGTCGCCTCCTCATGGCAATACCAGCACGTAGCCGTCACGGCCCTTGATTACCTTCACTTCGTTCCCATTCTCGTCCTCCACCCGCTCTGGCCTTCCGTCCCACCTCACATCCACAACCTCGACCTCCTCTCCCTCCGCCTGGCTCTCCACCGCCTGGGTCCCCTGCGTACCACCACCTCCCGGCTGCACCGCGCCCGCGCTCGCGCCAGCTACCTGGACCGCATTACGCCGATCGAGTACCTTCACCCGCGGGATCTTCACCAGACCGCATTCGACGGGGATGAGGTTCCATGTGATGGACTCCTCCTGGCCGGGGAGCAGAATCGGCACCCGTCCATGCCGGAGGCCGGCGACGACGAACGCGTCCGACACGGCGTCAGGCTCGAGCTGCACCGTCGCAGTCGCCGTGCGCGTCGGGTGCAGGTTGCGGATCGTAAGCCGCAGCGGTATGGGAGTGTGGAGGCGTGCGGTCGTCGGGGCGTCGAGGAGTGCGATGAGGCCGTCTGAGGGTGGACTGAGAGGAGGCAGAGGTAAGCGGGTCGTGGAGCGCGAGCCGTGGCTTCCATCCGGGAGCAACCTAGGAAGTTGCACGGTCAGGGGACTGCGGGAACGATAAGACGAGGGAAAGGAAAGCCACCTGCGCCATGTAACCTCGTATTCTCCAGGCGCCGCGATAGGCTCTGCGGGGTGGTCTTCGCCAGGAACCACGCTGATTCTGCATCTATTGCAGAGTTCATCGCCCACGAGCCACTCTGGAGAGGGTTAGCGAGACGAGATGTGTCATAAGAGCCGAGGAAAACCAACCTCCACTAAAGTCGTCTTCAGCCACCGAACAGTCGATGACCGAAGCCAACTTGTTGTCCTACACGGGAGGTTCAGTTCGATCGCCACCCCCGGTGGCCAGAATGGCATCACGCACCTGTCGATGCAAGGTCACGCCCTCGATGACGAGCCCCGATGGGGCTACTACTCTCAACGTGCTCGTCACGATAGCTTCGACCGCAGCTGCCTCGTCCCTCTTCCCGCTTTCAAACGTCTCCAGATCTGCCAAGCCCGGCTGTGGTCTCGTTGGCCTCTTATACACCACTGTATGCTCGATCTCGACGGGGTCCACCGCGGCGATGGTCAGCGTGCGCAGCGTCTCTGTCTTATCGAGCAGAGGAGGGGCAGTCGGGCTCGTCGGAGATGTCGGGGAGGTGGGCTGCTGCTGTGTCAACGGTTGTGCGGTCGACTGCGACTGCACGGAAATGTCGATGATGCGCTCGCCCGGGGCACCATCATTTGCGAGGTAGAGCTTCTTGAGGACATTCGAGCCCGGCGCGAGCACGCCGCACGCAACCGCTTTGAGCAGGCTTGTCGAGCGTTGGTCGTCCATCGCGACGTAGTTGACTACAGGCATCTATCAGTCAGCGATGACCCAAACGAGTCCCTGAGATACGACGCACCTGCTTCGTCGATCTCGGTGGGCTGCAAGAGTACGTCCAGCACGACATCCAACTCCCGCTCGTCCTCATTCGTGATACTGATTTCGATCGGGAACTCCTCGCCAATGTACGCCGGCCCATCGTGCGAGATCGCCACCTGGATCCTATGGCTGCGCCAGCGGACTTTGACAGCAGTGTGGTCCTCGCGCCGGATAGGCACGAACCGCGGAGGATCGACTGAGCATAGCCAGCGAGGAGCGGTCAAGGCATGCTCGAGCTGGACAGCCCGGGGAACGATGGGCACTTCGATCCACCAGCTACTCTCCTTGATCGTGAACACAAGCTTGGATATCTGTAAGGAGAGTTGATCAGCTTGAAATTGTCTGGGAAGGAGTACTCAAAGAGGACGTACAGATATCTGCGCTGGAGTACCCGAAGAGACGCTCCCGGTGAACACGATGGTCGATCCCGCGCCCCACCGGAGAGCAGCCTCTACTTCGTGCGTGTCCGTTGTAGCAGGTGCCAACTGTATCTGTCCTAGGTCAAACCGCTGCACAGACGGTATCTCCGCGTCCGGATCAGCCTGTCTATGTCGAACGATAACCGGAGGCACGTCTGTACTGAAGTGAATCGCCAGCGAAGTGAAAGGTATAGACGAGAGTGAGACGTTCGGCTGGGAAGACAGGATGAGCTGGAAAGGTGCAGGGCTGCCGACATCAACCTCGGGGTCCCAAAACACCACCGACGTGTCGACTTGGACGACTTCTCAGCGACTGTTTGCGACAGAAGGATGACGGGACATACGGATGGGTTTAGACTCTGAGAGATCGACCACCAGCGGTTCATCTGTGGCCGAGGGTACAGTGCTCTGTTGAATCGCAACTTCAGACATCGTTGTCGAACTACCACGACCTCCGTAGAAGCTTACCTTAAGCACAGCCAGCAAGTCGTCTTGCAATGCATCCGGGTCTTCTTCTAATGCATTGGCCCCTGTACGCGTCCTCGTTAACGTCGGCTCTCGCTCATCCGTTAACTATATGCGTACCATAAGCCAGCATCTCGACGAGCAGCCGGACGCTCAGTTCTACGTCGCCTAGCTGCTGTGCACACGCGTACCACTGGGAGAGAAGTGGGTGCAGTAGCGAGCCCCAGCTCTCCCTCCTGTACGTCTTGGCAATACGCTCGAAAAACCTGCAGGAATTGTAACGAAACCATACGGGCAGACCAAGCAAAAGTTAACTTACCGAACAGCCATATCGAACTTGCCTGACTCGTAATAAGTCTGGGCGATGCGGTAGGCGATCCAGAGCGTGAGACGACCCGGGTTCTGGGTATTTTGCGGGTTCCATTTCCTGAAGAGTTCGTATGCGCGAGTGTACAGCTACATCTGCCTCGTCAATGACTTTCAGAAGTCAGAGATAAAGATATTACTCGCCTCCAACACGATCGCCAAGTGATCCACCTTCTTCTCGTTCACGAAACCTGGCGAGTTCGCCTGGTGGCCTTCGCTCTGTCGACGCACCGGGTCAGCTCCGAAGATTCACGACAACAACAACTTGGCCCTACCTCCGATTCCAGTGCGGTTAAGAACCGCTCTCTACGGCGCTCTGTGCACCTGGCAGCCATATAGTAGTAGAAGCCAGGGTGTTGCAGCGCTTGATTCGGATTCAAACCTAACACGCGCATGGCCTCAAGCCCCATCTGCGAGGCCTCAAGCGACTGCGCTGCAAGTAAAGCCGCAGATGGCGCTGGAGTCGGGTATGGCGAAGGGATCTTGAGTGTAGACCGCGTGCCTTGTTCAAGCAGCTCCGCGAATACACGGTGTCTACTCGTTTTGCATCAGCATCTCCCTAAGACCGTGAACGCGAGGCGGAAACGTACTGTCGGGCAAGCCAGCTCCAGAACTCGAACGTCTCCTCGCCGATACCCCAACCACGGGAGAAGTCGGCGAACTTGCGCATATGGCTGTTCTGGTGTGATAGTGCCAGGGAGTGCTCGTTATTGTACAGGTAGAGTTTCACGATCTATGCCACGGCGAGAGTCAGGGATACACCGATGACAGTAGTCATTGTTGTCTGCACACCTTCACGTTGATACAATCCGCCAACACCTTCGCCTCTGCCCAGCGTTTCGTTCGCGGGGGCAAGATGGCGGTTGAACCGAACATGATGATCAATGTCGAGTATGCGTCCTGGTAGTGCCTTCATACTACGTTCAGGCACATACGGGGTAGCGCATACAGTCAGGTTTGACCCACTTTAGCGCAACTTGATCCTCCATCCGGAATTCGGCGAAACAAGCCATCTTGTACTCGTACCTAACTGTCCACCCCTCGGGACGCAAAGGCCGGGCGATGCCTGCACTAGCCATAGGCGAGAGAGGTAGTTGAAACGAGGTCACCTGGGAGTGGCGGTTGCGTTTCCGCCGCACGCGCTTTGAATGATTGGTATAGTACTCGAGCGCGGGCTCCCACAGGGCATCTTGCAGGCTGCGCTGCATCGTTTGAACATTCACACTTCGGACAGCGGCTGGCACGTACCTGCGAACAAAGTCTCCAATCTCCGCCTGGGACACTGGACTCAAGACAAATAATGCCGCACGAGGGTCGAGCCCACTCTGCCTCCGGATATATGTCAGTCGGCCATCTAGGGTTGGATCGTCTAGGGGAAGTTGTCGGCATTCCTGATACGAACAACCTGGTGGAGCTCACTTACCCAGCATACGGCGACTAGCCATAAGGACCACGGTGAGCTTGATTCCGCGTTCATTCGTACTCTTCTTACGATGTGCGATCTCAGCTGACAATTCGGTGTCACGCCGCCTTTCTTCTGCCTCACGTTCGCGATCGTCCTGCGCAGCCTGCGCTGGAGGCGACTCATAGATGCGCATGAACATGACAAACACGGAAGGGAGGAGCGTTGTGTGTTTGCGGATCCATATAGGCGCGATGATACCATCGGGATATAGGGGAGATGTGGGGGTCAAGGGGGAAAGCGGGGAGTGCGCTGCACTGTGTTGGGGGTCTTCAGGGCGCAACAGTTTGCGGGGCGGAAAAGACGCGTCCTATGGTGTTGTCACACACTGATATCGCTCCACAGAAGCTCAGACGCACCTTGCTCACGAAGATGACTTGGAAAGTCTTGGATTTCTCCGGCTGCCAAACCCCGATCTTCCGCTGTACTGACAGCGCATCCTTGAGTCTTGCAGAAAGTATATAGAACGGATCTTGTTTTCCAGGTAGCGGTTGCTCGGTGGAGGGTGTAGGAGGGGCATTTCCGGGTGGTTGCTGGGCTTGAACGTCCAGACCAGCCACGAACATGACCGGGGCCAGTTGTACCAGCAGCTCTGCGGGGTACGAGTTCATTGTGTTCGCATGCAAGTATTAACGGTAGAGACTATGCAAGCTCTAAACTGCAATGCCTCTGGCCATACCGTACTCAGCGCACACTGGCCAATTGCGAACGAGCATGAGCTTACATTTACACAACGTGGTATTTTGGTCCACCGGCCAAAGTCAGGAAACTGTCTTAATACCAGCCTGAGAGCCTAAGAGTTAAGCCTTGTAACAGCAGCCAAGATTGAACAGGGTTAGAGCAGAGAGACATGCAATGTGGACTCGGTGTCGGAGCGAGAGGGAGAGTGCCGCCGACGGTTGTGCAGTGTGCACGCGCGCCTATGCGTCAAAAACAACTCATCCTCTACGCTCATGCTCAATATCCCGGACTGCCCAGCCATTACACACGATCTACGTTCCAACCAATATGAACGATATGGATGAGACAGGATTCGCCCAGAGAAAGAGTGGTTATATCATGCGATTCGACAAAGGCCGATGAATTGTGGTGCGTATATTTTTGTGTATATCCATGAACTTGCCCACCCCGACACTGACGTTTCTCCAGGTCATCGAGCTGGTTGCCCACATTCAGAGAATGTAGCAACGTTGACTTGCAGCTCTTGTAAGGGGCATCTAGCCATGAAAAGGGGAAACTTGGGGTTCGTGGCTGGAGGCTGCACCGCACTTGGCTGTCGATTCCGACAGACGCAATACATTTTACAGCGACGTAAGGAAAACAACTGGAGCACACCAAGGGCGGGTACAAACCACAGAACACACGAAGCGCAAGAATCCGCAAACTCCATCTTCCTACCTCATACACTCGATACCCACCGCCCCGTACGAGCCCGCTTAGACGGGGTTTGTTCCGGCCCCCCGTCCTCGGCGGATGGCTGGGTATTTCTCTTTCTATGAAGCCATAGGAAGGGCAGGTGAGTGGATGCTTTTGAACATTTGCATATCTGAGAGCGTACCTATTGCCGCTGCCACTCTCTAGGCCGCCATCAGAGCTCGGTGGGGGATCGGGGTGCATGACTTCCCTGAAAGTCATTTCCTCGACCTCCTCCAGTTCCGCTTCTTCGTCCGTAATGTCCCCTTGATCTTCCCCCTTTGTGGTTTCAGCGGCGTTCGGTCCCTGACTCGTGGCTCGGCAGAATATGTGTAGTTCAAGTGCTAGGCGCAACTGCTGCAGCCTGCGCGCCTGCATCTTCAAGTACGCTGTCCTCCTCTTGATGTTATCGAGGAGCTGCTGCAACTCCGCTGCTTGGCCCTTCATCTGCTCGTCATTGTCCACCATCGGCGTGATGTCATCGAGAGCTCTCTGGAGCTCCTCGACCGTTGGACGATGTACGACATTGCGCGGGGATTTCGATGCGGTTACGCGTCCTGCCGTTCTGTTCGAGTCACATGAATGGGGCTGTAGAGGTAAAGCCGCTGGGGTAGAGTGTGGCTGGGGAAGGTGCGGTTGGATTGTGCAAGGGATGTCTCTACTAGCGGACGTGTGCGCATCTTTCTCGCACATCCGAGCAGGCTGCGCATTGGTCGGCGTGGTCGAAATGGGTTGGCGAATGGCGGGGTAGTCGGAGAGGATATTGGTGGCATTCGCTGGAGGCGAGGCTGGTTCATATAAACTGCTCGACAGGCTGTGCCACACCGGATGCTCACCTTTGGCTCCCGAGTGTCGAATGGGACTCCACGTCGCTGGCCTAAGGGCGAACGACGGCAAGGAGTTCGGCGTCCTTGCTGAGAGATATACAGGCATTGTAAGGTGAGTGACAAGAGCCTTTGAGTGAATGTCTCTTACTATGTTCGTTTCCCCATTGCCAGGGTGCAGTTTCTGCAGGCGCTTCGTCTGTGTATTGTCGTTGGCTCAGTACACGCGATACCCAAAGACGTCTAGGATTCGCTCACTCACCTTCAAAGCTGTCTTCCGAACTATGCGACCTTGCACTGGGGGTTACTTGGTTCTGGCTTACTTCTGACGATATCTTTGGTCTTAGCGTCTGACGTCTGGCAAACGGCTTGGCACTCACTTTGTGGGTCGGTGGCGATCGTAATACGCTGCAAAGCATCCTGCACTGGTGTTTCTCTCGCTCCGCCCTTTCTCTCTGTCCTCAGGGAGGCAGGTTTTGCTCTGGGTGTGGTTTGACTGCGGCTAGACGTGCTCGTGCTTGCGACGGTGTGGCTACAACGCTAGTCAGTACGCCATGGACCACAACGGCAATGACGTTGCTCATACGCTGGGACAAGCATCGGATGATACTTCTGCACGAGCTCTGAAACAATCTGGGCCTTCTTCTGGTTCGCTCGAATGCCATCCCGCTACGCGCCGGGACACCACAGGGGACAGACGAGCAGGTCGGACGTCAGCCACAATAGGCAAGCTTCGGTGACTTCGACGCGCGACGTACCTTGGCGAGCTTCTGAAGCTCAGCGTATGTAAGCTTGGACAGTGCCTTGTGATCCATATTTACTTGTTGCTAATCGAAGAGCGCAGGTATATTGTGGCCCGGGAGAGGTGAAGACGCTAGGAAGATGTTGTGGCTACGATCGCGAATGCGCGCCTAGTCGTAGTGCCGGGTTATTCCCACGGTCCACGCTTAGCGCCCTATCGACACCTGCTCTACAGAATTGGCTGCTCACTGTGAGTGTCGCTCCGAGTGGGCAGATATACTATTCATTGTACACATGCGTGAGTCCAGGGTACATTAAAAGCAAATCATCCTCTGTTGGAGAGACCCTATTGCCGGGCCTCGTGTCATAATAGCCTGCCGAATCCGACGTTGACCAGCCTCAACACAAGTGCACCGTGAGGCCGAGCACGCGGGTGTCCCATACATGCTCACACTCAAACCACTATACTGCATACCGTCGGAGTCTTGGTGAACGTGATACATTTTACAACGATACCAAGATGATGCTAGGAATACACAAAATTCAACAACGTAGTTTAACGCACAGGTGCGATATCCCCCTTTCCCCTCTACACGCTCGACCTTGCGCGTGCCCGCTTCCGCGGTGAACCGTCCGGGCTAGCGTCGTCCGCTGGACGCGTCCGCTTCTGGCCCCTGCTATGGTTATCAGAGGTGAGTCGAACATCATGAAGACATAGAGCCAAGGGCGTACCTCTTCTGCTCAGCACCCTCTTTTGGAGCCGATGGTATGTCGGAGAAGTTGGCCCCTCTCAAGGCCATCTCGACCTCGAGCAGCTCCTCCTCGTCATCGACCCCGGCCCCTGCGTTCTCCTCCACGCCCGATGCTTGTCTGCCGGCTTGGGAAGGATGCGCTCCCTCCAGCTCTGGAAGATGGCGCTCGAGCGCCAGACGAAGCTGTTGAAGCCGTCGCCCCTTTTTCTTGAGCATCGCTGTGCGCTGGCCAATGCTGATGAGGAGGGTCCGGATCTCATGGACCTGCTCTCTTGTTTGTTCCTCTGCATCTGCGAGGGGCGCAACGATGTCTAGAGCTTGCTGGAGCTCTCCGACGGTAGGGAGACGCATAGGCGCCACTGCTTCATTGCCACTGCATTTGGAGTTGTGGCCTGAGAAGGTGGTTGGTAGGTGAGGACGCGGTCCGTCTGTAGGCGAGATATCTTCGCTAGCGGGTGGGTGCGCATTTTGCTCGCACATCCGAGCAGGTTGTGCATGGGTTAGAGGGATAGGGACGTGCTGGCTCTGGCTTGAGGCAGGGTCGTCTGAGAGCGTGTGGGTATCGTTTGCTGAAGGTGAGGTTGGATTTAAGTAAGTGGTTAGATAGGCGGTGCCACACGGTTTCTCACCTTTGCGAATAGGGCTCCAGGTCGCCGGCCTTAGTGTGAACGATGGCAATGGCGTTCCTTCTACAAACCATTGTAAGGTGAGTGGCAAAGGCCTTTCAGTGAATGTCTCTTACTCTGTCCGTTGCCCCATTGCCAGGACGAGCTTTGTAACGACATATCGTCTGGGTGTCACCATTGGCTCAGCAAACACGGTACTCAAAAAGGACTGAGACTCGTTTGCTCACCTTCAAAGCTGCCATCAGAACTTTGCGACATCGAACTGGGGCTCACTTGGCTCTTGCTTGCTTCTGGCGACGTCCTTAGCCTTAGTGTCTGACGTCTGGCAAATGAGCTTCGCACTCACTTTGTGCGTCCTCAGAGGATGCTATACGCTGCGCAGGGCTTTGCAATGGCGTTTCTCTCGCTTTTCCCGCACTTTCCTTCCTGAGCGATGCAGATGTTGGCTCGGTTGGGACTTGGCTGCGACTAGACGTGCTCATGCTTGCGGCAGTGTGGCTACAATGCTAGTCAGTACCCCACGCGATCGACGAGGGCTAACGCTACAATTACCCTGGGACAAGCATCGGGTGGTACTTCTGCACGAGCTCTGACACTATTTGGGACCTTTTCTGGTTTGCCCGGATGCCGTCTCGCTATGCGCGTGGGCGAGCAGGTCAGTTAGCCTCGCAAGCAAGACTCGGCCGGGCGACGCGCGACATACCTTAGCGAGCTTCTGGAGGTCAGCGTAGGTAAGCTTTGACAATGCCTTGTAGTCCATGCTTATACGTGTATGAAGGGACAGAGAAGTTATACTGCGGTTGGAAAGCTAGGGGAAGATGAAGAAGAGGTTTGGCAGGTGTGGTGGCTACGCGCGCGGCGCGCCTCAAGTAGTGTCTAGGTTCCCACGGGCTGCACCTAGCGCTCGTCACCGTCTGACGCCTACCTAGTCTGCAGAAACGCTTGCTCGCTGTAAGTGCCGCTTTGACCGGGCAGACGTCATGCTTACTATACGTGTGGTAGAGTGGTACGCTCGGACGCCCCAGTCACAATACTATCTGTGGGTTCCTGTTGAGCCGACATTGGACTGCCGCAACGCGCATGTAGTGTGAGGCTGAGCAACCAAGTGAATGTACCGCGTCTTCATTCCGACGTGTTCAAACCGGTATCTATCATTATGCGAACCGTGTATATCCTGACGGACATCGTACAATTTACAGCGACAGCAGAAATACACTGGAGGCACTCGAACAACACAACACCGCTCAACGAGCGAGGAATCTACGATACGGGCTCCATCATACACTCGATACCGCGCGTGCTCGCTTCCGTGGCGAGCCATCTGGGCTAGCGTCCTCTGTTAGACGCTTGCGTTTCAGACCGGGACTATGGTTTTGTGGGTGAGTCAAGGATTGCTATGGCATATGAAGCCGAGGACGTACCCTTCCGTCTCATCGCCACTACCTGGGGTGGACGGGAGGTCGGAGGAATCGACCTTTCTCGAGGTCATTTCTTCGACCTCGATCGACTCTTCCTCCTCGCCTTCACTCCCCGGCCCCTCCTCTGTGCGCGGCGCTGCTGGACCCGCCTGTGGAGGTCGCAGCTCCGGAAGATGGCGCTCAAGCGCCAGGCGGAGTTGGTGAAGGCGCCGTGCCTTCTCCCTGAGAGCGGCTGTGCGCCGGCCGATGCTTGACACAAGGAGCTGGATCTCTCGAACCTGCTCCCTCGTCTCCGTCTCCTCGTTCGCAAGGGGGGTAACGAGATTGAGAGCTTGTTGAAGCTCTTTTAGTGTTTGAGTGACTGTGCCGCTCGTGTCTCGCCTTGGGATATCTGATTTCTTCGCGGATACGCGAGGACGGTGTGGTCCGCCCGCGGAAGCAACGTCTTCAATCGTGATCGCGTGAACATCTTGCTCGTGCACTCGAGCACGTTGTTCGTTCGCCAGCGGAGTGGAGATGCACTGAGATGGGGCAGAATGGTTGGAGGGGGTGTAGGTATCGTGAACTGAAGGGCGGTGTTTGTTTATATAGACTGCTGGACAACCAGTGCCATTGGAACGCTCACCTTGTGTCCTATTGCGCAGGACAGGGCTCCATGTTGCCGGCCTTAGTGTGAAATTGGGCAAAGGCGACCTCTCTGCAAACGAATGTAAGGTGAGTGGCAAAGACTCTCTCAGTGAAGGTTTCTTACTGTTTCCGTTACTCCAGGGCGAGCTTGGTGAACTAGGTGCATCGCCTGGTTATGGTCACCGAATCAGCAAACGCTATTCACAATGGCTCAAAAGCCATTTGCTCACTCAAGTGACTGTCATCCAAACTATGCGGCGTCGCATTGGGGCTTTTGTGGCTCTGGTTTGGCTCTGGTGACATCCTCCTCTTAGTCCCCGATGTCCAATTAACGGCTGCTTTCACCCACCTTGTGTATCCTCATAGGAAGTCACGCGCCGCAGAACACCTTGCACTGGTATCTCCGGCTCTTTGTCTTTGACATGCGTCTTCAACAAAGCTGATACCGATCTAGTAGTGACTTGACTGCGGCTCGACATCCTGGTGCTTGCCGCAGTGCTCCTAGGAATTTCAGTCAGTACATTACACGATCAGGACTACGCAGATGCTCATACACCGGCACAAGCATCGGATGGTACTTTCGCACAAGCTCCGAGACGATCAATGCCTTCTTCTGATTCGCCCGGATGCCCTCTCGCTGCGTGTCGGGGATGGGGAAGGCAAAGGGCGATGTTAGCCACAACAATGAAACTGCTTAGCCTAGGCCGATGCGTGACCCACCTTGGCGAGTTTCTGGAGTTCATTGTATGTGAGCTTGGATAGTGCTTTGTGGTCCATATTGATTTTGATCCAGTGGAAGGATGTAGGATGTTGAAACCAGAAGAGAGGAAGTTAGAGGATAGGTATCGGCCTGTGTTGTGGCTACGATGCGTCTCGTTAATAGCGAGATTCCCAGCGTCCTTGGTGTTAAGTGCAGTTATATTGCTAAGTTGCCAAATCATAATAAGTCCCGCCTAGCTCAGTTGGTAGAGCGCGTCACTAGTATTATCACCTGATACAAAAATGTGGGCTATGACGAGGTCAGTCGTTCGAGTCGGCTGGTGGGAATCCTTTTTGCGCTATGTTTGGTCCTCCTTTGTAGACTTCGAAGGCCTGGGGGCGCTGCAAGACTCACAAACAGTAGAATCTACACATCGAGCTCATACAACTTTGCTATCCTCATTAGGAGAGTGGAATTCACACAAACATTCTTGAACCCGTAACTACCGGCCTCAAGACCCCCACGTCCTGTAAGGTAGAGAAGAGATTGAATAGCACCAAGTCCTAGACATTCAATTCCAATGTATCGTGTCAGTGGGTGCCAAGCGACAGTTGGAGTACTTACGCAGCCTTTCGCGGAAACGAAGCTCAGCGTGACTGGCAGATACTCCGTCTTCCCTGTGATAGTCGAGTTGAACGGCGCCTCACCAACTATGAGAATAACTGAGCACGACGGACTCCGACGGAGAGCCTGATGCACCGAGATACTGATACTTACTGGGCACAACCATATCGGGCGTTTCTGCGTGGACGGCGACACGCCCGGATGAAAATCCAAGAGGAGCAGAGGGAGGACTGTGAACGAGCATCCGTTCGGCTGTCATCCACACGCACCAGGAGGATCATACCTGATGTAACGATTTCTATAGTTCGTTCTGCCTGAGCTCTGTGGATAGAGCAGTATCGCGTCTGCGCATGTTTCCGAGTTTGCTTTGATCACCTGGCTCGCGAACCAGTCCATGAAGATGGTCTTGTTGACAAGGGCTTCCGCTTTCCTCCCGTCAGGCAAGCCGTGGCCATAGTTCCATCGTGCCAGAGGGGCGGGGTCTATGAATGGCATACGCCCGCCGTTTTCTGCTCCGTAGTCTGCAATGAAGGGGTCCGCGACGAGCGCAATCTGGTCGAGACTGATCAAGTCTGCGTAAGTCGTGCTCAGCAACGTCTGCAGAGAAGGCGCGGAGACATTGGCCGGCTTCGTCGCATTCCATAGGTTCGTGAAGTCCACCTCCGTGCGCGTGGTTCCAAGGAACTTTTCCAGTTTGCTGATGAACGCATTGAAAGTCGCGTCCGCTGTACCGGGTGCGGGCGGATTCGTCAAGAAACTACTTCCGAAGAAGTCGATTGGGAACAAGATTTTCTTCGGGAACCTGGAGTACTATGACAGACGATGAGTATCGATAACCCACCGATAGCTCCGCAAGACTCACAGATGTGAAGTTGGTATACCACCAGTGCCCCGCGAGAGCCCACAGATTCGCGTCGCGAGTGAAGATGCCCGCCGTGTCCAACTCGGGCGAAAGCGGCATCACGTCGTCCAAACTGACCGCCCCGTGCGACGGCCGGTTCCCGAACAAACCATTTGCCCCTGCGGGGCCTCGCATTGACCCACCCGTATCGCTCCCGACCGCGAAGTCCAGCCACGGATACGCCGCCGTCGCAGTGCCCGGTCCGGTCGACGAGCTACTCCCGTCCTGATACCCATCGCCGCGCGGATTATACGGTGCATGGAGGTCCACCCAGTCGTCTGTTGCGGTCTCCCCGTTGGCGAATTGCGACGTCTTCGCCTTGCCGACGAGCACCATGCCACCATCGAGAAGGCGCTGGATAGCCGGTGCGGTGCGCTCCTTCGGCGGATACAGCTGCCAGAACGCACGATTGCCGCATCCGGTGCGCAGGCCTTTGACATCGTAAATGTCCTTGACTGCAAGGCGGAAACCAGCGAGGGGCTTTTCGGGGGTGGGGGTAAAGTAGAGACGAGACGGAACGCCGATGGTCTCTGTCGCAGCGCCAGAGATGCGTGCGGGCAACACTTGGAAACCACCATGACCGTCAGAGATCGTTCCATACAAGAAAGACTGGTTCTCGTCGTTGTATAGGCGGTACGCTGCGCAAACTTGAACGTCAGCCAGTGGTTTCCAGGGGACGTGCCATAGTCGTTCGAACCTTCAAAGATGTTCCCGGTCGCAGGTTCCACAAAGTATGGTCCCGAGGGCAGCGGCGTCGTCAAGTCAATGCCAGCGGAGAAGCGTTTAGAGCGTAACAGATGCTCGATACCAAACCTGTTCAAAGCACTGCCAAGCGACGTCTTCGGGGTTCCAAACGTCCCGTTGAAAGTAACATACACGCCTTGCATGCAACGCAGTTCAGTGTGGTATCACCACCTTAATGCGGAGGCTACATACCAGTCAAGAAGGCATCGTTCCATACGTCATCCTTTGCGGCCCATAAGTTGATCGTCGCTTGCAATGCCTGCTCATCAAATACCGACTTCGACGTCGGGATCACAGAGAAAGGGACCAGATCGCCAGAGGTAGACTTGAGGTGTGTTGCAGCGTTGGGGAGCTGTGATACCGGAGACGAGGGTACGAAGTACGAGACGTTGCCGAGAGTCAGTGTCCTTCCCGTAGATTGGATGGTAACTTGTACGGCATGGGTCGAAAGCGAAAAGAAGAAACTCGCCACAATGAGGGATACGGTCTTCATCTCGAAACGCCTTAGGGAGACTGTGAATGCGTCGCATTTTTATACTGTACGACGGAGAGCATCTGGCGTAGGCAATTGAGTCAGCTGCCGCTATCCGGCACCTGAAGTCCTTCGAAATTCTACCAGAGGCCCGCATGAGAACCACAATCTTCCGATATCTAACACTTGCACGAGTACGCTGAGACAAACATGGCGCTGATAAGAGGCATAGAGCCTCAACGCGTTTGTTCTTATCGTCCACCCACCACGAGGGTGCAGCGATACGTCGAGTAGCCACCGCGCCGACGGGCCTCCGTAACCGTGTCGAGCAACGTGACCGCGTCGAGTGTCGTAATGGTGTGTAAGATTGGTCTTTGGCAGAGGATGTCGTCCGCGACGAGCACGCTCATGCTCTGCAACTTACACAAAGAGGCTTTGCAGCCATCCATCAACACACGCAGCATCAGCGTAGAACCTCCACAAACAAACACCACGCACGCGCCTCCACACAAGCAGAGGGTCGCGGCTAGCTTGAGCAAACGGTCTTTGTCCCGTACGACGGGTAGAAAATGGCCTCTCTAGAGATCATGATTGGACACTCACCTCCATCGAGACCCTCGACTCTCGCCATCGCAAAGCCTTCCCGCTTGTGTACTAAGATGTCAACACTTTCGAAATTGATGAAAGCCGCATTCGACTTCGTCTTTGGCCTGCAGCTCGAGAATTGTAAGTGGCGCATCTGCTTGTCCCGCACCAAGACACCCCGCTAACGAGCAAAGGACAGTCCAACGTACGGAAGACGAGCGCAAGCACGCATCGAGGGCCACAAATGAGCCAACGATGTTCCCCGAACGAGAATGGGAGGCAGTTGCATTCCTTCAACCATATTTCTCGCTAACGGGACAAGCCCCGACGCACATATACTCGGCATGGAGATGAGAGGAGACGTGAGGTCGTGATGAATATTGTCGCGTCGCGTACCTGTACTTTGTCTTCGACGTTGTTGTACATCACGTTGTATGCTTGCAAAAACGCTGATTGTCAGGACTCTTCGAAGACTACATGGATTTATTCAGTGATGGTCTCCTCTAGCGTCGATTCACGAATACGCCATCCAAGAAAACCAGCTGGAATCCAACTGCGACTTACACGTTACAAGAGCGAAGGAGAATACAACATCAGTGAACGAAGGCGTGTTGGCTAGCCGCGAGCGTCTCTCACCTTCTAATGGTCCACGTGGATACCGACTCTTCTGCCGCTTTTGGGTCTCCCTTTCGCCCGAGGGCGGGTAGCAACGTAAATGAATCTTATTCCTCGGCCGTCCAAGAACAAAGTAATTTCTGAGAGGGGCCGACGGTGAACTTAAAGGCCTAAGGTTCGTCACCGGAATCTTCGTTCGTTGACCGACCCCTGCTCTCGACAGTCTGTAGCGCAATCTCACATCTCACTACTGCGCCCCATATACCTGCGATAGAAGATACCATCAGCCTTCCCACATTCTTTGAAGTCACAATGTACGCACGCGCCGTTCAGACCCTTACGCTCCTTCTCGTTGCCTCTTGCACTTTTGGTGGGTTGATCAAGCCAGCGCGATAGTGCTGAAGCGATGACGTTGACGTGCGTATCTGTAGTCTCCGCATCTCCCACACCCATAGACCCACAACAGGCGAACGTAATCGCCGAGAATCGTAATACGGCATGCTCAGGGCCTGCGGGTTGCATCGGTGTACGTGGCCATAGTTTCACCCAACCTTGTACAGCGATACTCATCGAATGCAGGCCAATGGGACCCTAGAAAACGCATCCACGACATCAGGCGCCGCACATACACTGTCCGTCGCCTCGGAAGCACTCACATTCGGCATAGCTGCAGCCGGAGGTCTCTCAATCCTTGCGGGCGTCCTGTGAAGGGTGTTCAATGGGACTGAGATCAGACCACGCTCGTGCGGGGAGAACGTACCATAACGATTGTCTGTAAGGACTGCAGCTCTGACTGCCCTTCGTTTAGCCCATGTACATTGATTAATTGTGGAAAACGCTAGTGAGAGCCACCTGTAATACAGAACGCTGTAGCCGAGCGAGAATCTTTGCTACGCGGTAGCTGGGTGAAAGCCACACCTATGGCCGGTACGCTGTCTCCCAATCCTCTGAAAGAGCACGGGCTGTCGATAGACGAGAAGCTGAGATGTGCTCGGGGACCAGAGCGATTCGAGGGACCCGAACAGAGGCCTTCGTACAGGACCGTATATCATAAGCGGCATGTGTAGCATATAATTTACAGCGACTTGCATCAAAGCGGAGCGTTTACCTGAACTGATTCACCATATACAGGCGATGGTAAACGTAGACGTGGTAAGTCGTTGGGAGCCACGTTGACTGCCCTAGAGTGACAGCATGCCACATAGGAGTGCTTTAGCTAGGCAGCGTGGCCCCGTTCGACATACAGCCGCTTCGGGGCAGGTAACAGCCCAGCAACAGGACCGCACCTTCGCGACTGGTGCCAGTCAATAGTGCAGTACGATTGAGACGAGCAACGAGACCCAGATCCAAGTCCATATGGGCCCCTAGCAATTTGTCAACCAGATCCTAGGTAGGTCTTCAACAGTCCACACAACAAGCTGTCATACGACGAGTTACGTGACTTGGGTAGAAAGCGAGACTTGTGACCCTAGCCTCCAAGCGTATGAGGGGGCGGTACCGTGACAGTAGAGAACCAGGAGTCTTGCAAATTATGGTTCGAGGTATATGTTCGGCTCGAAGTTGCGGGGTAGACCTTAGAGGACGTCGCGATGCGCCAGCGAAATAGGGAGTCGGGACAATGCAGTGGATGACTAGATCAGCCTAGTAAAAGCTAGAGCGACAAGGGTTGGGATATGGGTAGTCGGGAGACATACTAGATGATAGAACCGAGACCCCGTGGGCCTGTCTGTATGCTGTGAGACGTTCCAAGTTCGGCCAACAAACAGCGATCCGAGCACAGAGCAGCACATGAATTAAGTCCGTAGATTGACCCACAGCACTATATTCGTTACGCCAGTAGTTCGTGAACTCTTTTGCTTGGTTTTGCAGCTCCGTATAGCTCGCCCAGGTGTCCAGGTGAAGCCCAGAGTATACATACGGTGCACCATAACCCACCGGGGACCGCACGATCCCGGGAACGCCGCCACAGGCATCGCATGACTCGACCGACAAGCCATGGCTTCCCTCGACGGTACATTGCACTACCTTCTTACTTCATTGGAGCAAGCATCGCAAGATTGATTGTGTTCAGCAGGTGAGGAGATGGTAGTTGAAAGCAAAAGAACGGGCGCTCTGATTCATGTTTTACCGACAGCCATGTCCGCGTACGGCGCCATCACCTCGTCTTCCTCCGCTCCTCTCCCATCTACGACATGGCAGCTCGCGTCGAAACGCCAAAATGCACCCAAGTATCTAACAATTCATCATCTCACGCTCGATAGGGCGGAGAAGTTCCCGGGACTTGTCGATTACCTCCATCGTGTCTTCGCCGAAGAGCTTGAACGTGGCCAAACCTATCCGCAGGAGATTCTACCCGGGCAACAGTATACACGCTCTCAATTCGATGCGTACTATTTCGCTGCAGACGTACTCGTTGCGGTACTTGGATCGAAGACCCCCGATGGCCTGGTAGATCCCTTCGATGCACCAGATGGAACCCAAATCCAAGTTGGGTTCGCAGAGGCTGTGGGCGGCCGCACTTGGGAAGAGTGCATCGCCGGCTGCTACTATGTGAGTACACCCTCCTTTTTGGGTCTATTCTGTTTGTTATCCTTCTGCTTCGCGCGAACTCCAGCTTTCTAGGCGACTTGAACGCCGTCTGGGGTGTTCGTGTGTCACAGTTGAGCCGATGATCATGATCGCTGACCGTTCTCGTCTCTGTATAGGTCAAGCCGAACTATCCTGGACGATCTTCTCATGTGAGTACCTCTGGTTTGAATCCTAGTATCCTATCGTGCTTCGCTACCTCGCACATGCTCGGAGATGAACGCGATCGGCCCTCTGAGTTCACGGTACACGCTCGAGACCCGTACGTCCGCGCTTCGGCGGAATAAGGTCCATAACGGCTGGTTGCCCAGTCGTTCTCGCACAGGACTACTGGCGGCAGCCGTATATGCAGAAACGGTCGTGCCGGCTGCTTTGCCGTACAGCCAGTCGTGAAGTCCCCAATATAGTCCACATCAGCATGCGAATCGAGCTCATTGGGCTATTGGCTTCCTCTTTGGGTGGTGTTTAGCGGACTTGTTCCATCGCAGACCATAACGGCAGACTTGTGCTCGCGCCTTGAAGCACCTGGAGGGCACCTTCAAAGCGCGATGCCTCTTTCCCTGCCCGTTTGTTTTGGTTAGGACCCTATTGTGAGGGCATGGCATTATGCAGGTCTTGTATGCTGCGCTAGGTTCGGTGTACGAACATAGAAATTCTTGCAGAACACATCGGAGTCCATCGCGTTCACATTGCTCTTATAGTCACATCTCAACGAATGCGAGCAATATGCTCTTTTTCCTACTTATATAGCAGCTTCCACATGAACCTGCCCTACTGCCGCTGTGCTCAAACTCCACTGCGACATGTCTGCATTCGCCACATCGCGGTCGATGAGTATAGTGTTGGGCTGTCTCGTCACCCGACGACCTCGACGCACTTCCGATTGTAGTGCATTGCTCCATGAGATGTCAGCCCATGGAGAATTCCACAGACGTCAATCTTTCGTTTAGAACTTCATGCCGAATATTCGTACTCATGTGACTCTTATAGATCTGCAACGCAGGCTTTCTCGTCCCGCCCTCGCAGCGCGGACACGGTATTGGGAGCGTGCTCGCTCGCTCCTACCTTCACTACGGCCCTCGTCTAGGGTACGAGGCGAGTGTTTTCAACCTCGTGTACGTGAACAACGTTGCCAGCGTTAAGTCAGCCGTCCTTCTTCCGTTCATCCGTCGTTCCAACTTGTCTCATCCGCCACGTGTATAACTGCAGGCTTTGGGAGGCGCTTGACTTCACCAAGGCAGGACGCATTCCTCGCGCGGGCCGCCTGCGGAAAGCCGATGGGGATGGTGAGGAATACGTCGATGCATGGGTCTTCTACCGCCGCTTCGATCCTCTCCCTGCTGTATAACGCCCGTAATTCTTATCGCAGCGCTCGCGCAAGCATGTCCGGCGACGTTTCCAGGACATGTCGCAATCCTTCCCTTCTTTCAGAGCCTTTGTACGACCCAAAGGGTGCGCACGCTCACAGTGGCATCATCGCTGAGATTTCAGAATGTATTCTGCCCGCACTTCCCGCGACGTCTTATCGCGGCCGAGTGCCCCATCCCATTGATATCGGAATATCTCCTCTTAGTCCCAGCACTTCGTCGAACGGGCGACACACTAGGAACCGAGCCTGAACGGACGCTATCACTCCATCCCGCTAGAGCCATCGGAAGCAAAGCCCACCGTCTGATGCGCATGGACAATTGGACGTACGGCAGCTGGTGGGTCCTGTACCCAGGGTCGGGCGACGGATGTCCAAAGCGAGCGCGATACTGCGCATCATATGCTCTCATCGTCTCACCGTCTAGGCCTCGTGCTAGCGCCAGGCGTCGAGTCATCCTACCGCATTCTCTCTTGTGCAGGCGCGCTGCTGCTACTAACCGCTGGCTCACGCTCGTCATAGTTACTAGTACAGCAACCGCAAAGACACGCGGCGACCCCCGCCTCGTTGACAATCTCCTGTTGTTGCTACTACTATCTGATGCGAAGGTATGGCATGCCGTTCGGTGTCATCTAGGTCCGCTGACGACTCGAAGCGAAGTTCTACTGTCCTGAGCATCAGCTGCTCGCGCCCACACTGACAGACACGTTGTGGTCGCAGCCGGCGACAGATGCCAGGACAGCGGAGACTCTTCTCGCTCGTGCCCGCCGCCACCGGGCCACCCTCCGCCTCTACCGCCGCCGCGGCCCACCAGGCTGCAGCGCGCCCGTGCCATTCTCGACACGGTCACGTCATTCTCCCATTACCCAGAACCATACACGTATCTCCGACTAGTACAGCGGCTCTCACTGCGTATCGCAAGGACACTTCTGTGGATGCCTTCGTATCATGATATCCTATATCAGAAGGCTGCGAAGGCTGCAACGTGCGGGCCGTCGGCGGGACATCGGGCGCGAAGGCTATCCCGCCTGCGCTGCAGGGCTGGCCGTTCCTGGGCAATTAACCACAGTCTCGTGTCGCGCGTAACTTGTTGGCACTGCTAGCTGAAGTTGGTTCCGCTCGGTCTTCGCGGATGCGCTATGTGGTCATCGTGTGTCCCTCCCGGTATCTCGCGTGACCTCACAGCTATACCTACGCACCTTCGCGGTTCTCCGGATATTGTCATTCGTGGTATTGCAGGAGTCTATGTTCAAACCTTCTCATCATGATATGTGCTAGGATGATGCATAGAAGGACGCCAGAGCTTGTTTTCCACCGGTGCACCAACACTACGTTCTCCGCCCTTCTCCCGATACTCAAAACCACAGTTTCACGACTGTTTGAAGCTCGCCGATCAAGTCCGGCAACTCAACCCAATTCCAAGCAACGCACACCTCACCCGATCGAAGGCGGGGTCGAGGTCGCGATATCCACACGTACGTCCGGTCGGACACGGAGGAAACCTTGCAGCCACACAGACTCGTTTCACATTGAACAAGTACGATGTTGCACCAGAGGTCCATCGTCTTCCCACCATCCGGCATACTCCGTCGGTTGTGGAAGGGCGTGTGGTCCGCCGTGGACCGTCACTAGCGCACTTGTGTCCTTTCCCAGAAGAAGCAGGGGCCTCGCTATGATGCTACAGTCGGACGACCCGGACGGTGCCGCGGTCCTCATACGGGACGCACCTTGACGGCATCGCTCACGTAAATGCACAAGCAATCATGGATCGGGATCGCCTTGTACTCTGTATGTATGTGCCTCTCTCGCTTGCGAGCAACAACTTCGTGATTACGACCACCAAACCGTGACGCCACACTACGAGCAAGGCATGCATGAACGACAGTGCACTCAGTGACACACGCACGCACGCCAACGCAGTCGCCAGACACCTTCTCGTTGATGACCGGACCTGAGAGACCGGGCTGCCCGCTCCCAGTCACTCGTAGACGTCAACGCTACGTCCGCGAACTTGCTGGACCGGCTTCTTCCCTCGTAACAGCCTCCAAGCGAGCAACATGCATCCCAAGCCAACTTCGAGGACCCGCGGCAGCATATCGCGGGAGGCCTTCCGCCATTGATTGGGTGCATCTACTCTGATCAAGGACGCGCTAACGTGATCCCTCCACACGCTGTCACGTCCCGCAGGCAAAGCGAAGCCTAGGGTTGTGCGGGATTCCCATACACGAGGTGGACGCTTGCTTGTAGGCTATTTCGCATGTTTCCCCACAGGGGCGGAGGCGTATGCTGCCGGTGCACAGTGTGTGTACCTGGGCACGAAGTCAATGCCGCATGCAATACACTTGCGTACGAGTATTTGAGACGCACCGACAGGGGCGTAGCGGCCATCTCATGCGTGGATACTTTCCGATGACGAATCCTGGGTCCCGGGACTCGTGCCTCTGCGCACGTAAAAGCCCACCCCTCGTCCGCCCAGCATGCTCGCTACGCTCATGAGCCGGCGGGATATGAAGCTTCATGATGCCGTCATCGAAAGCGCAGATATCGCTGTTTGAGAGGCCTGAGAGCGACGCGAAGTCGTACTATAGCATCACCGGGCGCCCCCTCACTGACTCGACCAGATAAATGCCTTTGTAGCGAGCGCTACGTACGCTTACTGTACCCAACTCTACAGCGCAGAGGATCGCGCAGGTAGGTTAGCCTCGAAGGCGTTCCCTCGCGCTACTTGCAGAGTATCTGGATATGCAATGCCCAAGGGAAACGTCTAGGCGTGAGCCATAGCTTCCACCACGATATTAGAGCGGGCGTACCGGGCCTTCGCTGCCACATAACCTCGCCTCAAGGCAATGCAAAAGGGGGTGTCGCGGATGCTGAGCTGAGCGTTCGAAGACCACTCTGCACCTGAAGACCGTGAGCGTGAGTGGGACGCCACGATGCCCTTGGGAAGCGGAGGTAGGCATAGCCGTGCGCGGACCCCGGCGTTCCCATTTGGTTCGTGACCATGAGACGTAGTATCCACAGACTGGAAGGACTTGGGATAGGACGAGGGGGTACGAAACATTATGTAGCCTGTGTACTGACGTTGAGATAAGTGAGTGTTCAGCGAGCACGGTGAGCGTTCAGGATATGCCTGTCACTGCAGCCTCTGGTAGGGAACTAGGATAACCGGATAGCGGAGACATGTCGGAGTGCATTTAAGCTCCTGGATGGAGGGATATCGTATACCGAGATATCGTACTCCTAGGGAGCTGAACTTTCATTCGCCCCTTCCTGGTCTCACCATCCTAGCTCCGGCTATTATATGGACATACTGATATTGTGACACGTGCAAGCAGCACCCAGGCAACACCTGCATATAAGGAAGGATAAGTCGGATCCTAATTGATACCGCGCATGGGTACGGGACTTACGATCCTAAGGAAGGGACCTCGGCCTCGAGCTCTGTGGCAGCGAGGCACATGACAATCAACGTCGCGCGTCCTATGCGAGGAGGCATGCGCAGCCGCCTTGGTATACGCCAAGGGGCGTCGTACACCGTTGTTCGCAGCAGGACAGCGTCACTAGAAGGGAACATCTATGCTCCAGCGGCGTACACAGGAGGCGCGCGCGTCTTCTACAAACAAGTAATGTCCATCTTAGTGCCGCCTACCTGCCGACGATGTCATCTGCAACGCTGAGAACAAATATCATACCTTGTAGAGTCACCCGTCAGTGCGGCTATAGCGGTCAAGGCGTTCAGCTGGCTGGATATACGGTCTCTCATTCACGTGAAACACAATCGCGATCACCTATGGCCGTACCGCGCACTACGCACCATTGCACCACGTACAAACCACGCATCAAGCCCAGGCCCACATAGAATTCGACAGAAGCGGTTCGACGCTTCCTCGATCGACGCGCGACATTGTCTCGGCACTGGTAGGTAGCCTCGTGCGCGTGGCCGCCGTGGGGCACGCGCGACGCCCACAAAACGCGTGTATCAGTTGGCACAGTTTGGGAACATGGTGCACCTTCTGCTCCGCTCTCGGTCCGTGGCCCTCGAATGCGGAGAGCCTGGCAGCTCAAACGCAGCCAGGCGGTCCATTAGAACCATCTGCAGCGCCAGAATGGGCGCGTGGCGCTCGCACCATTTCGTGTGTCGAGGAGCGTTCCCGCAGCGCAGCCCCGCTTGTCTATTATGCCAACGAAAGTGCGAGCTCGGGAGCGATGTGCGGAGGAGGCGGTGTACTCCGCGAGCCAGGGATCTATAGCTTGGGAGCCAGCTGATCGCACTAGCACGGAATGCCTCCTGCTTCGCGCCAGCAAAATGAAAGGGGAGAGGCAAAGTTCCCAAGCGGCCTGCCTGATCGGGTGAGAACAAGCACATTGCCCGCTTCAGACGAAGGCGCGGGAGCTTACCGTGGGCGGCCTCGTGCGCATTCATCGAAGGTGCGACATTGTTCCCGCCAGAAGAGGGTCGTGGACAAGGTGCAATAGATACCTGTTGGAGGAACGCGGCCGGGCCGAGACGCATGCGCCGACCTCAGGCTTACTGCGTGAAGTGGTGGTGCGGATATCCTTCACAGGTGATATCCAGAATCCTAGTCATGAGTCCAATAAGCACTACAGAGCTCTTGATACAATGAAAAACTAACCTACATCCGCGAACACGAGTCAATTTCGCTGCCCAACCTGTGGTCCAGCAGCGGTCTAGCCGAGCTCTGCATGTCCAGGCGGCAGGACCGGCGATGTAAGGAATGCCGGCACGGCGACACGGCGAGCAGTTGAGAGTCCGAATAACTGCAGATATCAATGCATGCAGAAAAGACGCTGCGTCGGTCGGCTCAGGAGGCACATCGCCGGCGAGCAACATGAAGTCCTGGACCAAGTTCCCAGGGTCGCTCGGGGCGCCCGGCGACAGAGGGACCCACTGGCACAATGCTCAGGGTCCCACGAGGACACCAGACGTGCCTCCCCGAACTCTGCTTATACTTACACAATCCGCATATGCTGATGTGCTGATGTGTGCCGCACTAGGATGATCAGCGCGCGAACACCTGTCTGCCCGTGTCAACGTCAATGCTCAGGCCAGACAGGGTCCGTCTCCGCACCTCAATCTCTGTTCAGCCTGACGCGCGTGGTCCTGCGCAGAGCCCGGCGTCCGCATAAGAAGATATCCATCCAGTGGCAAGCCGCCTGGCGCGGGCGTCATTCGCCCCTTCCGCAAGGATATCCGGATATCCGTCAACGTCCAAGGAGGCGCCGCGCTGGCGCACGCATCAGAACGATGCAATGATGATGAACGTACGCCGCCTCGAGCGCACGTATGCGCAGGCCCGCCAGCGACTGAGCGTCTCCGCATCGTATCATATCAGACATGGTCAGGTTCGGATGGACGGACGGGCGTACCGTGTGCATGCCCACGTATGTACAAGTGATGCACGTTGATGCGCGTATCCGACATGGGGCTATGGGAGCGTTTTGCCAGGACTCTGACCCGGACCCCGCGCGAGTACAGCACCACCACATTTTACATTAAGTTGCCGCCGGCTCACCCAGCATACATACCCAAGCACCCGTGCCTCGGGGCGGCATGCAGGTATCCGCAGGAGCGGACTGTCAAGCCGGCCCCTCGAAGGCTATCCGCACTGAAAGTCTTTGACACTGCTGCTTCTTGACATGATAGCGTTCCGGGGAGAGGGGGACCTGGTCCTGAGGAGCGTTCTGATAGCAGCGACTGTGTTCTGCAGATATCAACGGAACCGCCGGAGGCATCAAGCGAGATAGAAGCCAGAAGGAGGCGTGCGTATCGTGAGCCCGCGGCCATACATTGATACAATGCACGCACCCGGCATCAAAGCTTGCACTATACAGTGCCGTGGTACACATCGCGCATCGGAACATCTACGTCCTGACCGTCCGCGGGATCTCCATCCCGGCCGTGTCTTCCTCTCTCTCTTCGTCTCCTTCTCTGTCTTCCGTCCCGCGTATGTCCTGCCCAGGGCGCATGCTTCAAATCACAGCAGCCCTTCCGATGGAACGCACGTGAGCGTCGAGAAGCCGCGCATTGCAGGAACCGTTCGATTGTTGAGTTGTAGCCGTGCCGCCCTCGTAGCCTGGCCGGTACCCAGCGCCACGACGTTGACCTTTTGCCACATAGTAGGGCGTGAGCAGAGGTGGCTGCAGGTGCGGCGCAGCAACCCATCAACGCATGGTGGGGTCACATTGGATGAGCGTCGTGCTGTGCGCATGAGCCACGGGTGGGTCTTGACTGTCGACAAAACGGCACCTCATGAGAGCGCGAAGTCGCGGATTCCGACCTGAGTGCGCATGTAAGTAGCTCCGCGACATAGAACGTGACTATCTGACGCCGTCATTGCACAAGCGTGCCAACAGCGTCCGGGGCATGAGAACACCAGAAACAATAGTTGAGCTGACTAACGCGAGCATTGCGAATGCACATATGCCACTCAGTCCCCGAGAAAAACAGAAAGACTAATCACACACCTGCGAAGCTTCAGGGCTGCAAAGCGTGAGTACATTGCCCGGCGGTACATACCTCTCGCCGACGGCCAGACGCTAGTAGACGCTGTGGTCAGCCGTCGTCAATCACATCAGACTTCGACTACAGCGTCGGGAGATGGAGGCGAACGAAACGTGTGCGCACCTGTATGCACGAGCCAGGGTGCTTGCAATGCAATGTTGCGTGTTCATGGAGACTGCTGTCACCGTTGATGGACTGATGTCCCTCAGATGGACGTTGTGACTCCAGCATCTTACTAACGAGACTTCTGTTGGTCCGTGACAGGGAGCCACAACCGTTGTCGCGTCGTACTAGCCCTTGATATGTAAGCTGTGTATCACTGTAGCGGCCGCGGCATATTTTCGACAGGACGTAGTACAGCCTGTGAATGCATTATATACAATTAGGCATGTCAACGTCTAAACTGATCGACCTCGTTTAATATGATGATTAACACTCACCGACAGTGATTGCAGGAGACGCCTCGAGGCAGCGTCGGTAACGCAGCGACATCTCGACATAACCACACCAGATCGATATCTCTGAACCCTGCATGGATAACCCCACAACGGCGCAACCACCGTGTCCACAACACCGCGGCACTCGACGATGGACTGACCTCGAGCCACAAGCAGTGTATATACTAACCAATCTTGAACCACCGTAATCTGGGACCTCGACTTTGAGACCTGTGCTAGCCTGCTAGAGTCGAATCTCGTCAGTTGTATTCGAACAAGACATGTCAATGAAACGTCGAACTCCGCGACGCGCTTACTTCCTTCTAAGCCCTGACTCTCAGAGAGAGAGACTAGAGTCCACATATGATGCGGTGGCTGACGTCTGATGTGCCTCGCGGCAAGTGAACAAGTTAGGAACGCAGACTCGCATGCGCAGACAGAGAGACATTCTAAACCGTCCCACCCTCTAAGCCCGGCGCTTAGTACTTAGTACCCACTATCCAAGATGTCGCCTGATGTCGCACGCACCATTCCAGCAAGCCTTCCAAGTCAAGTCGGTCTCAGGCCCAACGCGACTCAGACGCGTCCACATCCAAGTCTACGCTCCACACGTCTCACGTCTTGTTCGACGTTAACGTCTGGCAAGCGGACGCTCGCGCCGCAACGCGAGGCGGCACGCTCATCTGACCCGACACGAGGCGGGCCTGGTATGCAGGCTGCTGATCAGACCGCAGGCGTGCGGCGTGCGTGCAATGGAGAGTCAGAGTCAGACTCGTCTGATACCGCGGCGGCCGCCCCAGTAGATACCAGCACTAGCCTGCACAAACTGGGTGAGGTGGAGGAGCGGCCGTCGCATCGACTGATCAAGGCAGTTGAGGGCATCTGACGGATCCAAGTCCGAGGCTACCCAACAGAGCGACACAAAACCAGTCGCATCTGGAGGAAGGCATAGGAGAACGTATGCGTACCTGATGTGTACCTCGACGATGATCCACGATGGTATGGCTGTCGCGGTAGCGACCATATCCAGCCTGGATCGACTCATCGTGCATCACGAGTGGTTCTTCGTCGCCCATGCCGCAGTGCGAGTCTGAATCTTGTCGACGGATCGTAGCACGAGGCAGAACCGCTGCCCAAAAAGGCTTGGTCGCGCCTTCAGGCAGGCTGCGTGCGTCCTGGCTCCTGATGGCGTACGCACAAGTACGCATCAAGGCCCAACTGCAAGAGCGATCTTGCAACCATTTAGGACGAAGTCGGGAGAGGACTGCATCGGTCCCGAGATTAGCAAAAGGGGTAAGGGGAACGGAATATCAAGCTTGATCAGAAAGAGCAGTCGTCAGCAGCGCGAGCTGGCGCGTCAAAGTGGACGCGTCGGCCACGACGCGCGTGAAGATAACGCTCATGGTGCGCACCCTCGCGGTGGTTGCACTTCGTTACCAAACGTTCTTCCAAGCTCGTTATGCCGAACGCGCAGTACGGTGGGCCGACGCGCCTCGCCGCCACCCCGCCCCATCTCGCCCGCTCTCGACGTCGATTCCAGTGAAGTTCAAGTTCACGCTATCTTATCCGGATCCACTGCTGCTGAGCAGTGAGTGCTGCTGTTGTTCGCCCGCGTCACCGTGCTTACTTGCCGGCAGGCACAACCATTCACCGGTAACTTACCCCGCATTGTGCAAGCTGCAACGCGCAACGTGCACAGCGATATGGCGCGCCGCGCGGCAGGCAGCCGCGGCACACTGCGGTGGCTGCAGCAGGGTCGGGAGGGTACGGAGACTGAGTCGGCCAAGGCGGAAGAACACTTGAGGAGGTGCGTCGAGCCCGCCTCCCGCCCTGTCCCGCCCGACTGAACCCCAGACTCGAGTGCCGATCATCTTGCTCCACAGTGCGACGCATGTGTGTCCTGCGTGCACACCGGTCTGGGGTGCACTGTGCACGTTTTAGACGATGTGGATAGCAGTGTCTTGTTCACCCGTCTGCACCCGTTTGTCCTGGTCAATAAGCTGTTAAATCCCATCCTAGAAAACATGGATGAGTTCGCGAGAGTTGACTCGAGTGATGTAGGACAGATACGTACGGTGCTACTTCCAAATCAACGCGATGTCGCTACAAGCTGAACGTAGTAGCTCACCGATAACTGTTGGTCACCGTGGTGCAACGCGCCGCGTGCAACACAGGTGCACATTGCGCCATAGCAATATATCATGCAATTTTCCGCACATTTTCGTCAACGCTGCACGCACCGCCCGATTGCCCTTGGCGGCATGCACATGAGCCCATGGCCGCCGCCACCTGCCCGCCTGACGGTCCCCAAGCCCTGATGCCCATCTGAGGAGGCCGCTCTCGAGTTCCATTTTGTGGCTGCGGCGTCGGCGATGGCGTCGGTGTGTCGGTCCCGGAGGCGTCGGGCCCCTGAGTGTGTGCAGCATGTACCATCGATTGAGGCGTCGTCGTCGTCCTCGGTGCACCAGCAATTGCAAGAGATCGACTTGAGTCTTGGGGTTTGGACTCGGAGCAGCGTGGTCCGCGATCGTCTCCCCCCGGACCGAGCCGGCCGACAAGGCCGGTCCCGAGCTCCGTGCCGAGCTTCTCTTCTTGAGCTTCAAGCTCTCTTACTCCATCGTCCTTACCGTACTCACCGTGAACCGTGACCAACTGCAAGTTTGCACCGGCGGACTCTCCGAGTACCCATCGGAACTTCGTAGGTGGTCGCGCCGAGTCTCGCCACCCGAAGACTTCAGAAGTGAGCAGTGCACTGTCGGTGTACTACTTACGAAGGTCCGATGACGCCAACACGGATCGCGGGTCTTTAGTTCGCGCTTGTCGATCATTTGGCAAAGGCGAGCACGTATGCGCGATAAAGGTCAGATACAAGCTAAGATAGCACTGATCTCGTTCAGTATAAGCTGCGATGCAACGCAATTCGAACTGCTCTCCAACGCCTACGTGAACGATCCCTCTGAATCCCCGAGCCCCGAGACTTCACTTCACTCCACGAACGGCCGACCGTCGCATGCGCACCTACTGCACTGAGCACTCAGGGGCCACACGGAAGCAAATCCGTCCGCCTCCTTGCCCCTGCCAACGCCCATATTGCCACCCAATTTTCCCCGCAGCCGCCGCGCCCTGATCGAGAAAAGAAGTGTTGGGGGGAGGGGGGGGATTTAAAAAGATCCCCTTCACGAAATCTCGCTAGCCGGAAGTCAAAACTGGTGTTTGGAGCGCCCACGCCGACTCGATCGGCGCGCTCCCGTCGCTGGGCCCTCGCACATCGTACGGCACGGTAAGTACAGACTGTACAGTACTTGCAGTGTGCACCGATCATCGTTCCAATTGGCCAATATTTCGTGACTGGAGGTCAGTTGGGGCGCGCGCTGGGCAACAGGCTAAGGCAAGGCAAGGCAAGGTCCCCGGCATAGGTTCTCTTCACTCGACATCTTGAAGAACGAATCATAAATGATTAAGCCACAACGGAGAACCCCCTGGCTATCACTGGCGACGTCGCCGCGAAGCTACGCGTTCGCGTTCGCGTACAGGTACCACAGCGTGCCCACTGCCCCAAGTGCAATGGCAGCAATGCGACGAATCCTTCCAACAGATTCAGAACGCGGCGGATTCAGACGGAGGCGGCCTTCAAGCCTCGCGGCCGCCACGACGCTGGCGAGTCGCGACGCACATCAACACCGTCAACATTAACGTCACTCTACGCTCTACGCTCTATATACAGCCGTTGACAAAGCGCGCGCGTGAAGTGTGAAGGAGCGTCAAGTCGGGAGTCGGAGGTCGGGACGCTCGGCCTCGTCTGGCAGCAGCCACGAGCATGAGCATAATCGTCGAGTATCTCCGTCTCCAAGGCAATTGTCAGCGAGCAGCCTTCGCGTTCGCTACAGCCTACATCGACGTGAAGACTCCGCTAAACGATGGAAACATTGGAAAGATAATAGAGACTGGAGACGTCTTCTCGTCTTCTGTTACTATTATACTACGCGTATATGCGCATACGCGGTAGTCCTCGCGCACGGTTCACAACGGCCCTGCCAGCACCAGCACGACTCTTTCTGTCAATGGGACAATAACGCCAATTATTACAATCACATCGGTATACATCTCTAGCATTATTTGGTACCTATCAGAACGTGCGCAGAACCGTCCGTCCGTCCGTCCGTTCGACTCTTGTCCATTCGCATTTGTCCATTCGTCCATAGAACAAGTCTTTGAGGGCAAGGGAGCAAGGGAGAGAGGTGTTTATACTAGATATCGATTCTTTACTTATTCTGCTTGCTTGCGGGATATAACTGATTACTATACAACATGTGCGATGGGTGGTGGCGGATGACCGTATGACCGTGCTTGGTGAGTAGATCGAAGAAAATACGAGAGAAAGAAAGAAAAGAAGGAAAGAAGAAGAAAGACTCGAGCAGCCGCTCCGGACTACGCGCGCGTATGTACCGTACGCGGGGTGGTATTCATATGGGGGAGAGAGCCATATCGCGACATCGAGAAGCCGAGCCGGCAGTAAATAAGTGGGAAAAAAAAACGCGCGCGCACGAACCGCGAACGAGCTGCTGCTGTATGTCGGAACGCAGGACAGAAGGAAGAAAGAAAAAAAAAAACAGGAGAGACGCAGAGAAACCAAGGCAACGGGGCAATGTATGTCGGGCGCGTGAGTACGAGAGAGTATGAAGCATGAACGTGAGCATGGGGAACTGTGTGAGCGTATGAGTGTGTGTCTGTGTGTCAATATGAGGATATGAGAGTGTGCGTGAGTGCGTGCGGTGCGGTGCGGTGCAATAGAAATAGTGAGGATCAGGCGCGGAGGAAGGGGGGGGGGAGGGCAGAAGAAATATGCGACAGGGCCGAATGTCGGGAGCCAAGAGTCATATATGCGCTGCTGTCAACGGCGTCGAGGTCGAAGCAAGGAGCGGCGGCGGCGGCATGTGCAGGTGAGTGCGGTTGACGGTCCACGATACACGATATAGCCCAACGGAGTGCAAGTGCGCGTACGGGGAAAACGGAGGCCGCAACAACGGCGGCGGCGGCGACGATGGGTGGGGTGGGGTGGGGATAGCGGGATGAAGGGTGGGGGAATGGCATGTTGGAGGGTATAATGATAAGTATTGATGATGGCGGCAGCAGCGATGGCGGCGGAGGCGGGGGTGTAACTGGAGCAAGAGGAGCACGGTCCACGGTCCACGAGATACGATTGCGATGCGATGCGATTGCATCGAAGTGAGAGGTGCAAGGTGCAAGGCGCGGTCGCGAGGGGAGGCGGGAGGCGACAGGTCGAGAGCGATATAGCGATGTAGCGATAGAGGACGACGACGAAGCCGATCGTGTCCAGATGACGCCGATATCGAGTCCAACTCGACAAACGACGTCGAGGACGGCGGCTCAAACGTCAGGAGGGCTCACCAAGATGAACGATGGCGAGGCAACTACGAGGAGCACGCAGGCGAGGGCGAGGGGGTAAGAGCATCGAGCAGTCGTGCACGGCGGATGCCAAAGGCCAGGACGGCACGGTACGCACCGCCGCGCACGCACGCCCTCGCCCCCATCATCCTGCGCACTCCCACTGTCAGCCCATCCCTATCCCATCCCTCGTCTGGCTACCTCGACCTATGCTGCTTCCCATCCTCGTCCTGCTTCATCCTATCGCCAGCGTCCTATCGGGCTGTGCGGATATCCCGATGTGCCGCATCCAGAGAGGCGGGCACGTTCGGATGCCCGAAGGGACCGATATCGAGATGCGCACACGCGCACTGCATGCAAGCAAGCAGAACCAAAGACCTGTAGAATAGTGGAAAAAGGAGGAGAGTAGCGAGGTCAAGCAAGCATGAACCGCAGCAGGGACGCCATCGTCGGGGAGCGAACGCGCACGAGCAATCGCAGCGCAACCTCGCTCTACCACACGCACGGCGCCGCACGCGCAAAGATGTCTCCGCACTTCGCCTTCTTCAGCACCGCCGGCACCCCGCGCGCATACGCAGCCGCCGCCGCCGCAACAGCAGCAGCCGGCCCCTGCGCCGAAGACGAACTCGCAACCGCCGCAGGCGAGCCCCTCGCACTCGGGCTTCCCGAGTGGTCGATATTGATTGGGGCGCCCACGGTTCCCGAGCCAACAACGCGCACGTTGTGGTCCTCGTATCCGATTGGAGTCGACGGCGGTGCAGAGCTTGCGGGCGACGTCGATGTCGACATGGACGACTCCGGGGTATCTGGGGTGTTCGGCGCGGACGATGTGCCCGATCCAGGTGCGGCTGCCGCCCCCGCGTTGTGTCCTGCGGGCCCGTATGGGTTCCCGGCGTGGACGGGCACGGGTGGCGGGATGGGCTTGGGGGGCGATGTTGATGGGGGCTGGGTCGGGCGCTTCGTGAAGGACGGAGTGGGTGCAGCATCGCCGTTGGCCTGCGTGTAGGGGGTCGTCGAGGGCATGGGCGAGGGCGCGGGGGTGGAGACGACGTAGGTGGGGTATGGCCCTGGGCCCTTGAAGTCGCGGCGCACCTTGGCCTCGAACTCTTTGAGAGCTTCTGGGTCGATGTTGAGCTGCCACTCGAGGTAGCTGCACATCTCGCGTTCCATCTGGTTGATCTCGCGCAGTGCGAACATGCCCTGGCCGACGATGGACCACGACTTGTTCGAGTAGGTATCGTCGCAGATGACCTTGCTCGCGATCATGAATGCGGAGATGAAGAGGCGGTGGCCGGAGCTGCCCCGCGCGGCGGGGAAGCGGGCTTTTAGGCGTTGAAGGAGGTATAGAGCGGCGAAGGTGACGGATATGTGTAGTCGGGTACGATGGAGGGCGTAGGCGATGAAGTTTGCGAGGGGAGGGGAGGGCGCCGGGGGGACGGCGGTGGATGTTGGGGGCAGGTCCGGACACGCAAATAAATGGGTGACGAATCTGGCACATAATTTCGCGTTCTCTTCGTGGCCGTAAAATGGGTCAGGCTAGGGACGGAGGGAGACACGCCGGCCGAGGAGAGAGGTGAGTGGGGGGAAGTCGGAAAAGGAAAGTAAACGAGCGCTGGGACTCACCACACCCTGGTTGCCTGCGGGACGAGTGTTGAGCTTTGGGGGTCTGCGGAAGGGGGAGGGGTGTCGTGGGTTTGAAGGACCAGAGACGGTGGCCATGGGAGGGGATGGAGGGGAGTGTCGCGGGAGGAGGGCGGGAGGCGTCGGGGGCGGGGACAAAGGGAGGCTTGTGGGGAAGAGGCTGTTGGAGAGGGACTGATATAAGCATAAGAGGATCTGGAGGGAAAAACGAAAAAGGGAGGCAGGGTTCGGCTCGGAAGGAAGGGGCGAGGGGGCAGAGGAGGGACCCTCGAGGGTGTGGTAACAGCTCACGCAGGCTGAGGCACTGCGAACTCGAACCGGCCAGAACGGCAATGGCAATATCCACGCGCGTGAGTTGACTTGGGTCCGCGCCAGCGCACAACCTTGCCAATCCCAGACTCCGGCCCCGGCTCTCCGCCCCGGCCTCCCCTTGCCACGCCCTCCCCGTTTATTCGCCCTCGACCACAATATATCTCCTCCGCTGAGTTCCAACCCAATCGCCCCTTCTGATCCGGCTCCCCGGACGCCCTCACTTCTTCCAGAACGACGCACTTACCGTCAGACGCCTCCACAACGAGGCCGGTGCGTGGCAGATGGTGCGGTCTTGCCCGCTACGGTCGCTTCGCTTAGGTCCTCTCCTTGAGGCCCGAGGTCGTGCACTGACGTGAAGAACGGTACACACACCACACCGTGCGTGATCGCGGCAGTGAAGGAAATGGAGAAAGCAGGCGAGGCGGGACGAGAGGCGGGACGCGTCGAGACAGGCAGGCGAGGAAGAAGAGTTCGAGGGAGGGACGCAGGAGGACGGCGGCAGCGCGAGGGAAATATATATATATATAATTCGATCGCTTGTGCTGGCAAGAGGTGGCAGAGCCTCGTTCGAGCGGCCACGCATGGACGCCCGGGAGGAGTCCGCAACCTAAGCGAGTGAACAGCCAGGAACCTAAGATCCTCCCCTCACATCGGCTCATCTCTCCTTCCGGCGCCTCCATACCCTCCCTTATCCGGCCCCGCTATAGACCAGGTCTCTGCTTTCCCACGCCACCTCCCGCCTCCCTGTTTGTCTCTCCCATCACCCGTGCGTGCACACTTTCCACAAGTCGATACATCCAAGTACCCCTTTCTGCAGTCCTACTCATCCACATTCAGGGATATCGCTTTGAGCAGCACTGCACCACAAAGAAGTCGCCATAGTCACCCTGACTCGCTCGCGCCTGTCCCCATTCCGTCAACAATCCGCATCCATGCGCGTGGATACGCATTGCCCATTCACGATGTACGCAATATGACTACGCCTCTCGAGTTACTACCGTTCAGACAAAGATCTATCTGGATGGCATGAAAAAAAAATCGCGCAGAGACCGTCCGCCGCGGAACTCACCATCGTGCGCTGCACAGGCTTACCAACGCTCTACATGCTCCACGCCCGCAGGAGTCGAAGACGACCGACGTCCAGATGCCGAGCCACCGACGGAGCGCTAGCGCTTTGCCCACGGCCAATGCATGCACGCAACAGCTATAGGCAGCGCTCCGCCCCAAACGCAGACCACAAACGCAAAAAATGCTCTGCGCCCATCTGCGCACGTCCGTACATGTATGCCGCTGCACCGCATCGCACCGTGCGTCCCTTCCTCCGACCCGATGGCCTCCACTTCCGCTTCCGCTCCCCCGCCCCCATCGGGACTCGGGCCTGCCAGAGCGCCGCCGCCGCCGCCAGCCTCGCTCAGCAAGCAAACACGCACGTACACCCTGACATTGACAGCAGCAGCAGCATACCTCAACATCCCGACTTCGAGCCGCCCACCAAGCTCAAAGTAGCGCCCCTCGCTCAAACATCCTCCTCAATCCCAATCTCCCGCCCGCTCTCGTCCCTCCGCGCCCTCACCGCCCAAAACCTGCCCGCAAACTTCACCTGCCGGTCCTCGACATACCACTTCGCCAACGGGCCATACCGGACGTCCATCTCCCACCACCCCTCAAACAGCTCCTTCCCGCCCCCGCGCGCCCACACCTTGCGCATCTTGAGCGCGCCCGCGCCCGCGCACCCCATCCCGCACCCGTTCCTGTCCTCCAGCGCGAGCGTGCCCACGAAGCCCGCCACCGCGCCAGGGTGTGCCGGCACGGTGCGCGGGTGCACCGCCTGCTTCGGGGTGAAGTGCACGTCGGGGCTGGTGAACCCGGAGATGAGGATGGGCGCGAGCTCTTCTCCCGTGCATGGGTTCTCGAGGTACGGGCATGCGAGGCGGCCCGTGCCCGAGGGGGAGAGCACGAGGCGGAGGCTGTAGTCGGGCTTGGACTGGAGCGTGCGGATCTTGGCGTAGACGGCGGAGAAGTTGAGGCTTGTGGGTTCGGGGGAGGTGTAGGTGTAGGGGTAGTAGGAGGGTGGGGAGGGGGCGCGGCGGGGGAGGTATCTGCGCCGGAGGAAGGGGAGCTGGCTGGAGTAGAGGTCGAACTTCCCGACGAAGTGCGCCTCGGCGGATGCGGAGGACGCGTCAGAGTCGGACTCGGAGGAGGACTCGTCGTCTTCGGAGGACTCAGACTCGTCGGAGCCGTCAGCTTCGTCAGAGCCCTCTGCTTCGTCCTCGTCCTCTGCTTCGTCGCTGTCTCCAGCTTCGTCGAGATTCTCAGCTTCGGAGGAGTCCTCCGCTTCAGCACAGTCGTCCGGTTCAGTCGATTCGACGGGTGTTGCTGCTGCTGTGGAGACTGACTCCAGGACCGCTGCAGGGGCTGCACTCATGTATGCTGCTTCCGTATGAGCTGCTGCAGCCACCTCTGCAGCAGCCCGAAGAGCATCCTCTGCAGATCCTACAAGCTCAGACGTAGTTCCGCCTGTGGTCTTGATCTTCTTCGCTGGTGCTGCTGCTGCTGGAGACGCGTCTGCCCAGCCCAAACGCGCATGACGTGACACGACGCGTCGACGCGCAACATGAACACGAATTAGAACAGAACTTCGTAAGAAAATGCGTCTCACGACCACCGGTTCGCAGGAAGGATATACGCACTCGCGTCGTTCTTGCGTTTGGAGGCCATCGGCGCGTCTCTTCGCGTGGACACTGGAGTCCTTCGAGTAAGGCAGAGGAGGAGGCGTTGGCGAGCTGGCGCCGCCGATGCGCGCTAGAGCGCGTTTGATGGCGGTCGGCTATCCACGTGGGCGTGCTCAGCCAGGGCGTGTGCTGTCTTCGTCTGCTCTCTTCGATTCGTTCGAACGCCGACCGCTGACTTCCGACACAGTCTCAGCAGATGTCTTGCGTGGATCAAGACCGGCGACGTCATGCACGGCGAACAACTTGGAGAACGGCGAACGCAGCCCATCCGAATCATTGCACGCCCAACCGCAGCTCCGATCCATGCAATGTTGAATGCTCGGTGTACGACTCGGATATATGTAATAATATTAGCGAAAGCTGAAGCACGCAACATCCCGCTCGGGCGGCACACAGCGATGAACACGAACGTCGTTGTCTATTGCATGGCGCTGCAACACCATCATCATGCGTACGGCTGTGACGATCCGCAGTGCTTCTGCTCAGTACTGTGTACGCCGACGGTACTGGTGTGCCTGGGCCGATCTGTGTCGGTCGGTGAGTGAGTCCCCGATCTGCGCTCTGAGCCTCTGAGCCACTGAGCCACTGACAGCAATATGCACAGGCCCGGGAGCCAGGTCCGTTGTCAGATGGTGGACACTGGCCGGCGGGCAGGTCACCGAGTAGCGCGACGTCAGTACGCACGTCGACGAGCTGCCACGACCGTGCATGGAGCCGGGCGCGCAGGTACAGTACCGCGGTCGGCGTCAACCCCGTCCACCCACTGGCATGTCGTTGTCAATCTCGACGTCAACGTTGCAAGTCTCAGCCTGGCGTCCGGGACCGCCGGCATTCTATGGATTTGATGTCGAGTCCTTGGTTGGTCTAGCGAGACCCTGGTGGTTCAACCCCACCTCCAAGACCGCCGAGACGCTCTCTACCGGCTTCTTTCCCTCTGTGATTCCAAGAGACCGAGCATAAGGGATGACGGTATGTTCCATGCATGCACTACTCACTATCTACCGGTCCTCCGATCTTCCTGCACGACAGTCGTACCAGCACTAGCACCAGCACCAGCACCAGTACCAATACTGGTCCCGGAGGCGTGGTGGACCCCCCAGCGCCCTCATCGCCCGCTTCCTATCCCCCACTTCCCCGCATGCCGGCTCCTGACCATTCGATCCTCAACCGCCGGACATCATACACGCACTTTGACCATCATCACCCGCAAGAAGGGGAGAGGGGTCGAGCTCAGGGTCCGGGCATGACTTCCAAGAATCCAGGATTGCATATTCTTGCAAGTCGTAAGTCGCAAGGATAGGGCTTCTGACTGCGTCCGAGCGCGCGCTCGCGCCTCTAGCAGAGCGTCTGCTACGTGAGGGGAGCGCTCGGTGTGGACGGTGGATTGTGATTGTGGACTGTGGACTGTGCGGCAAGGTCACGTACAACAGGACACCGCGAGAATGGACAGAACGTCCAACGCCGCCTGGGTGATGAAAAGAACTGGCCATGGGAGCAAGAGTACATGCACTATAGACGTAGACGTGAGACGGTGAGTGGGACTGGGAAGTGGGAAGCGGGAAGCGTCCGGTACTAGTAGAGTGGCGGACACGCTACTAGCGCTACGATATAGCACCGTTCTCTCCGACCGGGCGAAGTTGTTTGAGATGCACGAGTACGTCCGTGTATTACACACTGCATGCTACATTGTGCGTGTAGATGACTTGGGTGTTCTTGAATTGTTACCAGCGTGTTCTGAGACCCTTTGAATGGACAGTCTCCTGCTTTATGGAAGGCAAGGCAAATATTCATGGGAGCAGCGCTAGCGCCTGCAGTACGCACAGAGTTTTGGCGCTAAACCAATGGGCGCCTCGTATGGATGTGGACGAATATACCGTGTCCTAGTAGTATTTGGTCTCCATCCACGCGTCTCTACCTCCATATCGACTCATTCTCTTCCAAAATTCTCCTTCTGAACCTATTCTCCGCCTGTATAGAGCGCTTTGGGGGCACTGCGTGCATATGGTTGGGAGCTTGAGTCCGCTTATAGCGCGTTCATTGTCTCTCCACGCAGCAGCAGTAACGTTCAGGTCGAACAATACATGTACAACTGTACACGACGAAGAACAAGAACAAGGGCTCGCCATGGCCATGGATGGCGTTACTGTATGGTACGTATTGTCTGTTCGAAGCCGCGCACGTACCATATACCATATGCTCGTGATTCATGATTCGCTTTCATATTTCAGCGGGTACGATACCGAATTGTCGATGTCGGATGACCTCCCAACGTTGCCTACCACCACCACCATCAGCATCATCTTGGCCGGGATCATATGAGTCACCGGAAAAGCGAGCTGAGGCGAGGCAAAATAGGCGAGAGGCGTCATTGTCCTCCTCTCCTCTCCATTCTCATCCATCTTGTGATCTGACGCTCGCGGCAACTGTACCGGTACCCATGCGTACTCTCCGGGTTCAGCTTGGATCCAGGGTGATGTTCGCCGCCACCATCGATTGCCGCTGAACGCGTTTGCTGCCTCAGACAACTACTGACAGTGAGTCCGACTGTGCGCCTGCGACGAGCGAGTACGGGTTACAGGAGCGAGTCATCGCCGCATCATCCAAGCGGTGCAGCTCAAAACGACGTATATTACACACCGTGCCTCCTTGGCGCACTGATTTACTCACCCGTACGGTCCATTTGGGCCGGATAGTCATTTGACAAAACGGTTTCGTCTCGTCTCAACTTCGCCTCGCCACGCCTTCCTTTGACTCGCCTCACGCCCCAACGGCTCGCTCACTACGCCTATCGATATCGGATGTCGCTGCTGCATCAACGCAACCTTGACAATCCGGTACGGTTCAGAAAAACCTCGCCTCGCCGGCCCGATCCGCTTAGTTTTGGCTTTTGTCTTCGTCTCCTCGCTTCGAGTCCGCCGCCGCATAGCCCACGACTCGGAGGAATGGTAGCATCATCACAACACTGCGGGTGCCTCTTGTCTTGGTGACGAACAACGAGCCGCGGTGGCGTACCGATGCGCATGCGGGTGCCTCGATATGGAACAAACTACTTCCCGGTATGTGGACGCCCTTCAACTCGGTTGATTGTCACTTCGACATGCTCTTGGGCGCCGCCTGTGAATGATCCAGCACGCATGGTCGACTGCGTTTTGCAAACACGCGCCCGCGCCCGCGCCGCCGCCTGCCAAACCCGCCTTGGTGCCTCTGGGGCTCGGAGGCCTGCTTCGTAGCGTTAGGCTGTCATCGTTTGTACGGTGCAATCAGTGCCCGGACTGCAGGCGCCACGGGCAGGAGACTCAGAGCTTGTAGAGCAGCGGTGCGCGTTTGCGGTAACACCGTTTGACCCGCCCAAATAGGTGTGTTCAGTGCCATCGCATCCGCACGTCGTACTTCTCATCATCTCTTCGTGGCAGGGACGATCGAACTCGCAGGTAAGAACACGGAATCCTGTCCCGGGTTGAACGTGTAGCCCCTTGCCCTTGCTCTTCGCCGAGATGGAACCTCCTTGGGATCCTTGGAGGAACCATGTACCGGTGCGGTGTGCGCGAGAAGGATGCGGAGTTTGCGTGTCTTGATCAGTAGCTTAATGCGCGTGGCATAGACCTGGCAGGCACACAGCTCGATGTGACCCTGTATACAGGCTGCGCGTCTCGAGAGCATCTGCCTCGTCCACGGGCCCTTGCCTCTGATCGTGACTTCGCTGACTATGGATTCAGACACGGCAGGTGTTGTACTCCTTCCTCGCCCGTGCCGTGCCGAAGTCACCTGCGAAGCGTAGCGCCGAGCGCCAGGTGCCAGTTACCCACACCGATAACGTGCCTCGCCAGGCCTGCCGCACGCGTGCCGTGCAACTACCGAAGGAGGCTCGCTCCCCGTAGTGGGAGGATGCGCATCATCGCGCGACGCATGTGCACCACGGAGCGCGGAGCGAGCCTCGCGGAGACCGGCGGACAGCGTAACCGACGCGGGGAACGTGCGGAAGACGGGACGGACCCGACGCGGCGTTGATCACTTCTTGACCTTCTCGGTCCCTTCGACGAGGCGGCTCGTTATCGCGCGTAGGTAAGAAGGCACACGTCGTACCGTTTTGCTCAGGCCACGAGCATCGTAGGATGTTTAGGTGAGGTCCTTCTCTGCATCATGACATACAAACTCGGGTTCGGGATGGGCTTGACGGTAGACGAGCCGTCCGTGTGTCCGAGTCCCGAGACAGCTACAGCTTGCATGCGACCCAGCGGGATTGCACAGACAGCGGATAATCTACCGGGGCATCATGTATGACGCATGCTAGATATGCGAATGCATGTGGCTGATATAGCACACCGACCTCCCTACCCGCCTGGATGACGCCCCCGGACTTACAATACTTCGATTGACACACAGCTTCGCCGTCGCCTCGATGATGCACCGTGACTGTATACTTGCTGATCCAAATAGCAAACACACGCAACCACCCGACTCGACTCGATCGCGTGGTCCGGGGCCCCAGGGAGAGCGAGCGGGGATGTGTCATCTGTACGTACAGCCATGCACGTATTGTGTGCGTGCAGCCACAGTTATGGACTACGCGCAGACGTGTGCGGGTACACGCGTACACTCTCCCAAGGTAAGGCTGCGGTACGCCCATATCTGTCGACCACGCTTCGGCTTCATTACGCGCTGGGTACGTCTCGGGCCCTGCAGCGTTGAAGCACGACCTTCGAGTTCTCGGGTTCCGCTGCGAGCTTGGATTGCAGGCTCGGAGCGCGGGATGTTTTGGCGAGTCGGACCGCGACTGACGTACGCTCGCCAGCACGTCCGATATTCAAACAGTGTACGTACGCATCGCCGTTATTGGGTCAAAAGTACTACTCATCTTGGACCGACAAACAGATGATTGCGATTATCAGTGATCACTGGGGTGCACACTGCGACTGGCGAAGCATCCTCAGCAACCGAAGGAGTCCCCGGTGGAGATGAAGTCGGTTAGTTCATACTTTGACCACGCATCGTCAACTTTCTCCGGGGGCATTGCTGACCAACCCAAACTCTGGGACTCGGGGCTACAACGAATACCGCAAAACTCGGGGGTGCGTTCGCCCAGGCCACAGGCTCGACGGCCCCCTGCTGCGGCAAACGCAGAAGACGAAGCACCGCAGGAGCCTAAGCCACATTCAGACCACATCTCACCCTATGCTCCGACTCTGCTTTGCTTCTCGGTGATTCGTGCGAGCGCACCACCTGTGGCAAATTCTGCTCCAGCTCCAGCTCGGCCGTGCTCGTCTGTTCGAGAGAGGGCTTCGACGAGCTACGCCGTGCTTCTCAATCTCCCGTGCTCCTCCGTGGATCTGCCATTCTCAAACTCCGCCTTTGTGCCCTCTGCCCGCCACCTCTGTCATCGGTCTTCCGATTCGCTCTTTGGTCACTGCCACTTCATAAACCTCAGTGCAATGTACGTACCGCCCCGTCCCGTTCGTGTGTACGTACGTTCACCAGAAAGTAAGTGTGCTTACAGATCGCAGTAAGTTGGCATCGGCGCGCTGTTTAGTATAATCGAGGTCCTTCGGACGTGCGTCTCGTACTCTTCGGAGTGCGCTGATGACGTCAGATTCTATCTGCCATGCGCTCCCACTGCCTCGCGTACTCAAACGACATCGTGAATAAATCTCCCGTTTATTGCCTCTGTCGTTCCTCCTCATTCTCGAACCTGAAGCGCTAAGCTCCGACATTGTAGACATCGGAGAGAACCCTCGGAACTTCAAAGATGCCATCGTTTTTGCGACTCCAGTAAAAGCAATAGCGCGTCCTCAGCCATCCAATCCCGGATCAACATCGCATGGCGGCGTCAGACCACCATGTGCAAACAAGTGCGTTGACGTTGTAGGGTGGCTATCCCACCAGAAGTAACATGTACTAACATTACGCCCAGCCGCAGGGGTCCGCCGGAGCTCGTGCCTCCGTTGCGTGCGCTATGTTTGCTCTGCCCATTGCCGTCGGGCGAAGCATCTCAGCACCCTCAACACAGGCCAAAAGCACAGCGTCGCATCGTACCGGACCTGACGCTCATCCCAAGTATCCCCGAAGTCTCGCGATGACGTCGTGCCTGTGTCGGTGCGCCGGTGCCTGCTATTCATGCCCGCTCACGTACATTCGGCGCTGCTCGGACGACACATCGCCGCGCTTGTAGCTCTAGCGGACACTCTGACTATCCGGTGGTCGTGTATTTCCGGCAACTCCCTTGGCTCGCCCGCACAGCCTCAACATATGCGGAGGTCTTTTGGAGGCCCAATCTGGTCGTTGGTGCGGGACCTTGGTCTATGGTTTCCACGCTCGGCCTTCGCGGGCCCCTCGGGCTGCTGCGCGTGTCCCGATGTCCAAATTCTGCCGTGTGAGCGCATCCTCCCACTTGGGTTCATCTGTCTGCTGCGCTCACGTATGGCCGTGCGGTGGCTCTACTGGACTCTATTGTGCTGCCTCGCTGGACTACACGCTCCGTTTGCCCTGGATATTGTTCGTTGTGCACACTCGACGTAGTCTTCACCTTCGACATGAGTTTGTATGCTCACTGCCAACTGTGTACACCGTTTGATGCTCACAGCGCACTACCTGGATGCCTCAACGTTTTGGTGATCTTCTAGTCGTACCTTCACACGACTATGTATCTGGAATCTATGATCTATCTGGACTCCCACGTTTCTCCCCCGAGCTACATAGCACCGCAGTCGCCATCCGTGGTAACGGCGCTCAACGCCGTTCAGAACGCCAGCTCAATCAGCCGCGTAACCGAGATGGGATATGTCTACATCCAACCGCCTTGGCTGCGATTACCACACCAACGACATGCTTTATCGCACGTCACGTCGCAAACTAGATAGCCGGCCTCAGCACGGCTGCGATCTACTCACACCAGTGCCCTCAATGCCTTCCACATTTCCACAACTCACGAAAGCCCGCCTGTTCGTGTACGTGAATAGACATATCCGACAGCGCGGGCGGTGGGAACACGCGAGACTTTGGAGTATCCTCCGCGCAACGTGGTAACCACAATGCTTGTTCTCTGGCGGCAAACGAGGTGGATGACACCGGGTGTACCAGGTGACAAGACGTCTGCATCAAAGACGCGCTCATAGGTTGCGCAAAACGGACACCTTGAAGGTTCTGGGTCGTAGGGCTTTTGTGGCCGCTCCAAGGTCAGTAGGACTTCGATCATATGCGTGCGCAGTGTTCCATCGCAAGGCTGATGGATGCGTTAGGGTCTTCACTCGAGTGGATGGGATTCCCTGCGGTACCCGTACTTGCCTTTCGATTGGTACAGGTGTGTTGAAGCTGTGCGGCCACTCCGTCCTCTACTTGCTGAACTGTATACCTGCGATAGGACAGAAGTGAGGTATCGCGCGCCTAGACGTGCGTATGCACGTCCTCGTATTCAGACCACACGACTACAGCTCGTAGCTTCGCCGCCTTCTCTTCCGCATTAATCCAGGGTCTACCCAGCATCATGGTCCGAGCCCGCATAGCCCGCCCGCTACATCTCCTCCATTACCCAGCTTGCCAGATTTGCGGACGGCCCTCGAGCTAATGTTGCTGGGGGGGTCTAACACGGGGCCCTCCCGCGGCCAACGCGGCCTCCGGGACGTCAGTGGCACTCACAACGTAAGCGGCCCGTCTCCCCATGCGAGAAACCTGCGGCGTTGTGAAAGAATGGCTGCGATGGCTCGCTAAGGTTGGAAGCTTGAGTTCGATATGCGTAACCTCTTCGAGCTAGTGGCGGAGATACCTGGCTTACAGTACCGTGACTCACTCTCAGACCATAGTAGTACTACACGAAATCTTTGCCGCTGGTACTTGTCCTCAATCTGCTCAACGTACATAGTCTATAACTATACTATCGTTGTTGAATAGTTGTGATCAGGTTACATAGAGACTGGAGAGGTCCAATGCTTGAGTACACCTGTTATCCGAGGAAGCGTGCGTGGATGGACACTCCTCTACGGGCGCTTTCTCCATCCTGGCTCTAACCACTACCACCACATTTTCGTTTTTGAGTTCCTCACATGACCACTCAGCCTCCGTATCGACTCTTACCCAACATATCAGATTATGCATGATACCTACCGTGCAAAGTATCTGGAGAAACCGACTTCATACAGGAACGTTCAGCCGGGCTGTATGCGCATGCGGTAATGCTCAGGCAGCAGCTGGTACGATCTCCCTTGCGGCCTCAATTTAACCACATTGTTAGATCCAATGCATCAGGTGGTTTCGAACAGTATCTTCTGAAAGACAACTCATATGCATGCTGTGGTATAGTTACGGCGTAGCTCGCAGGTAAAACGGTTGAAAATGATGCACCAGAACCCCACCGAGAAACCTATCAACGGCGACATGAGGGTTCTGTCTGTGGATTAATGACATGGGTATTGCTACGCATGGCGCACTCACGCCGCCTCGCCCCGCTGAGACATGCCTGCGTACGTACTCTGTCTCCGTCTATACATTGCTGCGTAGCTCACTTGTCCGAATACTAGCACTGCCTTGTGCTTCCCATTTCAGTTATCTATGAAGCTGCACATGCGGTCTTAGAGCGGAGCTGAACCATGAGAGGGCTGGGCCGATATACTTGGTCCTGCGACATCCCGTAGCAGATCATCGGTGCCGTGGCAGAGATGCACGCGACCTGGAACACACGACTTGTAAACGCGCCACTAGAGGGAGGTAGGCATCACTGCTCCGCGATCACATTGCACGAAGCTTTTCTTCCTAACACAGCGTTCACATAGGAAGACGTCGCCCTCGAAGCAATCTAATCACAAAATGTATGCTTGACGGTGTTCATGGTCACGTACGAACGTTGTGTTGACAGATTCCTAGGACGTGTCGCATGTGCTATGATCACGCACGCACATTATTTCCGCATGTGGACCCACATGCACCCCTCAGCTGGCTAGAATACTCTTGCCCTCGTCGTCATGCAGCTCCTTCCCTGTGCACTGCGCATGCGCCGCGACGTAAATGGAAATACCGATCAAACGGCTTTTAGATTCCAGCCAGATTGAGTCCGACGCGCAAACGCATGCCAGTAGGACCTGTGGGAATCCACAAGTTGCCTTCCTGAGCACCGGTGAGTAGACCGAATCACGGCCGCGATTCGAGCTCCGCCTAGAAAGGCTAGGTTTATTCGTTGTGCCTTCAAAAACATGTCATATTCAACTATACAATCGTCCAGATACCTCCGGCCGATAACTGCGGTCCGAGAACCTCGCAAGTTCGTCACTTTGCGTGCGAGTTGGGGCCGCGCCGGTGTCGAACCCATAGGTTCCCCGGAATCAATCTTCGCTGTCCCGCCGGAGCAGAGCGCTGCACTGTGGCGACTCCTCCCCACTCAATTTTTTGAGTTAAAGCTGACCATCATGACTGGTCTCATATTTTGTGAAGAGCTTCGACTTTCTTGAATTCCTCCGGCCACAGCATTCAGGCCGCCCATCTCGGAGCTTGTTAGGTCACGAGGTAAACTATCTCCTTCGGATTGTACAAATGCCGTAGACAGAGAGGACTTACAGGTCTGTCAGGATCGTGTGTGCGGCCACGCCGCTCTGACTCTGCGTTCTTGTGGCCACCTGTCACTTGGCGGATGCGTTGAATGACCTTTGTGTGTCCTCTGGGAGCAAGAGGTCCACTATGCTCCGTGAGCGAGAACGCCGCTGTACAGTCTTCTGCTGGTCACTACAACGCTGTGTAAATTAGTGAGTTGGAGAGCCGTGTGTTGCCGCAGTGCTGTCGAGAAGAGGGTTTGTGGGATCATGTAAGTCCTTGTCCTGCTCTTCTGCCACTGGAGCTCATCATCTCAGCACAGCCGACATGTCAGTTTTCACGCTGTTGGGAGATATATCCAACTCTTTCAAGCGTGAATGCATACGCTCTTCCCATTGCTCGAATCTATGGGTCAAGTCGCAACCGGAAGAGCTGTGCCTTAGGCCGCAGTTCAGTAAGCGAGTCCCTGTATCCGGCCTGGCGCTTCTACTCCAACACGCACTTGAATGGTGGGGTCCGGTATTATTAGTTCCGAAGTGCCTTCAGTGTCAATCCCGCCTTGAAACTGGTACTACCAGCGTCCTCGTGGGCGTTTGCAGACACTTCTGTGCGGATTGCAACTGAACAAGCGCCTATACACGCGCCTACGAGACTCTGAGCGCTAATTGGCGAATCTCCGTTTGCAACCTCATCGGACATTCTCTTGCGCCTACACCAGCCAGCACTTTGCCTAAGTCCTCCTGCGCCACTGATATTCCTACTACGTATCAGATCCATGCTGTGCTACCGTTTTGGTGGACACACTCTGACGCTGCGAGGTCCGTGACCTGTCCGGTCCGAACCTGCGCACGTTAGCTTCGCCACGCAACGGGTCGCGGTGCGACCGATCTTCAACATCTCGTCGTCAACTCTTGTCTTATCTTTAGGGCTAGGCGTGCGACGAACTCCTATCGGAGCATCGATCAGAAGGCGAACTTCCGTGCCCGTAGTGAGCCGCCGCCTGAGCATGACGATTGAACACCTGCCACTCGGTGGAACCCAAGCTATCGGACGCTGCCTTTCGGAACAGCGCAGTTCTCAAGCCATGTCAAACCCTCTGTGTATCTAGCGCGCCGGCTCAAACAGCCGCATCGACCTCCGATAGGCTTGCCCAGGACACTTCGAGCCATTCTTTCCCTCATCCGACGTTCAATGGATGACGCCATCCTTTGCCATGGACCTTGGTTCCGTCTCGAGCCCATGCGAAACTGGATCTCCCCGACGCAGCTGCTGAGATGGGGGACTGGGGCTTTTCATCTGACGTCACGTTGGCAGCGAGACATCGATGCGGTACGATGAAGGTCGATGGGATATTTCGGGCAGTCGCGGTACGTCGACATTGTTATTCTCAAGCATTGCCTATCTCAACGACTACTGTTCAGGTGCTACGACGATCTCTCCTCCCCGAGATCTAGTGCTGCGATCTCGATGAATCAGGGCCCCGGATGACAAGATCATAGGACTGTCTGGAACCTCTGGCAGTACACCGAGGCATGATGGTATTGGTCAAAGATTGACCGCTGTCTGTAGGGGAGGGCTCCGATGATGTCGAAGGTCCTCATCGCAATCGTAGCGAAGGTACAGGAACTTTCACACATGTGGGTGCATCATTCCAAGTACAAGGCCAGAATCGCTCCTCGCTGGAGTATGACCGCACCCAGTGTCGTTGTAACCATCCATAGCTTGATACGATTAGTTCGCTGATCATGGATCCAACATTGCAGTGGCTCAACTTCTGATTAGGCGTGCCGCAGACTCGGAATCCTGGCATGCTCTGTCAGGACTCCAAGCACCATCATGAGCACCAACCCGCAGGACAATCACGGTCATACCTTGGGCCCCCGTCATTGTAGTCATCGACATCCCCTATGAACCCTCGTATAGCATTGATCGAATTCGCTCAGTCGTCCTTGTCAGGTACTGCCCTGCGTTCGAGATTGCCAAGGGCTACCGACAGGATATACTGACGGATCCCACAGTACCACAGCAGACGCCGTGACGTTGAGACCCCTCAACGACTACCATTCGTCACGTTACGGTTGCGCCTGGTCAACTGTGAGCGATGATCTGTCGTTATGCGCGTGTCTGCCTTCCTCATACGTTCATCTACAGCTGTCGAGACCGCGACCCTAGCCTGCACGCCGTCCCAAAGGTCTGGTTTCCAAGTAGATCAGCATCCGCAGGCCTCTGACAATCATTAGTTGTAGTCATCTTGCGTCTCGACATCGCCCACAGAGCCGCCATCACACACAAGGGTCCATCATATCCTCTGCTTATGTCCGATATTTGGGTTCCGAAGATATATGGGCTAGGCACGTCTCTTCCTGTGGAGGATCCCAGTATGTCGGTGCCTCCTCGTGTGGCGGCATCGCGGGAGAAGCGCCGCTTTTCAAGGTATGGTTATACTTGGGTCTGGGCGGATTCGTGCAGACACCCATAAGCTGTGGCTTCTGGGCCTGAGGGCTATCTGCTAACCTCGTTGAGCCAAAGGGCGCGCATGTATGTGGAATGGAAGACGCCACGCGATGTTGATGTTCTTTGTTGAACAGTGGATTCAAGAGGCTATCCGGGTTCGCACTAGCAGGCAGCAATTGGACGTGGTTTCGGCAACGTCATCGTCTCAGCTGATGCAAGACCACATTATGGCCCAGAACAAGCCAAGGAATATCCGGTGTTGCTTTGTTCACTGACTAAGGAAAGCAGTAAAAAGTCGAGCGTGAAGCTCCTTTGACGCCGATGTAAAGTACAACGCCAGTGCACCGCCGCGGACTCCGGCCTGCAGATAGTTTACATAGGTGGCGTGCCTTGTATGTCCCGAAAGGTTCCTCATCTCGGTGGTAACGGTCCACCAGCAAGACCTCGGAATACAGCGCAACGTCGGAGAGCTCCTTTGGGTAAGAACGCGCCCAAAGATGGCTCGCTTCGCGCGGACGATTTGAAAGCTACACGACAGCGAGTAGCACCGGCAAATGAGTGGCGAAGATGCAGCAGATAGGCCCGCGAGCAGCAGCCACAACGCGCACATCTGCGGAAGTGAAGGCCTGGCCAGCTGGCCGCGTCCCATGATCAGCGCATGCCGCAGCTGGATGAGCCGCTGTGGGCCAAATAAGCCCTTCGAAGAAGGCGGAGCGACCGTAGAACCCTCTGCGAATGCTGGGTGCAGCATATGCAAGGTCCGAAGAAGGATGTTCGATCATCCTTATGCGGTCCAGGGGTCGCGTTTCCTTTGGACACACTATGAATGGATATGAGGTCCTGGAGAAAAGGCAATCAGTGACTATACCGCAGTACCAGTTAGTTTCTTCAGAAGTATACCGATCGGGCCGACCTCCTCCTTCGAAGACCTTATACGTACTGTTGTTCTTATACGACGTACGCAGCTTGCATGAGAATGATGCTTTCCGAGGAGACTGTGAGATATTAGTGCCTTCGTGAAGTTTGTACTTGCGAGATGAGGCCGGCTTTCTCCATCCTGTGAGGACTCGTAGCCACCGGGCCCGATGAGAATGCGCCGCCTTAGCTCAAAGTGCCTACCCTCGAATACATGAGATGCGTTCCGTCGCTGATCACTTGGACTTCGCCCCGGAGGCTGGTCCGACGGAATGTGCGGATAATTTGCCGGGTGGTCGATATTCAATCGGCACTCCGCTCCTCTGCAATAGGCCCCGGGGGATGCATGACTTCGAGTTGCCCTGATGACCGATAGATGATGCAAACTGATGGCACCATCCCGGCGAGCCCTCCGTAATTTGCCCATGGTATACACATTCTCAATGGAGTCGTAGTTACGAGTGGCACCACGGTATGTGTGCCACCGTACTCCGCGAGCTCCAGTCCATCAGGCCGATGTCCGCCTGCACGGCCCGTGGGACGCGGCGTGGGTGTCGAAGGCACGCATGCGGGTATGCATTAGGGCGATAGCGTACCGAAGAGCACTCGAATGTGCTCGAGAAGCATCCCGGTAAATTCTTGCGCGTGTGTTGAGCGCAGTGGCACGAAACAGGCCCTTGATGCGCGATAGGAAGACGCTATTGGGTGTAGCCGTGCTAGGACTGGTCACGGAGATCGACGGAAATCGGGCATGGGAACAACCCTCGTTCACTGCCTAGAATTCGCGGGAGTGGCTGTTGGCACGCAGGTGGCACGCCCGTGCATCTGGACCTCGAAACATTGTGTGCACGTTGGTGGCGGGCCCCGCGAGCCTCAATCATTTTCATCTCGGGAGAACGCGTAAGGTCCGTCGCAGCCATTATTGCGTAGTGCGAAAGAGGTTTGAACAAAGGAGGTTAGGGTATAATGGGCGTCGGGTACGTGCAGGTAGCTCTACACCACGCGCGCACCGCCTTTGTCGACGGTGAGCCGGATACGGTCGCCGGCATCGACGTCCTTGAACTGTAAACGCGCGTATCGGTGAGATTGAACCTAACACAAGGGGGTTGGATAGCACGAGGCTTGAGGCTGGAACTTACGGTGAGCTCCCTAGTACGGTGCAGACTCTCGATCTCGTCTACCCTATCCCGAACGCTGTCTAGGAGATCGTCAAACCCTTCTTCTCCGACTACTTCTTCCGCAGCGTGCAGGATCAGCCACGAGTCCGGTGTCACATCGTGGTTGATCTGCGGATGGACAGAATGAGCAACACGACTTGGGGATGGTGAAGAGGGGGAGTGAAACACTCACATCGATGGCGATGATGTTCTTGCGGTCCAGTTCTACGTTCGAACGCATGTTAGAGCATCCAGCATTCGATTGTGACAGAATCGCCCGTACCGTCCATGAAGTCAGGCCTAGTCATGATTTGGCGGCATTCATACTGAGAGGACGTGAGCTAACGAAGAGACACCGTGATAAACAAGACATACGTAGGAGATGCGAGGAAGTTCAATATCGTTCAACTCTTCTTCCTTGGCTTCTCCTCGCGCGACTGCTTCCTGCTTGCGCTGCATCGCCTGCTGATGTCTGCGCACGAACTCGCGGAGCAACAGCCACGAGCACGAGCTCCACTTCTGCTCGTCCATCACGTCGTCGTCGCAGTCGGGGATGAGCCCAACCTGGCTCAGCAGCCACGCTTTCTCGACCGAGAGCATGTGCTTCGCGTAGCCGACCATGTCCTGCGCTTTCGTCACCTTGCCGAGGTACGTCAGGCGACCGCCGACAATATCGACGACTTCCTTCAGGAGTTCAGGGGACTCCTTCTTCTGCCGTGCATTCAGCCGCATGCGCATGGCCGCGGTCAACGCGTCTTTGGCGGACAAGTCGTACACGGACACGACCTAGTCAGGGATCAGGGGCGGCATTCTCCAAAGAGCCTGAGAAGACGTGGATTCTTACATGCATCCGGCTAGCGTTCTTTCCTGAACATGCCGTTAGCGGTGCTCAGGAGAGGTTGGGAAGGTACGTACGCATGACGAAGAATGGCCAGAAGTCGTCCCTGTGTAGGATTCACTCTGTTAGCTCTCCGCATGTACGAGTACGGTAATACTCACGAGCTGAACACCATAGTCAAGATGCCTATGTCGACGATGAGGCGCAGTCGGGTACGAATTCCGAGCTGCTCACTTACCGCTTGCGGCCCACGCTTCTGCACGCTGCTGGAATTGCAGCAGCATGTTGCGACCGTCGTCATCATGATTGAAGTAGTGGACATTGTTGAGCACCAAGATGAGGGGCTTTCCCGTCTTCTTTGCGTGGTTGAGAGCGACCTTCTCGAGTTTGTTCAGAGCTAGTCATGGTCACATGAGCATCTGAGCATTCCAGTCAAGAGTCCTATCCTCTTGAGCGTACGCACCGCGTTCGATGTCAAGAGCAGGGCCGCCTGAGCGCAGCGCAGGAATTAGTGTTATGCCCCTGCGCTGTTTGCTTTATAATTGGCGTTACCTTCGCGCGGATCCCTCCTTTGGAACAGCCCCGTTTGCGTGTCCTCGTTATATTCGTAGTTCAATGCTTTCCCTAGGCGCAGGCGGAAGACTTCGAGGTCGGGATGCGCGTCGCACATCGCGACACCTTCGGCCTGCACGGCCTGCATCGCGTCGAGGATCATTGTCGTCTTTCCCGTGCCCTGCGCAGATTTCACGTGTCACAAGACGTGGAGATCCAGCGCGGGTGAGGAAATAAGCAATGATCAGCGTTGAAGCCGAACTCAGCCGCCCTACGCCCGAACAGAGTAGAGCGCACGCGCGCACGCACCTTGGGTCCGAGGAGAATGAAGTAGTGTCCGACTTCTTTGCCTTGGATAATGCGGTCGATCAGATCTTGCTCTTTGCGGCGCAGGTGCTGCGTCCATGGTCCCTCGAGGTCCCAATCGAGCGATTCGGCGGACGTCGACTCGGCGGTATCTGCTGGCTTTTTGATGGCATTCTTCGCGAGTTCCAAGGCAGGGTCATATCCTGCCGCAAACGCCTTCTCGATCTGAGGGGCGCATACGCTTGCTGAGTGAGCGCCTCGAGGGAATCTCGGGATGCAAGCTCACCTTCCAAAGAACGTTTTCCTTGTACCATGCCATGTACACAATGCCTCCTGTAAAGACTGCACGTGCGTATTAGTATTCATCCCATCGTTACGAGGCAGGCGAGTTGCTGGGAATATCCACGCCAATGAGCTGTGGGGAGAATGGCGAAGGGGCTAAGTGACTAGCTATTCGCCCTTGGTGTCATGCTAAGATCGCATTCCGAAGAGGGCCTATTTCTTGACGTGGGCCTGCTCCATCGGCCGCATGAGGCCTTTCTCATCTAAAGGTGTCGATTCGTCCTCCGTCTTGCCAGATCGCGGTAGCCCCAAAGAGGCGGAGAGAATGCGTCGATCGCTGTCTCAACTCACCCTACATCTGACGAGGTGGGCCGACCTGCACATTGCAGCCCCGCAGGTTCCAAAGAGATCTGCGCTGGTGATCTAACTCTTGGCGGTATAAGACACTGCACGACTTGAGTAATCCCGGGGCAAGTTGAGGTCGCGTAGGAGGATCAGGTAGGGGTAAGGACCGGCGTACCCGGGCGTTACCCATACCCGTCCCTATGTATCTGCACACCCGTATGTCCACCTCTGCATGGCAGGATGGTTAGCACGTTACTTCAGCTGTAGCCGCTTTGTTATCAGCTGAATGGTGAGTGGAGGACGTTGGCGTCGCGAAGCCGGATTCAGTACGACTACCAGCCAATGTCGCTTTATTCAGGATCCCCCAACCCACCAAAGGCATCAATAGCAACAGAGCGAAGATGCAATGGGCTCCGAGGACGTCCATTATACCTTTTCCCGTTACAGCTGCAACATGTCTAGGTTTCAATCGCATAGCATGTCAAGGACAACTTAAACTCGCGATGCCCCAGACGTGTTACACGATTGGTCCTCGTCTATAGACCCATAGCAGAGGTTGAGTACTCACGGACTATTACACCAACGACGGTTGTGAGAACGGCATCCCTGACGCCATTTCCATTCCCTCCGCCGTATCCTCCCAATCCAGTCGGGGGGCCCACAGGGGTAGAAGGAAGCTCTCCGGACACGGCTTCGAGCTGTGTCTTTCCATGTGTCAGGTCTTCCGGCTGCTGCGCTGTCCTGCGAAGCTGAGTATGATTTGGGTTGTGTAGGCCACGGGTGCCTGGCCACCGCATGGCAGCAACCGCTGGTATCGTGCCTGACGTTTTCAGCAGTGTTGACGAACGTAGTGACTGTCGAAGAGGCGCCCTTGCCGAAAGAATGCGTAACATCACTAGAATACAATGGTTAGCAGATATCAGGGACTTTTCCACCGCGCGAAGAATGAGGAAGAGAGCAAGATGTTGCACAATTTCTGGGGTACATGGTTGTAGCCTTCATGCATCAGAACTTGCCGCCTCGGCTTACAGCCAAGCCTTCCACGCTCGCACTGCCACGACTAAATTGAACATACGTTTCTGAGTCATGTAGAGCCTCAGGCTGGCAGCTTGTAAGTATGGTATGCCGGCAGGGATAGTAGTAGTAGTAGTAGTAGGGTGTATTTCAAAGGTGGGCAGGCGTACTCTCCACGTGCTATATACATAACAGCCACTTCCGCAAGCACACCTCGCGGATACACACTTAAAGAGCATCAAACCGGTATTGTGCCCCCCTGACCCAGCACTACTCGATGGGAGTGACACCCGTCATACAGGACCAGCCTCAGAAGGTCGTGATCCCACAGGCCCTCCAGTATGAAGATGAAGTCGTAGATATCGAGAAAGGAATTCGTTCAGTGTATCGACGCTTGACGCAGATCCGAGGTAGGCTCAACTTCGCTGCAATAAATACGTCTGAATATATATGAGTAGTTTTATGGCTTACAGATGATCTACAGACGATGACCGTACGTATAACAGCGAGTCAGGGATAGCATGGTCGGATGTCTAAGTTCTGAGGTTTCAAATTGGAGGGAAACGGTTGTAGGCGCTAAATCGGAGTATGAACAATAAGTGATCCGTACTGATGAGAATGATCCTAATTCGACTACCGATTACTCTGTAATATTACCGCGATTAGTGCTGTGAATAATCGGGGTAAACAAGCTTGAACAACGCATTGACCGGTGCTGTTGCACCTTCCTTGCCTCCGAACCATCACTCCCTCTCTCTCTCAGCTATGGCGTTTGGCCTCACCATCGGCACGGAGCGTGCTACTGCTCTGCAGGTACGTACTCTGTCGTCTTTTTAGACTCCATACTCTGATTATGTATGAAGAATGCCATCCAAGACGAACTGCTGAAGCGAGGATTTAGCCCTGATGCTGGTGAGTGCAACTCATCTGCCTTGGTGTACTCGACAACTTATCATGCCTGAAGACCCTGTCATGGCGGAATACATCACTATCATGATTATCAACAATAAAACGCCAGGTGTGTACAGCAGTATGCTGTTCGCTCTAGTCTGACTAAAGCCCTCGCAGCACAGATATCGTCAGAATTGGAAGACCGTAAGCATATAGTTCATTGCATCCTGCTTCTTCGTTGCTGAGAGAATATGGATTGGCAATAGTGATTGGGTCAGACTTTGGTGAGTTACCATAACATTCGTTCCCAACGTAAAGCTAATGTTTTTCTAGACACTAGTTTCGTCGACTGGCTCTTCGCGGAAGCCGCCAAAGGCGCTCCTGAATCGGAAGCACCTGCAGTAGCCGAACCATCGTCGTCAACTCAAGCTCCCCCGCGTGAACTCGCCTCTCAACCACTCACCGACTCCCAAAGGAGACCACCAAGCGGTCCACGTGCTGGCGCTCCTCTCTACCAACAAGCTATTTCCCAAGCCATCCCGTCCACTTCCCCTTCAGCCCAGAAACGCACTGCCTCCGCTCGTTCTCCTTCCCCTACCGGACCACCGTCAAAATCACGTCGCACGGACCTACCAACAGGCCCTCGGGCCATGTTCCGCGACGGCCATAGCGGCCACGGACCTGGCAACTCTCGCAGTCTCTTGGATCGCGTCGGTCCAGCTCGGGGTGGCCACCATGGCCCACCTTTCCCTCATGATGACGTCCAAGCCCGTATCGACAGCATCACGAACGGCTCTCCCGACCCGAATATGATGATGATGAATGGCGGTTTCCCGATGGCTGGCATGCCTGGCATGGATATGGGAGCGATGAGCATGGCGAACCCCATGATGCTGCAGGAGCTGATGATGAACCAAATGGCGATGATGTCACAAATTGCGGGGGCTATGGGTATCTTGCCGCAGGGACAGTTCATGAATGGTGCGTTCCCTATGCAGCCTGGGATGGGAGGAAACATGGGTGGATTCGGTGGGGTGCCCGATGGAATGCCGCAAGGAGGACATGATGGGAGGGGACGGGCACGAGGACGCGGTGGAGCAACTCGAGGTGCTGGTCGCGGACGAGGAGGTCACGTCGGACATCATACGACAGATGCACCTGTCAACAACGCTGCACCCGCTGCCGCTGCCGCACCTCAAGCGCCAGCTCCAGCCTCGGCTACCGTGGTTGCACCAGCACCGGCAATCGCGGCGCCCACGCCTGTCGCAGCGTCAACATCGACAGGCTCTGCACGCTCCGGGTTCGTACCCCCAGAACGCCCTCAGTCGCCCACTCTTTGCAAGTTCGGTCTGAAATGTACGAATCCTGTTTGCCGGTATTCGCATCCTTCCCCGGTTGCCACTCCGGAAAGTGGCGTCGTCCTCAGCAATGATCCATGCGAGAAGGGGAAGAATTGCAAGGACAAGGATTGTATAAAGGGCCACGTTAGCCCTGCTGTACTCAACCCCAATGGTAAGTGCAGCGCACAACTCTAGCTCGACGACTTGCCCTGACATGCCCGCTATAGCCGAGGTTCCTAAACCCAGCAACTTCGTCGCCCCTGCCCCTGCCCCCGCTCCTGCCGCACCCCAAAGCACCGTCCCATGCAGGTACGGTGCAGCGTGCACACGCCCTGGTTGCACGTTCTCCCACCCTACACGCCAAGCCGCAGGCCACTTTGCCCAACCTTGTCGCTTCGGGGCGGCGTGTACGCGCGCGACGTGTCAGTTCCAACATCCAGAGGGCCGCGTGCTACCGACGAGCTTTCACCGCGGCCTCTCGACGACTGGTGGACTTGTGAACGTCCCGAACCCGGAGACGGGCTCGATTGGCGGTCCGAGCCCGCACAAGAGCATGTCATTCAAGAAGTCCGAGGCGGCGGGCGCGAACGGTGCGGACGGCGCAAAGGCGGGTGCTGGTAGTATGAGCACCAGCTCCAGTGCGGCGGATTTGGAGAAGAAGGTGAAGGAAATGGAGGAGCGCAAGAACGAGGCGCAGAAGGCGATTGCGGCGGCCCAGGCGGGCAAGAAGGACGACGCGTCCAAGCCAGTCCCCATCTCCGCATAATACGCGCGGCCGACGAAATGCGATAGATAGGAAGACCTCGACCCCGGCCTCGATGGCGCTGCCGTATCCGCCTCAGACGAGGGTGGATGTTGTTATGTTGGCTCAGGGGCGCGACGCTTGCTGTTGCGTCGAAGAATCTTGACCTCTCCTCTACATCGCTTGCGCCCGCTCGTGTGCGGCATTTTCGCGAGTTTGCTTCCGGGAGAAACGCTCTTTGTGCGCACTCGCTGCGGACCGACTGTAGATATGTTAACGCTGTAGTACTCTACCTAACCGACATCGATACTCCGTTTGTGCTCTTTGTCTCTCTACCTACCTACCCCATTCACGTACTGTGTTACAATGGAATTGCCATCCGTGTGCCACGGCTCTATCGCTGGGCACTTGTCACGCTCCACTTCGAGGACTGAGGAACGCCTGAGAGTCTCTCGGCCAGGTACTATGATGGTGAGTACATCGCTTGTAGAAGCTCACGAGGTCGAACTATAGCGATGATCTTCTGAACCACATCGGTGACTGGTGTAGTGGCGGTGCAGTCTCTTACCAACTGAACTTGGAACGCCTAGTACGATCGCGAGGCTCAGTAAGTAAAAGGTGTGTACCAAGGGCAAAAATTGTTTTTATAGCTCTCCGTCACTACACGCCCCCACTCTACCGTACGCCTACGCAAATAACAGTCACATCTACATCAAATTCGAGAATCGCCGCTCCGTAGACTCGGTACGTCCCCATTAATTGCCGTCGTTGCGGCACTGTTTGAATGCGGCCCCATTTCGTCAGCACGACACTAAGGAGTAATCAAAGCAATGACCATGAGTTACTCACACAGACAGAAATTACGTCGCTACCACACACGCCCGAGTTCGGGTCGGTACGGCAGGCATAGATGAGGCCCGTGAACGTGTTCGTGTACCGGTCGAAGATGATGGGAGGCGGCGAGCACCCAAAGATTCCTTGGTCGCAAGGATTCTCGTTGGTGAGGAGCCCATCGACGGCGTTGCAGCTGTCATCGTAGACAGTCCCTAAAAATGCAAGAGTTCAACGCAAGACGCGGAGAGAGTCCGGTGGAAGCATACAGCGCGATATGCCGTCCCCGATGACCTGCTGGTTGCCGATGGCGTAGTTGAAGCCGGGGCAAACGGCAGAGACCTGGCTGGCGGCAGTGGCAAGGGCAGCAAAGGCGATGAGGTACTTCATGATGCAAGGAGAGGCTGAGGTGTGTGGTGCAGATGATGGGACTGGGGATAGGATGAGCAGATTGAACTTGCTATCCTGTTCTGCAACGCCGTCTTGAGTCGGTTTATATACACCTCTGTCCTCTCCTCAAGCGTCTGCCAGTGGATGAATAGTTGTAGGCAGTCCCCATTCCGGGGCCCAGGTAACGACAGATCGCAGCGTAGGTGCTAAGCAAACGTGCTGTGTGCAGCTGTGAGCACGGCGGCGTTGTGGTGAGTGGAATTGAACCAAAAGGTCAGGAGGTCTTCGCATCTTCGCAGTCACATCCGGTGGTGATCGGTGAACTGAGTATGCCTTGCTGCTTGTAGTGGCACACGATTCGTCTACATACTCATATTCGATGTAACCTGTCCTGGTGACATATACCGTTCTAAGAGGGACATATGTCAGTCACCCGTCCAAACCCTTAACAAAGTAATCAGTGCTATAAGACGGTGATATCAGACGGATGCCATACCCTTAAAGTCAAATAGCTTCGCGGCTTGCGGAAGTGTGGGAACATCTCAGAGTGCCGGAGTAGGCAGCGAGGGTCGTCTTCTAGGCTCCAAGGTTCTCGTAACATCGCGGGCTGTCATTTGACAAAGTGGCACGATCCATTACAGTCCGTTGGTAACCGCGGCCGAGTTTCATCCGTATCAGTGCTCACCGGCTTCGCTGTTTCATTTAGACAGCCCGATAGTCGGGATGGAGTAAGTGATACATGTGAATTGCGCTCTGTAGCATACAACCTACACGGGCGAAGCAGAAACTACGGGTGATCTTGAGAAATTTGGCCTTCAAGAGTTCTTGATGATGAACTTAAGTGAAACGTATTTGGAGACCCTCCAGAGAAACTCAAGAGTGAGTAAATCTCAAGGAGCTCTTGAGAGCGCCCGATGATCTGGAAAATTGATGCACAGACGGACGGCGTTTCAGCCCGAATTCGACACTCGATACGTATATTCCAGGCCCTCTCCATTGTGCCAAATTCTCAGATGCACGCTCAGTGGTCGTGAACAATCGGTATATATTGGTATATCATGTACTAGTACAAAATACTACTATAGAAATGCTACGTCAGTCGCAGTTAGCAAGGGCCGCCCTCCATAGCCCTTTCTCGTCCGCGGAGCAACGCACCGCCAAAGCATGCGCGCGCATATCGAGACGATGGCTATCAACCTGCCGTTCACGTTAGTGTGAGAGGTCAATTGAATACAAAACTCGGTCTCACCTGTGACCCAGATGCCTCGTCACAAAGGGAGGTGCACAGCGCTGATCTCCAAGTTCAAATGCAATGCTCAGTGGAGAGCGGAGAAGATCGCAGCGGGCGAAAGGATTGAGGGAAGGCGAACGGGGGGAAAAGACGACCAAGGCCGCACGCAGCATGCGTTTATATGCGATAAACTGGCCGTGGGAACAGAGAATACGCTGGAATCTGGTTGTTTCGGCCGTAAACACTTCGCCGTCGCCGGCCGCAGCCCCAGAATGGGAGATTCCATCTCTTGGAGGCCTCCGGATCTCGCTTAACTTCTGCCAGTGCCCGGCCGTTTGTCCACCGAAAATTCTGACGCTCAACTTTGTGAGTATCTGTAGAGCTCGGCTAACATAAGCGAGGTTTTAAGATTATTGAAAAAAGCCCTCTGGGCGTGTACCAAGCCGGAGGCCCGTGCCTTTTCTAGCATTAGACACGCATCGTATTCAATGTGATGGTTATGCCAGTGTCCGCGAATGCCATGTGCGAATAGTATGATTGTGAGGAGAACGACTACAAGTCACATGCATATCTTGACAGATTCTGTTGCGTCGTTGTGTCAAGTGAGATTGAAATGTTTCCGATGTTGCGGCCGCAAGTACTACGGTTGTTGATAGAGGTTTGTGGGCTGAGACGGCCTCATACGTGACTTAAGTTGGAAGTAGTGCGAGTGTGAGCGCAGCGATGTGGCGATGCGACGAATCACTGCGGGCGTTTGTGCGTCTTGCACATAGTATCCACCCGGCGTACTTCGCCGTCTCCTAGGTGAGACCGCGCTGCACACTGTAGCAGGGGCGCGCCTCAAAGCCTGCTAGTACTCAGTATGTTGGAAGAAGAACATTACGAAACATTTGAAACCACCCACATGGACGTTCGCTGCACAGCTTCACGTCCGACGCTGGCCATCAGGAAAGTGTTAAATCTCCAGATGGAGGTGGGCGTCTCCAGGGCCTCCATCGCTCCAGGCGCCCAGCCCATTCTCCAGGGCGGTTTACCGACCCCTTCCATATAGCAAATGCATACCATAAAAGCGACCTAAATCGTTTGCGCGTAAGTCACAGAGTCCGTTTATTGAACAAAATTGAGACCCTTGTGCGTAGGCAACGCAGGACGAGCCTTCCCAGGTCGTGGGAAAGGATCCATCCAGAGCCAGATGGAGACGAGCGCCTCCATTATTTGGGGGGTTCCTCCAGCGCCTCCATCCGTCCATGCGCGACCATATGATACGGATGGAGATTTCATGCTTTCCTGATGGCAGCAGAGGAAAGCCCGTCAGACCGTCAGCAAATTGTATAAAGTTCTACCTGGCAAGGTAGCGCCCGGCAAGGATAGCATTCCCGGGCAGGCCGGGGAAGCGCTGGCCTTCCCTTGCCTTGAACTACCGCGATTCGCCTGGCCAGGCGAATATTTGCTACGCGTTCGCCACCCTGGGCGATCCATTGCCAGGATTCGCCCGGTCCGGGCGTTGTCTGACATTGGATTCAATCGCCAGGGAAGGTGCTGCCATATTAACCCTTCTCATGTAGAAGTTAGATTTTGCATTGCAATATAATCACGACTTGGAATATCAGAACGTCATCAACAAGTACAGGTCCTTGACGTCATGGCTTTGGGGCAAGCCCGATCGCGAGTGTCACAACCGCGTGATCTGAGCGTCGCTACTTAACGGGCGTGTCGAGACTGGCGAACTCATTCGCAACTCTTTCCACTGGGCGTTACGAAATTTTTTCTCCAAGTAAATGTGGAGGAAAGTTGAGCGTGTGCACCAGATTTGCGCCAGATTTGTATCGCGGCAAAGCAATGCAAAAGAACATGAAACTTTGAAATTCTGAAATCTTTGTTCCACCTTTAACATGGGCGCTTAGTGCATACAGGCGCCATATTTGGCTCCGTCCTCCCTATAGCTGGTGCGGGCTCGGGCCTGCGCCTCACGCGCGGTGCTCGATAAAAAATGCAATTGTATTGTCCTAATGGCACGGCGCGGTCTTACATGAACCCACGGTACCCCACTCCCGCGTTGTCATCCTCCCAATACAGCATGCCTACTGCCTAAGTTGAGGGCGAGGGCCTGATGCATGGCGTGAATTTGTCTGCGCCGGCGTGGCAATGTAGCTGTTCGACATGTCGTCAACGTGAGGGGCTTGACACTGTAGCAATCAGGTACGAAGCCGAGCGCATAGTGTCAATGGGGCGCAGTGACGGTGACGAGTGGGAGACTCACCTGTGTTCCTCATCCTCCTGCTCACCGCGTCCTGCGCAGTTGCATGCACACTTGTAATCTGTGCACGCAAAAGCCAGCTATACCTGGAAGAGATGGCGGGCGAAGGAAAGAAGAGTGAGTGAGCTGAGAGGCGATGCATACTCTGTGAGATGCTCACTGTACCGTCGCACAGGGGAACTTCCCTCGGCACGCGCATTCGCAAGCTCGCCAGGCCCTCGGCCTGAAGAAGACAGCGAGGAACATCGTAAGCGAGCACGTCTGAGTAGCGAGGTACGTGAGCGAGCATACCAGAGGGGCCACTACTGAAACTTGAGCATCGTGGTACAGGTCTTGCGGAGTGTTTCTCCCGAGACCTCGCGCCTGGCCATGCCGAATCGTAAGCTCCTCAAAGATGGCGTCGGGAACAGCGGTTCCAAAGGGAGAGCACCAGCACCGAGCGGTACATGTTGAGCTGGGCTTGTTACGCAGTGGAAAGCCCCACTAGCTCACTTACCTGTAGAGCTCTGAATAGAGGCACACGTAGGGATTGAAGGTTAAGAGCGACTTGTTGTACTGCTCCTACAGAGCAGCCTTATATACATGTACACGGAGGCTATGATGTAATACTGTATAGTACGATGTCATACTATGTAGTACCTCAGCCACAGTATCCGGAACTTTCTCCAGGAGACTGGTAGCCTCGTGTCCATTCCCGCTTACTAGCCTGCTATTAGTCAGCGCCTAATGCGCGTCTAGTTCGACACTCCCCCTCGCTAAGCACCACGGTAGTGTGCGCGAGCGCGCAGGCTGAATGTAGCGGATTTAGGCCGAGTCATAGAACTCAAGGCCAAGTTGCCCTCTGAACTTGGTGAACTTGACATGTCCCAGGTTCTTGGTGAAGAGGTCAGCTGGATTATCCGAGCCGTCAACAAAGAACACTTCGACCTGCTTATTCTCGATGTACTCTCGAATAGCATGGTAGCGAATGTCGATGTGTTTCGACCGGCTCTCAGTCACAGGGTTCGAGCTCATAAAGAGCGATCCCTGGCTGTCTCCCGCAATTGGGATGGGAGCTAGCTCGTAGCCGATCTCGCTCATAAGGTTGCGGATCCAGACTACTTGGCGAGAACAATCGCTGATTGCCATGTACTCGGCTTCAGTTGACGAGTGTGCAACTGTCTTCTGAGCACGAGATTGCCAGCTGAAAATCCCTCCAGCCAACTTCAGGAAATATCCTGTTTGTGACCGTCGAGTGAATGGGTCAGACCCCCAATCAGAGTCTGTACATGCGCACAGGCCGAGACCGCTAGCACCATCGTAGACCAAAGAGTAAGACCTGGTCCCAAGAAGATAGCGACAGATATACAGCGCTTTAGTGAGGTGCTCTTGCGAAGGGTTCGCAGCAAACTGTGATAGTTTGGTCACGGCAAAAGCAATGTCAGGTCGAGTGCCTAGCATGATATACAGTAAGGACCCAATGACGGTTTGGAACCTGGAGCGGAGAATGGGATCCACTGGTTGACTATTCGGCTCTGGGTGATACCCTGCCGGCAGTGGAGTAGGCGCAGGCTTCGCGTTTTGCATACCGCATCGCAGAAGCACTTTCTCCAGGTAGGCGCACTGATCAATATGGATCGTTCGACCTCTACGCTGGATGCGCATACGCAGGAATTCCTTGACTTCGCCAAGGTCTCTGCATTCCCACTTCTCCATGAACTTGGCCTTCATCTTATTGACGAGTGCCTTGTTCCGTCCACAGAAGAGGGCGTCATCGACATACACAATGACGATGACCATGCCGCCGTTCTCGTCCCTAAAAACGAAGATACCGGCATCAGAGACTAAGCGTTTGAAGCCTAGCTCTTTCATGGACTCATTCAGGGTGCGCCACCATGCAAGACCTGCTTGCTTAAGTCCATATAGAGCACGTAGTAGTCGGAGGACTTTGTGCTCCTGGCCTTTGGCTGCAAAGCCTTCGGGTTGTTCCATGTAGATCTCCTCGTCAAGCTTTCCGTAAAGGTAAGCATTACGGACGTCGAGTCCAGTGATGTACCAGTCTTCAAGTGCTGAGAGTGCAAGCAAAAGCCGCACAGTCTCGAAGCGAACAACTGGTGAGAAGATCTGGTCGTAGTCGACACCTTCGACCTGGGAGAAACCCTTGGCTACAAGCCTGGCCTTCTTTCGACCGTCAGATTTGACGTCGAATACCCATCGGTTCTTTATGACCTTGCGCCCTTTAGGGCGATCAACCAACTCAAAGACTTTTCGCCGTCGGAGTGCCTCTAGCTCCTCACGGCAAGCAGCCTTCCATTCCTTCTGCTCAGCCGGTGGTAGGCGAGCGATGTCACGGTAAGTCCACTCTCTAACGTTGGACGTATCGGGCAGATTCTCATCAACTGGTGGCACTGCTTTCATGAGTAGATAGTTGATAAGTCCTACTCCCCCTTCCCGGCATAGTTGTGCCAGGACCAGTTCATCATGCATGGCGCGCAGGGCATCTTCGACCTCGTCTGAAGATTGACCCGAGCCATTATCAGGTGCGCTGCCAGACGCTTCTCCCGAGGCGGATGGAGCAGGTATGTCGCTTGGAGCGGGTGGTGCAGAACTACTGCCGGGAACAGATTCTGACCGAGACTTGCCAGTGGCGCGGGAGCGACCTGACTGCTCACCAACAATCTTTTTCCACTCCCCCTGCTTCTCAATCTCTTTGAACTGTTGTACGGGATGCCGTGACTCTCCGTACACATTGCCTGGGCGAACTGGTACTCTCCGCTCACGTGTTGCACGCCTAGGCTTCTGAGGCGTAGGCGGCAATTCCGGTACACGGGGCGGCGGACTAGGAGTGCGCACACGGGGTGGCATCTCAGGTGCATCGTCATGCTCCTGCTCCTGTCTCCTTTCAAGAGGTTGGTGGGGAGGATGACGTGGCTCATCATCATCATCAGGGCCCGAAGGAACGGTTGGTTCATGGTCAGATGGGTTTTCATCCTCTGGATCATCAATCCGAGAGGTACGACGTCGCTGGTTGGTGGGACATTTAGGGAACATATTCTCGTCGAACAATGCATGTGCTGACGTGAATATAACGTTGTTGGGTGACCGCATGAACCTAAAGCCATGACCACCGGGGGCGACCCCAATGTACACCATAAGTTCTGACTTAGGCGAGAGCTTATTGGTTCGTACTGCAGGCGGTAAGTGCACATAGGCACCACACCCAAACACACGTAAGTGTTTGATAGATGGAGCTTCACCATTCAACGCCTCATAGGGGGTTCGCCACTTCAAGCGGCGTAAAGGCGTGCGGTTATACACATGAACAGCGTGCTCAATCGCAAATTCCCACCATGATTGTGGTAGACAGGCGTCAAAGCGCATAGCTTCAGCCTTGTCTGAAAGAGTTCGCATGAGTCGTTCAGCACGGCCATTCTGCTGAGGCTGGTGCGGAACACTCTGGAGTATCTCTATGCCTTTGTCCTTAAGCAATGCATCAAATGCTTTGGACTTGTACTCTCCTCCACCGTCAGACATCCACTTCTGTACTTTCGTCTTGAATTGATTCTCGACGTTGGCAAGGAAGTGTTTTGTCGCTGTGAGCGCAGCATCCTTGGAGCGCAGACACACAGCCCAAGCATACGATGTATGATCATCGAGAAACATGATCGCATACTTGTATTTGTGGTAGGAGTCGATGGGGAATGACTTCAAGTCCGAGTGAATAATCTCAAAAGGACGAGAAGCGCGTCGAACGGATGGCGGGAAGGACCGTAAGGGCATCTTCCCTTCTGCGCATCCACGGCATAGAGGTTCCTCCTTAGGGAACTCAATGGTAGGGAAATCTGCAGTGTGTTCCCTTGCATGCCTTAGCACATCCTTGGAAGGATGACCCAAGCGACGGTGCATGGTCTGGTAATCAAGGTTACAGACTGTTGGAAAGATATACAACGCATCCCTCGCGTGAAGCGACTCGACACAGTAGACAGTGTCATTGGGAGTGCGTGGATGAAAAACCAGGAATGGCTTTCCTGATCTTTGCAAGATGCTGACTCTCTCAGCATTTCCGCTCACTCGCATTCCTTTCTGAAGGAATTCTCCCATAGAAAGAAGGCGGATAGATAAATCTGGCATAAAGTAGACAGGTGCGATGCGTACTGTCGTGTGACCGCCAGATGGTAACGGACAGTTCAGAAGAACAGTCCCAGATCCCTTGACAAAGGCAACGCCATTCGCAGTATGAACAACAATGTCTTCACTTAGCGGCGCATACTCAATGTAATCATCCATATCATTGGTGAAATGGAGAGATGCGCCCGAGTCAAGCATCCATTGAGGATTTTGGTCAGCCTTACTCTTGCCCTTGCAACGAGCACATTCCGCGAATGAAACAGAATGACTACATTGTTCAGACGAAATACAGACAGGATTCCGCAATCTAACTACCGCAGATCCATCCACGCTGTTACATGTTGCTGCTGAAAGAAGCGCATCAGCGTGTTGTCTGTAGGGCAGAGTGAGAAGTACTGACCGCACTTGCTCGTCATACTGCTCATAGAGACCAGCCGCATTGGCGATCTCCATGTCCACGTCGTCATCTTCGTAGCCGAAGGAGACAGTGGATTCCGCATCGTCATCCCTTTCAGTCCAGTCAATGCGCTCAGCCAAGGTAAGGCGAGTCCGCTTCGACGAGTGACTGTCCGCGCTGTCCGAGTCGATCTCGACGATCTGGCTAGAACCCTCCCCCTTGTCGCTGACCTTAATTACGCTTTCCAAAGTGCGAATGCGCTCAGGACTGGGCGTGATGTCGAGGTCGCGAGCAAGGTTGAAGGCACGCTTGAGGGTAGGATACTTTGACTCACCCTCAGGGCCGTTAACCCGGACAGGCTTGCGCAGAAGCGCACGCGGATCGACAGTCGTGGTAGGACCGTCAGAGATGGCCGCGGTGGAAGCAAGGTGGGCGTGGTCATGGTCTGAAGACTTCTGACCCTTACGCTTCCCTCGCCGAGCTTTGCCCTTGCCCTTCTGCTGCTGCTGCTGCGAGTCACCGTTGCGGTGTTGCTGCTGCTGCTGCTTGAAGGCAGGATCTTTGCCCTTGCGCTTGACAGCACTGAGCTTCTTTGCCTCGCCAACTTTGCGGTTACCCTTTGTCACCGACGCTTCCCAGGAAGCCACAAGTGCTTCCCGAGCATCAGAAGTGGTCAGGTCCGCTAGCTCATTGTCATTAAGACAGAGCTGAATTGCGGTCTCATACCGCGGCGGCGCTGCGTCCAAGATCATCAAGGCACGCAGGTTCATAGGGATGTTAATCCCCGCACCGCTCAGTTGGTCAAGGTTCCCTTGGATCTTAGCGATCGCAGGGCCGGGATGCTCATTCGACGGGATGCGCACACTGGTGGCGGCCTTATAGAAACTATAGGCACCCATCGACGAGGTAGTCCCGTAGAGGCTCTTAAGGGCGCTCCACAGCTCCTTGGGAGTCGCCTTGTCTTTCACAAGGCTACTCACCTCGGGGCTGAGCCGGAGGCGAATACAGCCCATCGCCTTCATCATCATCTGATTCCAGGCGACGACTTCGCTCCGGTTTCTACCGTCTTCCTCAAGGGTAGGGGCAGCGATGCCCTCAGGAGGCTCAACGACGAGCCAAACCTCCTGCTGCTGAAGGTAAGCCTTCATCAGGTCGACCCACTGAGGGTAGTTCGAACCGTCAAGGACAGGAACGAGCTGAGTGAGCGAGTTGGACATGGCGTTAAGGGAGTCTGTAGAGACAGAATGTCAGCATTTGTCCATGCGCACAACAAGGCAGCCATAACGGCGCCAAGGGCAGCAATGCTGAACACTCCCTAAGCTCTAGCGGCATAGGTGCAGCCTACATGGCGCACACTAAGGGCCGCAACGTCTAGCCCCACTAGGGCGACGTCCAGGTATTGCTGGGCGCACAAAAGCAAGGCCTTGCCAGGCACAAGCTTTGGCATCAACCAGCTGAGCTGAGCTGGGAGCATCAGGATCGCAGCCTTGCCAGGCGCAGATCCGAGCATCAACCAGGGCTCATAACCTGTTGAGCTGGGCTTGTTACGCAGTGGAAAGCCCCACTAGCTCACTTACCTGTAGAGCTCTGAATAGAGGCACACGTAGGGATTGAAGGTTAAGAGCGACTTGTTGTACTGCTCCTACAGAGCAGCCTTATATACATGTACACGGAGGCTATGATGTAATACTGTATAGTACGATGTCATACTATGTAGTACCTCAGCCACAGTATCCGGAACTTTCTCCAGGAGACTGGTAGCCTCGTGTCCATTCCCGCTTACTAGCCTGCTATTAGTCAGCGCCTAATGCGCGTCTAGTTCGACAGTACAAACAAGCTGGCTAAGCTCGCTGCGCTCGGAGCCAGGGGCCCAACCCTTGTCGCCGGCAATCAGCCCGCACAGACTCAAAGGGCTGCTGATGAGGCAGGAGGTTAGTACGATGACGGTCACAATCAAACTCCGATTGCTCACACAGACGGTGGGGCTTCCGTAGGCTCCTCTGCAAAACGCATTGCAGATCAGCTATCAGAATACCGCATGAAGATAGATCAGTTACGCACCCAGGTCCAGCAACAAGGCTTGGATCTCGATCGCTGCAGAACGTTGGCTGACGCTGCGCTGTCCGATCTTGAGATGGTTAACGCAGGAGTCAGCCATCTCATACAGAGAACTGACCAACTCGAGGATACTGTAGCTGATCTTCGTGCCACTATCGCGCTGGTTGAAGAGTCGGTCGTTCGTCTGGTCGCGACAGGCTCGCGTGATAAGCAGAGCTCTGATACCAAGAGCAATGCCGTCGAACTAGCGAAGGAGCGTAACAACGCCTTGCATGTAAGTAGTCCTGTGCACAATCGTACGACGTTATTCATGATAGCTCACCTATTCTAGGATGCGGTGCGCAAGTGTCTGTACAGCCTCATGGGGATCAGCACTAGCGAGAAGTTGCCTAGGCCGCTAGGTGGTGGCACCTTCTGGGAGAGCCGACCGATGTCGCCACAGAGGGAAGGCTTGGATGGTGAAACGCTCATGGAGAGCATCTTGCGGCCTGACTGGGATCGACCGTGGGCGGTGAACAAGAAGGGTTGGGTTTACCGTGCGACTTCGCGGATCAAGGCGAATGGCCATGACTATACCAGTGCATTATCACAGGAGCAGCTGGAATCGCTTTCGCGCGATACGATCGATCATACCATTCAGGTCGTCTTCAAAAACTTGGTGCGCAACTGGAAGTTGCAGACCGAGGGCAATGGGATGGCGCAAAAACAGGCCCGCAACCTGTCTCAGAAAATGAATGGGCGCAAGAAGACGGTGAACGGTCGCATACCTCGTCATTGATTCCACATGTACTGACTAGTTTGGACGCCTTCACTAGAAAGTCGAAGCACGCGAGAGCGTGCGCTACAAGGTCCTGGAGGCAGGGAAACCCGAATACGACTTTCTGTTTCAATGGCAGTATCAGTCTTCTGACGAATCTGAGGTTGAGGAGATTGTACCGTTATCCCACGCCGTCATCGACCCCGACACCGAAGACGAAGGGGACATCAAGCCCAATCTTCGAGGACGTGCAAAGGCTCGCAAAGTTTGGGTCTCGCACGCGCCTGCGTGGCGTTTGCCTGAGGTAAGGGTCCATCAGGAGGTTGCGACCGTACTACACTCTTGTACTCACCAGATTGTTAGACAAATACCGTACTGGATATGCTGGATGTCCACGTCAGTCAACAGCGAGCAGAGAACACATCAGGCCGAGGAAACATGTACAGACCTCGCAAGCGTGGCGACCCTCGTCCGGATCATTTGACGTCGCTCCCAGTGCTCACAGGGAGCAAGTCGACGATCAGAATCCCCTACGACATGATAAATCCGGCATGGCTTGAAGGCGAATTTGGGGAAAGTTTCAATACTCGCAAGTACATCGCTGACGACGAAGAAGCTCGTACATACCAATTGAGCAACGATGGGTCCTGCCAGGGGGAAGAGGGCGAGGGGCAAGCGAGCGAGCAGGCGAACGGAGGAAGCGACTGCAGAGGATCCCCGCGCTGGGAGTACGAGGCTGAGGGTGTGGAGAGCGTTCAAGGAGAGCATGATCGACACACTGACAACGAGCTTGAGTATGAGTAGAGTATGTTCTTGTAGCCGTCGTGACAAGGGGAAAGCGTCTGGCATTCAGAGGGGTCAGCGTCCGTATCTTCAGGGTGACGTTTCTGCAGCCTGTGTACTCACCACGCCTCGGCATGTGTCTCCTTCACCGCATGAAGCTCATGCGTACGCCTCCGTGCCCAATTCATTGCCACGCCCAGCTCTGCATCCACAACGATAGCGGACGCCGAGTCGCGGGAGCAGGGCGCTCGCAGCAGCAGTAATTCGCTTGATGAGCTTCGCTTTGGCGAGGAGTTGCAGACTCGTCGATCTCCAGGTTCGTGCTCTCTGGGTCGAGACAGTGAGCGCATGAGTGGCGGGCCAATCGAGACTGGCTGCAAGAACAGCCCGAGTCCCGCGTGTTCCGCCAGAGGAGGCACGCCCTGAGGAGGGTGGGCAAGATCGTGTCCACCGGGGCGGGTTGCTGGATCGGAAACGGTTGCATGTCGTCGTCCTCGAGCTCCGGGAGCACGCGATGTGGCGAGTGCGGTGAACTAGGCGGTTCAGAGAGGACTTCCATGTCGTAGTCCGGCAGAGAGAGGAACGCGCCATGGGGTGAATGCGGCGCTGACATCAGACAGACAGCATCGCGCAGAAACTCACCGCAGGCATGAAGCTCGTCCGTATCAAAATACATCTCATCGCTGATCGACGCTGGACAGCCGAGCTCCCGAGCGAGTAGCGGCCGTCGACCCAGTCCTAGAACTAGATGCTCGGCGATGTCAAACGCGGTGACGACCCTGGTGTTTGTCATGAGTGCGACGAAGTGCTTCGCGACGTACGCCTTGTCCTTCGCGTGCTCGAGGAACTAGTCGCGTGCGCTCTCCGTGTTCGTGATCGTCTCCTGCGTCGTGAATGTCTTGCTCGCGGTGATGAACAGCGTCCGCTCGGGGTCGCACAGGCGGAGCGTCTCCGTGAGGTGCGTGCCATCGATGTTGGGAACGAGGTACGCGTGGAGGTCGCGCTTCGCGTAGGGCTTCAGAGCTTTTGTCACCTTGACGCGGTCAAGGTCGGAGCCGCTGAAACCAATGTTGACGATGGTGTTGATCGTCTTGCCCGTGTATCCCTTCCACTCGCCACGCCGGATCGTCTCGATGAACTCCCTCATGTGAGCGAGGACCTCGTCGACCTCATCCATGCCGGCCTTGCTGATCTTGAAATCGTCGAAGTTGCGGAGGGCGTTGTGCAGGACAGCATGGTCCTCGGACGTGTTGATGTACTTGCCTGCGAACATTTTATCGCGGTACGTCTCGACATGCGCCTCGCGCACGGGGTCCAGCAGCGTCGCAAGGATGGGCTCCGTGATAGTTCTTCGAGAAGTCGAGCAGGATGCGGACGGAGGAATACTGGGAGCCCGAGCGTTGGCTGAACTTGGCGAACCGCTCGGGGTCCTGCACGTGGATGAATAAGTAGACAGGGTGAAAGAGCACGTCAGTACTCACCACAGGTCAGGGCACTCGTTGGGTTGCCCAGGGAGTTACCAGCTGGTAACGATTAGGACCACTCATTGTCATCCAGGTCATCCAGACGATCTGGTTCTTGAGTGTCCTAGGAACAAGAGGAGTCAGATGTACATACATACACGTCCTAGCAGCTCGAAGCACTCACATGGCACAGAGACATTGTGACGGTGAGTTTACGATACTTGTGCGTAATAGTATTCATGGCGAAGTGTCCGCTCAGTTCCTGGAGGTTGACAACGCGTGCCGGGCGGAATTGCTTGAATGTCCAGACGTCAATACCGAGGTCAGCTGCCCTGCAATGAGACAGTATTCAGTACATAGTAGTTACTGTCAGACAACACATGCATACCGTGAGGCCCAGGGAAACCGCCAATCATCCGGGCTGCGTACGAATGGCTTGACAATTGCGAGGTCCGCGGTCAAAACGTGCTTGTTGTCCGGCACGAGATGTTGGCAGTGAAGAATGTGAGTGATCTCCACGGCGTCGCGCTGTTGAAGTACGAAGTAGACGTTCGTACGAGTCCACTGGCCGCGTTAGGCGCCGTGGCTAATTTCCTTTTTCGTAGATTAGGTAACCGCCCGCGGCTCCCTTCCTCTCAACGTTTTTTCGTTTCGTACCTCAGCTCTTGCCACTACCGTGCCCGCGAGACTGAGGTATGCACCCTTGTTCACTATCCTAGACATTCGCCGGTTGATACTGATATTACATTAGTCTTTCTCCGTCGTATTCTAGGTACTTAACAATACAGCTCTTGCCACTACCGTGCCCGCGAGACTGAGTCTTTCTCCGTCGTATTCTAGCGTTCGCGAGACCACCTTCAAAAGGTTATGAGCCCTGCGTAAACGCTCTAGCCAAGACTCAGAAGATTTCCACCGATAAATCTTGCTCAAAAGGTCCCTCAACGTCATGACTTCCCCCACTGGTCAGCCTCAGCCCGATCCGGCGCCGTCTGCCACGACAGCCCCTGACCCGACGGCTACGCCGAATCCGTCCACGGCTGCATACGCTTCCGTCGACGCCTACGTCTCGTCCACGACCAGTCTTGCGCAGTCCAACCGGCTGTTCGACATCACCAACCTCAAGGACGACGGCAGCAACTTTCCCATGTGGAAGTTCCGCATGCAGATGATCCTCGAGTCTCGCAAGCTCTGGGGGATCGTCAGCAAGGTCGAGCCGTGTCCGACTAGCAACGCCGGCAGCGCAGCTATCACTGCTTGGATGGAACGCGACCGCCACGCAAAGCTGCAAATCTCCCTCACCCTCGACGACACCCCGCTCCGCAGCGTCATGCTCGCGCGGACGTCCGCAGAAGCCTGGGACAAGCTTCTTCAGAGGTACGAAGGGAAAGGGAAGCAGACAATCGCTACGCTCATCGGGGAGCTCTTCCGCGGTACGCTCTCCGACCAAGAATCGCTCGAGGCTCAGCTCGACGCCATGCAGCTCAAGGGCCGCCTGATCGAGCAACTCGGTCAGCCCCTCGGCGACTCACTCATCGCATACGCGATGCTCAACTCCCTCCCCGCGTCCTATTCGACACTCCGCACCATCCTCAACTCGTCTCAAGACACGCTCACGACCAACCTCGTTGTCTCGCAAGTCCTCAATGAGGAGAAGAGCCGCAAGGATCAGCTTGGCACCCAGTCGTGGTCACCACTCATTGTTAACAATAGCCCACCTAGGTAGCAAAACCATTGTGGAAGACGTGGCCACATCAAGTACAATGATAAAATGCCCACAAGGTTTGATAATGAAGAATCACTGAATTGTAATTGGACGTGGGCTCTTTGTCAATACAATATGAACAATCGTGGGGGTATTGTACATGGTTCTGAATTACAATTGGCCCACGTAGGGATGATAATAGCTGCGTTGTAGATGTTCGTGGGGGTATTGTACATCGTCCTGAATGACAATTGGCCCACGTAGGGATGATAATAACTGGATTGTCAATGTTCGTGGGGGTATTGTACATCGTCGTAGGGGCATTGTACATCGTCCTGAATGACAATTGGCCCACGTAGGGATGATAATAACTGGATTGTCGATGTTCGTGGGGGTATTGTACATCATCGTGGGGGTATTGTACATCGTCGTGGGGGTATTGTACATCGTCGTAGGGGTATTGTACATCGTCGTGGGGGTATTGTACATCGTCGTAGGGGCATTGTACATCGTCATGGGGGTATTGTACATCGTCCTGAATGACAATTGGCCCACGTAGGGATGATAATAACTGGATTGTCGATGTTCGTGGGGGTATTGTACATCGTCGTGGGGGTATTGTACATCGTCGTGGGGGTATTGTACATCGTCGTAGGGGCATTGTACATCGTCATGGGGGTATTGTACATCGTCCTGAATGACAATTGGCCCACGTAGGGATGATAATAACTGGATTGTCGATGTTCGTGGGGGTATTGTACATCGTCGTGGGGGTATTGTACATCATCGTGGGGGTATTGTACATCGTCGTAGGGGGATTGTACATCATCGTGGGGGTATTGTACATCGTCGTAGGGGCATTGTACATCGTCGTGGGGGTATTGTACATCGTCCTGAATGACAATTGGCCCACGTAGGGATGATAATAACTGGATTGTCAATGTTCGTGGGTGTTACAAATGTACGATAGGCGTCTTACGAACTGTACGATTTGGTATGGTCTCTACTTCTGTCTCTGTACTATACGAATATGGCGGACTCTAGGATTCTAGCTACGGTTCTTAAAGACAGGAATGGTCTCGTATTATCTAGGACTCTCTAGGACTTTCTATGCACAGTTACTGCTGCACAGTGCACAGTTACTTCCGCGCAGTGCACAGGCGCTTCTGCACAGTCCACAGCAGCACTGCCACAGTGTTACTAGGTTCGACTAGCGCTGACTACTACGCACCAGAAAGTCCATGTACACGCTAGAACATTCCGTCTACAGGCCTGCATACATGTATATAAGAGGCGACGCCATAGAGCGACCCTCAGCTTTCAGTCTCTTCGCGAAATACGACTTTGGTTGCTCGTTAACTCGCTCTCAACTGTAAACACTACTACGCGCTTATCTTCGACAAGCTAGGGCTAGTAGCTGAATAGATACAAGCTCTCTATTCATTGACGTCTTAAGGCTTGATAGTTTAAGAGTCACGCTCGAAAGCGTAACATTAGACTGAAAGCTTTAACCCTCCACTTGTTAAAAGTGCAGAGGCCTACGTCGGAAGACAACGACTACGAAACGCATCAGAACTCTCTCTTGCTCGTAACGTACAGAGAGACGATAGTCAATACGGAGGGAACTACACAACCCCCATTGCGACAATCACCCAGGGTACTAGGCGGAAGGAACAAAACACTGCCGAGCTTACCACCACTCGCGATCCCGGAGAATATAGTTGCTCTCCCAAGATCGCCAGGAGGATCCCCATTCCCCTTGATAAGAGGTTTTAGCTCGACAATCCCTTACGTAGAAAGTACCAGTTCGACATCGTCGGGTCGGAGCACTCGAGTATCGGAACAAGAACCCGCGTTTCAGAGAACAGACAAGTGGAGAGAATATAGGAATTCTCTGGCCATTCAGGCGGAATCAGGAGTAGCAATAGGCGTACCCATTCCAACCCGAGCGAGTCCAGGAACGGATAGTTCGGATCGATCGACTCCAGAAACTAGTGTTGAAGAAGCATCCTCAACGGCAGGGATATTCTATCGGAGAACACAGCTTCCGGTGCACGCGATCGATACACTTCGAGTTATAGCAGATAACTTGGAAGTACTAGGACAGGAAGACTTCACGAGGAGATATCACGCGACTCTCGAACGAGCCCATCGATACATAACTCAGGTCATCCAGACACTCGAATTTATTCCAAGACAAGCTGTTACGCCTCCAACGAGGGTACGGAACTTTGCGGGATATCTTCAGAACCAGATTGACTACCTGCGAGCAAAGGTCCTCAATCCGGAGAACTACGCAGATATAGACCTCGAAGAAAATCTTAGGAAATTTCGTAGTTGCCTCCGAGCTAGGGAACTACATCAGGCTTTCCTACGACAAGCACAACGTGTATGAGTTCAGCTGAACCATATAGTTGTTCAAGGTTATATCATCTCTACAACTCCGACAAAGCTCGGGACGTATACTATCGAGAAAGCGTAGACAAGTGGAATTTTTGCACCAACGAAAGGTGTCCACTTCGGTACAACACTAAGGAGGTTCCAAACGTCAAGCACGCATCGGCTTTAATCCTAACACACTCTTCACAAGAGCGGGATATTACTAACACCCACGGACGACAACCCGCGTTAGTCAAGAAGCCACTACTTGCTGGAAAAGCTACTGGTCGGATTAATAGTCCGAGAGTTGTGTCAGGATCGTTTCCGACTTCAAGAGTAGGAACCCCAAAACCTCAAGAATCCGAATCACCTAAGGAATCAGGTCCATCCTTCAAGGAGAAAGGAAAGGAGACCGAACCGCCTAAGGTAGAGGACTCGGACAAGGAGGACGAGCCTTTTCGGACGACGGTCGAAGCACCTGAACCGAAAATCGAAGAAACTATTCGGATTAAGGTCGTAGTACCTGCACCGAAAACAGAAGACACTCGGGTAGAGGCAGAAACACCTGAACCGAGAGAAGAGCATATTCAGACAGAGGTCGAGGAGACTAAATCTGAATTGGAGTATACTGGTCGCAGCGCAACCCCAGAATTTGTACGAAAATCAGTACCATCGTACATGTCGGGAACAGTGACAGGAGAGTCCATTTCTGGAGCCCATAGATATGCGTTCACTCCGCAAGGGCAAGGCTCAGAAGGAGAAAGATACGGGTCTTTATCAAGTGGACCAGCCCCTCGGGCAACGGCAATTTCTGGAGGAGTTATCAATCCTTCTGGAGGTGGAGGAGGAGGCGGACCAGGTAGGCCCGGAGGTCGGCCTGACCCTGAGCCTTCAGATCCCTACTCCCCAGGAGGAGGACCACCAGGACCAGACCCAGACCCGGAACCGCAAGAAGCTCCAGGAAATGCGCCGCAAGGACACGGAAAGGGCAAGATCAAGGACCCTGAGGTCTTCAACGGAGACCGAGACAAAACCAGGTCCTTCCTCAATCAACTGTTCCTGTTGTTCACGGCGCGACCCCACGACTTCGTTAATGATTACACGAAGGTGGCGACGGCCCTATCCTTCATGGAAGGGGACAATATAAACTACTGGAAGGACATCACAATTCAGCGAGCTGAAGAGGAAATTAGACCGGGAGTCTATCGAGGATTTGACTCTTGGCCGGTCTTCAAGAGGAATTTCCTACTCGCCTTTGCCCCAGTAGACGAGGTGGACGACTCTATGGTTAATCTCACGACGATACAGCTCAAGGACTACTCTTCAGTCGATGAGTTCAATGCGAGGTTCATGGATCTAGCTCTCAAGGGAAAAATTCTGGACCCAGCAGCGCAACTGGCCCTGTACAGGAATGCGCTTCCAGAATATTTACTGAAGAAGATATCCATGTCGTACCCTCCGCCGACGACCATTGAAGAGTGGATGACTAGGACTAAGGAGATCGACCATAGCTATCACCTTACGGAAAAGATTTTGGCTAATCGCAGAGGACGCAAGGCCAAAACCTTGAAGACTAGGAAGAACGTCAAGACGGTTAATATCGAGGACGACTCGCTCGATATTAACAAGCTCTCTGTCAAGGAGAGACAGGAGCTGCAAGACAAGGGACTATGCTTCCGGTGCAGGAAGCCGGGACATATTTCTAGAGACTGTCCTTCTAAACCTAAGAAGCCCGGCAAACCTGTCAGTCGGAAGGTACGACAGGTTACCGACGAGGACTTAGAGGACGAGTCTGAAGAAATCTCAGACGAAGAGGACGAAGAGGACGAAGAGGACAATATTTCTATTAACGCACTCAGGGCTACAGATTTTGAGACGGGTTTTTAGGCAGGCAAGCAGACTCGACGCCTGACTTGCCCAAGGAACTGCATGTAACTATTGTAACCAATACAGAGCGGAGACGCAGTGCTCTGCTGATACCCGGTTACATGCAGGTTCAGGACAAAGCCGTCGAAATCAAGGGACTCATCGACACTGGTGCGGACGCAGTGATCGTCAATAAAAAGATTGTGGACAAGTACAATCTTCCGACAGTCAGACTACCAAAGACTCTGACTTTCCGGAACGCGGACGATAGCGTTAATAGCATGGGAACCATTACCCATCGGGTGGAGGGGACATTTAATCTCCAAGGGAAGAAGCTCCCAACAAATTGGTATGTGGCTGACATTGGGCGGGACGATGTCCTATTTGGCATGCCATGGATCCGCAAGTACAATCCTAATATCGACTGGGAAAGTGGTCGCATTACTTTCAAGTCGGATATTATCAAGAAACAGCAGCAGATCCACAAATACCAATGCGAGCACGACCCACCTGAAGGGATGCTGTGGAACTTCCCAGTAAAACCTCTAAATCAAGACCTGGTCGTATCGTTCGTACGTGCTATACCGGACGAGGACGACGCAGACCCAGACTCCGAAAGGCTTACATTTAATCCTTCGAGGGCCATCGAGCTATGGTACCGCAAGAAGAAAATCCGAAAGATTAATAAGTCTACGGAGATCGCTATAGCAGCGAAGAAAGACCAGAAGGAGAAGACCCTAGACGAAATCCTACCTGATTTTGTAAAGGACTATCGACAGGTCTTTGAGAAAAAGGCAGCAAGTAGATTTCCGCCCTCGAGACCATGGGACCATGCTATCGAATTCAAGAAGGACTTCGACCATCATACCAAGGGGTCTTGGAGGAAAATCTACCCTCTGACCTATACGGAACGTATAGAACTCGACAAATTCATTGCGGAGAACCTTGAGAAGGGCTACATTCGAAAATCCAAGTCTCCACTAGCCTCGCCATTTTTCTTTGTCACCAAGAAAGATGGGAGTCTTCGACCTGTTCAAGACTACAGGGCTCTTAACGAGGGGACTATTAAAAACGCATATCCCTTGCCGCTCATCAGCGACATCATTGACCGGCTGAAGGGGGCCACAATATTCACCAAACTCGACGTGAGAGCAGGGTACAATAATGTGCGCATCAAGGAGGGCGATGAGTGGAAAGCTGCGTTTATAACACCCAGTGGATTGTTCGAACCAACAGTCATGTTTTTTGGTCTGTGCAATGCACCGGCCACATTCCAAAACATGATGAATGACCTCTTCCGAGACATGCTCCAGGAAGGATGGATGGTCATTTATATGGACGACATCCTGATATTCTCAGACAATGTCGAGGATCACCATGAGCGGACGCGAAGAGCTTTACAGCGACTTCAAGACAGTGATCTATTCCTCAAAGCGGAAAAATGCGAATTCGACAGACAAGAAGTCGAATTCCTAGGATCAATAATCCGACCGGGGGTAGTCGCTATGGATCCAGTAAAGCTAAAGGCAATTATCGAGTGGGAACCACCGAAAACAGTCAAGCAGGTTCAGGCATTTCTGGGGTTCGGTAATTTCTACCGACGGTTCATTCGGGATTATTCAAAGATAGTCCGACCCCTCACGGAATTAACCAAGAAGGACCAGCCTTTTCTGTGGACCCCTGATTGTCAGAAAGCATTCGACACACTCAAGAAGCGGTTTACTGAAGAACCGATCCTGCAAATCCCGGATCCGGAGAAACCATTTCAGATTGAGTGCGATGCTTCTAAAGTCGCAACAGGTGCTGTACTACGACAGCAAGGAGAGGACGGACTATGGCATCCTTGTGCCTATTTGTCCAAGTCCTTTACTCCTGCGGAACGGAACTATCAGATTTATGATAGGGAATTGTTGGCCATTGTTCGAGCCCTCGAAGCATGGCGGCATTTTTTGCAGGGTTCCCCACACCCTACAGAAATTCTATCAGATCACAAAAATCTGACCTACTTCCGTACGGCGCAGAAGCTAAATCGCAGGCAGGCACGATGGCATTTATTCCTCTCGGAGTTCAACATCGTAATCAAGCACCAACCCGGAAAATCCCTCACTCAAGCAGACGCCCTTTCTCGGAGATCAGGGCATGACGGGGGGGAAAATGACAACAAGGATGTCGTATTATTGGGACCAGAACTTTTTGCCAAAGCTGTCAACGTTGAGCTACAAGAGCGCATCCGCGATAGCAAGCTACGGGACAGCTCGGTAGTAGAGTACATTACCCTAAAAGGAAAGGCTATCAAACGCCCAGAGTTCGGCAAACCAGAAGATTGGTCCGACGATGACGGAATACTCCTGTACAAGAACAGGGTATATGTTCCACCAGATAATCAATTGTATCGTGATATAGTCAAGATGCATCACGACGCACCGATTATGGGACACCCAGGAGTCCAGAAAACCTACGATCTGGTTAAACGGGAATATATGTGGCCAGGCATGCGGAAATTCATTGTGCAATATGTCAAAGGTTGCGCCGCTTGCCAAACAAGCAAGGTCAATACGCATCCCATTAAACCAGGCTTAATTCCCATTCAACACAGTGGGGATACTAGGCCTTTCCGGACCATTACAATGGATTATATCACGGATCTACCAGAGTCGGATGGATTCAATGCCGTCCAAGTGGTAGTTGACCATGATGTATCCAAGGCAGCGGTATTTTCCCCTTGCACCAAGAATATTACGGCAGAAGGAGCCATGGATATTCTGCAAAGGGATGTATATCGCAGATTCGGACTACCTGCAAAGGTCATCTCGGATCGAGGGCCGCAATTCATATCCAAGGCATTCAAAGAACTACACAATAGCCTCGGAATTGAAACGGCACTCAGCACGGCCTACCATCCTCAGACAGATGGGGAAACGGAGCGAGTAAATCAAGAACTCGACTTAGCACTTCGGCTCTACTGTGCTAACAATCCGGAGAACTGGGCCAAACTGCTGCCTCAATTCGAATTCGCGCACAATCAGCGGACACACTCTGTCACGGGAAAATCCCCGTTTGAGCTACTCTACGGGTTTCAGCCAGAGGCCGTTGGGACAGTCCGAACCACCCCAAAGCATCCAAGTACGGAGCAGAGGCTTCAAAGTCTTCAGGAAGCCAGGGAGAATACAATAGCGGCGCATGCGCAGGCCGCCGCAGCTATGTCAAGAAGGCTCCCCGCTGCGCAAGTTCCGCTGAAGCTCGGAGACAAGGTTCTTCTCGATACAAAGAACCTCAGGCTTCCATATGTCTCCAGGAAGTTGATTCCAAAACGAGTGGGACCGTTCACCATCGTCAAGGTCTTGGGACCGGTTACATTTAAGTTAAAGCTTCCGGAGAAATGGAAGATACACCCCGTCTTCCACGCAGCGCTACTTACCCCGTACCACACAACTAAGGAGCACGGACCAGACTATGTCCGACCTCCACCGATTCCCACTCCTGAATCAACTGAAGGAGAGGAATGGGAGGTAGAAGCAATTCTGAGCCACCGCACTAGAGGTACCCAAAAGCAGTATCTAGTGGCTTGGAAGGGCTGGCCCGCATCGGAAAATTCTTGGGAACCAGAAAGACATCTCAAGAACGCGCAGTCGATCTTGCGCAACTATAAGAAGAGGCACAAGTTGTCGTGAAAGACTCAACCCACTCCTCACCCAATATCTCTTCGAATTTTCTGAACAAATTTCTCCTCTATTCACTATGGTCTACACCAACACTCGTCTTACTGGTCGTCGTTTCTCTGAGGCGACTCGTCGCAACATTCCCCGTCCCCCCAACTTCATTAGGGAACGGCGCACTGTTTTCTACAACCATCTTCCCCGACACACCGTCTCGTGCAACGACGAGGGCACCCTCGCCGATCGTGTCGGCTGGGTCATCGTGCACCCCGACCTCTACAGCCATGTCGAGGCCCGTATTGCCCATCTTCCTGAGGTCAAGGACCTCATCGACGTCTACCGCGCTCTCGCCAGGGCCGCCCCCTCTTACTCTGTTCTCATCAAACACAACCAGAGAACGTCGGCGCCCAAGTCCGAGAAGAAGAAGGTAGTTCAAGTTGCGAGCGAGGCCTATCAGGCAGTGGTTCAAGCGGCAGAGAAAGTAATTTCTATGCTCGCTAACCCTCAGGTCGCGGGAGCACTCTCGGACCTGATGCCCCTGCGTAACCAACACGGTACGCATAGTTGGGGGCATGTCTTTTGGCCGCAACGCCTCGATGACTACCCGCAAGCTATCGAGGTCGATTCTTCGGATGAGGAAGAAGACGAGGACGAGGTACGCTCGGATGGTGGATGGTCCATTCCCTCGACTGACCCTTGGAAGGTTTCCACTCCTGATCCTGAGGAGGAAGCCATCAAATGGGGTCCGACTTCAGTTGAGGGGTCGACCCCGACCCTATCCTCCTCAAGTTCTGACTCCTCCTATTCGGAAGTCGAGTCTTTCGACTTACTCCCTGAGCTCGAACAACTAGAGCTTAGCACGATCGACGAGCTCTCGGAAGAGGAGTTCCACGAAGCCCTGAAAGTCGCAGTAAGGGCCCCTTCCCCGCCTCCTCCTCCCCCGACTACGATCACCAAGCACGTCGAGGAACCCCATGGACGATGCGGTTTCTTTCGTGGAACCGGAGAAGATCGATTCGGATACATCAACTCTCGAGGCGACATTTTCATGGTCCCCAACAGTTCCTTCGGCATCTCTGACGTTCGGATCATGGTCGCATACCATCTCCGATGGCCGGAAGCTTCAGTCAGGACCACCCAAGCCGCCTCCCTACTCATCGACGATGTCATCGCCCGGCGTGGAAATTACCCCGCCTTCAAGGTCGACGCTGAACGCATCGCGACTACTTATCGCGAGGCTTTAGGCATGTCGGCGGCAGAGACTGCTCAATGGGACTGCATTCGAGCAGTAGGTAGCGATGCGGAGCTCGTCCAGATCTCCCTGGATGTCTTCCGTCCTGAGGTCGTCGAGAGAAACAATGCTATCGTTCACCTCTAAGGTCGAGGACGACCTTCAGCGGAGGGGGAGCTGATGTTACGAATGTACAATAGGTATTGCGACGTCTCGACGAACTGGTAACGGTTTCTAGTACTTACTCTGTACGATACAAGTATGGTAGGCTCTGGGACTCCAGCTACGATTGTATATGGCGGATTCTATGGAACAGTCTCGTATTATCTAGGATGCTCTAGGACTTTCCATGCACAGTTACTTCTGCACAGTGCACAGTCGCTTCCGCGCAGTGCACAGCAGCACTGCCACAGTGTTACTAGGTTCGACTAGCGCTGACTACTACGCACCAGAAAGTCCTTGTATACGCTAGAACGTTCCGTCTACAGGCTGGTATACATGTATATAAGAGGCGACGCCATAGAGCGACCCTCAGCTTTCAGTCTCTTCGCGAAATACGACTTTGGTTGCTCGTTAACTCGCTTTCAACTGTAAATACTACTACGCGCTTATCTTCGACAAGCTAGGGCTAGTAGCTGAATAGATACAAGCTCTCTATTCATTGACGTCTTAAGGCTTGATAGTTTAAGAGTCACGCTCGAAAGCGTAACAGCACTCATCTTACTGGTCGCCGCTTCTCTGAGGCTTCCAGACGCAACATTCCCCGTCCCCCCAACTTCATCCGCGAACGGAGGACGGTTTTCTACAACCACCTCCCTCGACACACTGTCTCGGCCAACGACGAAGGCACCCTCGCCGACCGCATCGGCTGGGTCATTGTCCACCCCGACCTCTACAGTCACGTAGAGGCTCGAATTTCTCATCTCCCTGAGGTCAAGGACCTCATCGACGTCTACCGCTCTCTCGCCAGGGCTGCTCCGTCCTACGGAGTTCTCGTCAACTATAACAAGAGGACGTCGGCGCCCAAGTCGGAGAAGAAGAAGGTCGATCAGGTTGCGAACGAGGCTTACCAGGCGGTGATCCAAGGAGCAGAGAAGGTACTCTCGATGCTCGCTAACCCCCAGATCGCGGGGGCTCTCTCGGATCTCATGCCCCTCCGCAACCAACACGGTACTCATAACTGGGGACATATTTTCTGGCCGCAACGTCTCGATGACTACCCGGAGTCTATCGAGGTAGATGAGGATGAAGACGCGGACGTGAGTTCAGTCGGAGGATGGTCAGTTCCCTCAACTGACCCATGGAAGATTGCTACTCCAGACCCCGAGGAAGAAGCCGTCAAGTGGGGACAAACCTCTGAGGAGTCCACCCCCTCTTTGGTTTCATCTCGCTCGGATTCACCTTACTCCGAGGTGGAATCGTTCGACCTTCTCCCGGAGCTTGAGCATCTCGAGCTCAGTACGGTTGACGAGGTCGACGAGCTCCTTGAGGAGGAGTTCCACGAAGCCCTGAAGGTCGCGGTTAGGGCACCCTCTCCTCCTCCTCCCCCACCAGCGACTCTCACTAAGAACGCTGAAGAACCTCGCGGACGCTGCGGTTTCTTTCGAGGAACCGGAGAAGATCGACTTGGCTATGTCAATTCCAACGGCGACATCTTCGTGGTCCCCAACAATCCTTTCGGCATCTCCGTCACTCGGATCATGGTCGCATACCATCTGCGATGGCCGGAAGCTTCTGTCAGAACCACAATGGCAGCCTCTCTCCTTATCGACGATGTCATTGCTCGTCGAGGAAATTTCCCTGCCTTCAAGATCGAGGCCGAACGCACCCCGACGACTTATCGCCAGGCTATAGGCATGTCGGCGGCGGAATCGGCGCAGTGGGATTGTATTCGGGCAGTAGGTAACGTGTCTGACCTCGTCCAGATCTCTTTGGACGTCTTCCGTCCTGAGGTCGTCGAGCGTAACCAGAACATTATCGTGCATGCCTAAGGTCGAGGACGACCTTCAGCGGAGGGGGAGCTAATGTTACAAATGTACGATAGGCGTCTTACGAACTGTACGATTTGGTATGGTCTCTACTTCTGTCTCTGTACTATACGAATATGGCGGACTCTAGGATTCTAGCTACGGTTCTTAAAGACAGGAATGGTCTCGTATTATCTAGGACTCTCTAGGACTTTCTATGCACAGTTACTGCTGCACAGTGCACAGTTACTTCCGCGCAGTGCACAGGCGCTTCTGCACAGTCCACAGCAGCACTGCCACAGTGTTACTAGGTTCGACTAGCGCTGACTACTACGCACCAGAAAGTCCATGTACACGCTAGAACATTCCGTCTACAGGCCTGCATACATGTATATAAGAGGCGACGCCATAGAGCGACCCTCAGCTTTCAGTCTCTTCGCGAAATACGACTTTGGTTGCTCGTTAACTCGCTCTCAACTGTAAACACTACTACGCGCTTATCTTCGACAAGCTAGGGCTAGTAGCTGAATAGATACAAGCTCTCTATTCATTGACGTCTTAAGGCTTGATAGTTTAAGAGTCACGCTCGAAAGCGTAACAGTGGGGGTATTGTACATCGTCGTAGGGGCATTGTACATCGTCCTGAATGACAATTGGCCCACGTAGGGATGATAATAACTGGATTGTCGATGTTCGTGGGGGTATTGTACATCGTCGTGGGGGTATTGTACATCGTCGTAGGGGGATTGTACATCATCGTGGGGGTATTGTACATCGTCGTAGGGGCATTGTACATCGTCGTAGGGGCATTGTACATCGTCCTGAATGACAATTGGCCCACGTAGGGATGATAATAACTGGATTGTCGATGTTCGTGGGGGTATTGTACATCGTCGTGGGGGTATTGTACATCGTCGTAGGGGGATTGTACATCATCGTGGGGGCATTATCAATGATCATGATTTACAAAATGCCCACGTAGGGATGATAATAACTGGATTGTCGATGTTCGTGGGGGTTATTGTACATCGTCGTACAGACATTGTACATCATTGTGGGGGTATTGTACATTGTCGTACAGGCATATTCAACACCTTCCTGCCACTCCTTCTCTAGGGCCACATTGGGGCACCCTGTTGGGCTAAATCTATATATAACATATATGTATTTGCTTTAACACATATATCTGTTTATAGCAACACATTTGGGCAGGGAAAGTAGCCTAAAAATGCGACCCTAGGGTAGGGGCCATCAGGAGGGGACCAGTGCAGGGTGCGTAGCATGGCTCCCTCTGGGTCAATTTCTATGAACAATATATCATTGGAAAGGTGCTTGAAAGGGCTTTCCAACGCATATTATTGCATGAGGAATAATGCAGTATTGGTAGAGATATGGACCATCGCATTTTCGCCCAAAATGGCCATTTTGGTTCCTTGATTGCTTGGCAACCAGGCATTCCCTCATGCTCCCCTTGGTACCGTTGGATTCGCGTTTTTAAGGGCTATCTAATGGTAGTAAATACATGGTATTCTGACCACATGCATTGTCACCCTCCTCCTGCCCCTCCCCCACTTTACCACCTCATAGCTCTTGCAGTTCTTTGTCTTTCTCGGTAATCTCTTTTGATCCTTGTAGTATACATAGAGAACTATGTATTTACCGCTTTTTACACCCTAATATGGCCTACTCCCAATGGAATTCATGTAGGTGCATTTTCGCACTTTTCAGATTCTTCCCTCCATATCTCTGCACCCAGAGCAGATATTGACTTCGTTTTTTTTGCATTTTGTGCCTATAAACCTCTGCTATTGGGCTGTGGAAGCTCATCCTTATCGAATGCAGTGATCAGAATTGAGCTCCTTATCAGCTGGGGGAGGCAGATCCTGTTTGGGTTTACATCCAGCGAAATATTTTCTAATCAGATGGCACATTCATATTCTACTCGTCTATACCTACCTGGCACAACAAGAATCATGGGATTTGGTGAAGAACTGAGTGAGCTACAGGAAATGGACCTCCTAGACACCCAAAGTTGCAGGATGTGCAGTTGCACTGCTCCGGAAATGCATGCAGTGCATTGCTGAACAGGCAGCATTTGGTGCCTCTGAGCCATATCTCTGCAACTACTCATCCAAATCTCATGATTCTTGTTGTGCCAGGTAGGTATAGACGAGTAGAATATGAATGTGCCATCTGATTAGAAAATATTTCGCTGGATGTAAACCAAAACAGGATCTGCCTCCCCCAGCTGATAAGGAGCTCAATTCTGATCACTGCATTCGATAAGGATGAGCTTCCACAGCCCAATAGCAGAGGTTTATAGGCACAAAATGCAAAAAAAACGAAGTCAATATCTGCTCTGGGTGCAGAGATATGGAGGGAAGAATCTGAAAAGTGCGAAAATGCACCTACATGAATTCCATTGGGAGTAGGCCATATTAGGGTGTAAAAAGCGGTAAATACATAGTTCTCTATGTATACTACAAGGATCAAAAGAGATTACCGAGAAAGACAAAGAACTGCAAGAGCTATGAGGTGGTAAAGTGGGGGAGGGGCAGGAGGAGGGTGACAATGCATGTGGTCAGAATACCATGTATTTACTACCATTAGATAGCCCTTAAAAACGCGAATCCAACGGTACCAAGGGGAGCATGAGGGAATGCCTGGTTGCCAAGCAATCAAGGAACCAAAATGGCCATTTTGGGCGAAAATGCGATGGTCCATATCTCTACCAATACTGCATTATTCCTCATGCAATAATATGCGTTGGAAAGCCCTTTCAAGCACCTTTCCAATGATATATTGTTCATAGAAATTGACCCAGAGGGAGCCATGCTACGCACCCTGCACTGGTCCCCTCCTGATGGCCCCTACCCTAGGGTCGCATTTTTAGGCTACTTTCCCTGCCCAAATGTGTTGCTATAAACAGATATATGTGTTAAAGCAAATACATATATGTTATATATAGATTTTGTTGTAGTGTAGGCGTCTCGTACGAAGCCTGGCGCTTAACGTCGGAGCTTGAACCTTAAACCTTCGTCTGGTACACGAACATCGCATGTATCTACGTTTTTTCTCGAGCCACAATCTACCCGTTCTCGCTCCCGCGTCGCTCCTCGTTCAACAGGTTATGAGCCCTGCTCTCGCCTAACTTCCTGCTTCGCGTCACTCTCTGCATTTCCACTATGTCAAACGTCAATGCGCTACTCGCGTCCGTGCCCAAACTCGATGGACAGAACTACCACGACTGGAAGTTCAACATGTCCATGGTTCTACGCCGCTCAGGCTGCTGGACTGTTGTCAATGGGACAGACACGCGTCCTGCGAACCCCTCGGAGTCCATAGCTTGGGATAAGCTCTCAGAGGAAGGCCTCACCGCCATCGGTCTTGCCGTAGACCAGACACAGGTGCAGTACATCCGCGATTGTACCACCGGCCCCGCTGCCTGGAAGGCCCTCGAGGACATCTATGAGCGTCACAGTCGCGCCAATCGCATCATGCTCAAGCGCCAACTCTACACATTTGTCCACAACACCGAGCGCCCCATCATCGAGTATGTTGCCGGTATCACCACTCTCGTTGCACGCCTCAAAAGCATTGGCATCACCCTCTCGGATGAAGACATAGTCGACATTCTGATATTCGCCCTGCATCCATCTTTCCATCCCGCTGCCACGACCCTTATGCATCAAGAGAACCTATCCGTTTCCACTGTTGCTGCCGCCCTTGTCGATGCTGAGGAGCAACTCAACAAGGACCGTGATCCCTCTACGACCTCTGCCTTCGTTGCCCGCACCCGTCAAGCACCTGGAGCCCCCCGTTCCCCCGTCATCTGCCACCGCTGTCAGGCCCCCGGCCACATCGCTCGCTACTGCCGTGCTACCGAGCCCGTGCCATCAGACACTGCGGACACTGCAAAACTGGACCTCCCACTACATGCGAAGACTATCCGTGTTAATGATGACGTTATCAGGCTTTTCTAGAGTTAGATGTGCGTTTTTATTGCTTATTTACGTGTTCTGAGTTTGCGAGACTGGAGGAGTGCGACAAGTACGAGCTGGGATGCTTGGAGGGTCGACTCGATGCTGGTGTAGCGGCTTATGTGTGCGTGTTTACTGTGTGTTTTGTGCTTTTTCTGTATCATTTGCCGTTTTCAGTGGGCGCAGTCTTTATTTCTTGTGCTTCGTACCTCGCCGAGTGGGCGTGTTGTAGTGTAGGCGTCTCGTACGAAGCCTGGCGCTTAACGTCGGAGCTTGAACCTTAAACCTTCGTCTGGTACACGAACATCGCATGTATCTACGCTTTTTCTCGAGCCACAATCTACCCGTTCTCGCTCCCGCGTCGCTCCTCGTTCAACAGATTTAGCCCAACAGGGTGCCCCAATGTGGCCCTAGAGAAGGAGTGGCAGGAAGGTGTTGAATATGCCTGTACGACAATGTACAATACCCCCACAATGATGTACAATGTCTGTACGACGATGTACAATAACCCCCACGAACATCGACAATCCAGTTATTATCATCCCTACGTGGGCATTTTGTAAATCATGATCATTGATAATGCCCCCACGATGATGTACAATCCCCCTACGACGATGTACAATACCCCCACGACGATGTACAATACCCCCACGAACATCGACAATCCAGTTATTATCATCCCTACGTGGGCCAATTGTCATTCAGGACGATGTACAATACCCCCATGACGATGTACAATGCCCCTACGACGATGTACAATACCCCCACGACGATGTACAATACCCCTACGACGATGTACAATACCCCCACGACGATGTACAATACCCCCACGATGATGTACAATACCCCCACGAACATCGACAATCCAGTTATTATCATCCCTACGTGGGCCAATTGTCATTCAGGACGATGTACAATGCCCCTACGACGATGTACAATGCCCCTACGACGATGTACAATACCCCCACGATGATGTACAATCCCCCTACGACGATGTACAATACCCCCACGATGATGTACAATACCCCCACGACGATGTACAATACCCCCACGAACATCGACAATCCAGTTATTATCATCCCTACGTGGGCCAATTGTCATTCAGGACGATGTACAATACCCCCATGACGATGTACAATGCCCCTACGACGATGTACAATACCCCCACGACGATGTACAATACCCCTACGACGATGTACAATACCCCCACGACGATGTACAATACCCCCACGATGATGTACAATACCCCCACGAACATCGACAATCCAGTTATTATCATCCCTACGTGGGCCAATTGTCATTCAGGACGATGTACAATGCCCCTACGACGATGTACAATACCCCCACGACCATCGACAATCCAGCTATTATCATCCCTACGTGGGCCAATTGTCATTCAGGACGATGTACAATACCCCCATGACAATGTACAATGCCCCTACGACGATGTACAATACCCCCACGACGATGTACAATACCCCCACGACGATGTACAATACCCCCACGAACATCGACAATCCAGTTATTATCATCCCTACGTGGGCCAATTGTCATTCAGGACGATGTACAATACCCCTACGACGATGTACAATACCCCCACGACGATGTACAATACCCCCACGACGATGTACAATAACCCCCACGAACATCGACAATCCAGTTATTATCATCCCTACGTGGGCCAATTGTCATTCAGGACGATGTACAATACCCCCACGACGATGTACAATACCCCCACGACGATGTACAATACCCCCCACGAACATCGACAATCCAGTTATTATCATCCCTACGTGGGCCAATTGTCATTCAGGACGATGTACAATACCCCCACGACGATGTACAATACCCCCACGACGATGTACAATACCCCCACGACCATCGACAATCCAGCTATTATCATCCCTACGTGGGCCAATTGTCATTCAGGACGATGTACAATACCCCCATGACGATGTACAATGCCCCTACGACGATGTACAATACCCCCACGACGATGTACAATACCCCCACGACGATGTACAATACCCCCACGAACATCGACAATCCAGTTATTATCATCCCTACGTGGGCCAATTGTCATTCAGGACGATGTACAATACCCCTACGACGATGTACAATACCCCCACGACGATGTACAATACCCCCACGACGATGTACAATACCCCCACGAACATCGACAATCCAGTTATTATCATCCCTACGTGGGCCAATTGTCATTCAGGACGATGTACAATGCCCCTACGACGATGTACAATACCCCCACGAACATTGACAATCCAGTTATTATCATCCCTACGTGGGCCAATTGTCATTCAGGACGATGTACAATACCCCCACGAACATCTACAACGCAGCTATTATCATCCCTACGTGGGCCAATTGTAATTCAGAACCATGTACAATACCCCCACGATTGTTCATATTGTATTGACAAAGAGCCCACGTCCAATTACAATTCAGTGATTCTTCATTATCAAACCTTGTGGGCATTTTATCATTGTACTTGATGTGGCCACGTCTTCCACAATGGTTTTGCTACCTAGGTGGGCTATTGTTAACAATGAGTGGTGACCACGACTGTGCACCTCTGCCTTTAGGCTTGTCGTCGCGAGCACCTTGACAGGAATACGACGTTTGTGGCCGTCGCTATAGCACTTGGTTTCGAAGACTTGTCCAGAGCAGCCAGGTTTCGTGCATTTGCCATGTACAGGGAGACTGTTGAGTTCGCCAGGATGATGGCAGTCCCAGCACATGTCGCAGACAGCGTAGTACGTGATATGTTCGTCCGGATCCAAGCCAAGTCGACGTTCAGCAGTGCGGAGGGTGCGAGCCATGTGATCAAGGCCAGGGATGTCGTAGCTAGCGTCTTCAGAGACCCCTACGAGGGTAGCGTGTGCAGACTCAAGCATATACTGAGCCAGGTCGTGTGTAGCCCCATGGAAAGCAGCAGCTATAAATGCTTGAACATACGCTCGTCGTACCAGGGGATGTTCATGCAAGGCGGGCGCAACCCTTCGTGCATCCCGCGCGGGCTCGCGATCAGGCTCTTCAGCATAGAGTGTCTCGCGATGTGCATACAGTGGATCGTCTTCATTGACGTCGAAGAATTCGTCGTCAGAGCTATCAGAGGCAGGGGAAGTAGGGCGCAGTTCCGAGACAGCGAAGCCTTGTAGATCGCTCTCAGTATCAGAGCTGCTAGAGCTACTCATGTTGTTGTCGTCGTCGTCGTCACCAGGAGCATGATTGCCAGGGGCATTCACTTCGAAGGGAACATCCAATCGCGGGCAACCCAAGTCGTCGCCTGAGTCGTCGCCTGAGTCGTCGCCCGAGTCGTCGCCCGAGTCGTCGCCCGAGTCGTCGTCCACAGAGGCCAGGGGTCGAACAGCAAGAGTGTCACAAGCCAAGTCACCAGGTCGAGTCGCTACATAGCCAGAGCTCTCGACGGAGCCCATGCGGCTGTCCGAGTGGGTCCTCGCTAAGTCTTCAGGGTGTTCTGCAGCAGGCGTAGGGGGTACAGGAGCGCGAAGGGCAGCATCCCGTGTCTTTCGCTCTCTCTTCCGGTGCGCGTTGGTAGTCGGCAGTGTCTGCTTCTGTCGGGGGTCGCTCCGACATACGTTGCAAGGACAAACGTAGCGGCGCTGAGCAGGCGGCGGCAGGGGCATGGCAGCAGATGATGAAGAAACAGTCGTGGTCACCACGGATTGTTAACAACTGCCCACGTAGGTGGGGAAATTCTCGTGGAAGACCTGCCAACTCGATATACAAATACAAATGGCCCACCTCATTGAGAATCAATGACACTATGGATTTTCAATGGGAGTGGGGCTTTTGTAGTAGTGTATTAACAATTGTGCCACATTTGTAAATGAGATGCATAAATAATGCCCCCACGTATGATACACAATAGCTGGATCGTACATGGACGTGGGTGGTTTGTATATCCCTGCAATACACAATCCACCCACGTCCAATGTACAATAGCTGAATTGTAGATGGACGTGGGTGATTTGTAGATGCCTCTGATATACAATCTGCCCACGTCTGATGTACAAAAGCTGGATTGTAGATGAACGTGGGCAGTTTGTAGATGTCAATAGCTGGATTGTAGATGGACGTGGGTGCTTTGTACATGCCTCTGATATACAATCTGCCCACATCTGATGTACAATAGCTGGATCGTACATGGACGTGGGCGGTTTGTATATCCCTGTGATACACAATCCACCCACGTCCAATGTACAATAGCTGAATTGTAGATGGACGTGGGTGATTTGTAGATGCCTCTGATATACAATCTGCCCACGTCTGATGTACAAAAGCTGGATTGTAGATGGACGTGGGCGGTTTGTGGATGTCAATGGCTGGATTGTAGATGGACGTGGGTGATTTGTACATGCCTCTGATATACAATCTGCCCACGTTTAGCTTGATTGTAGATGGACGTGGCAGTTTTGTACATGCCTCTGATATACAATCAGCCCACGTCTGATATACAATAGCTGGATTGTATATGAACGTGGCAGTATTGTATATGAACGTGGCAGTATTGTATATGAACGTGGCAGTTTTGTATATGAACGTGGCTGGATTGTAGATGAACGTGGGTGATTTGTACATGCCTCTGATATACAATCTGCCCACGTTTAGCTTGATTGTAGATGGACGTGGCAGTTTTGTAAATGCCTCTGATATACAATCAGCCCACGTCTGATATACAATCAGCCCACGTCTGATATACAATAGCTGGATTGTATATGAACGTGGCAGTTTTGTATATGAACGTGGCAGTATTGTATATGCCTCTGATATACAATCTGCCCACATTTAACTTGATTGTATATGGACGTGGCAGTTTTGTACATGCCTCTGATATACAATCAGCCCACGTCTGATCTACAATAGCTGAATTGTATATGAACGTGGCAGTTTTGTACATGCCTCTGATATACAATCTGCCCACATTTAGCTGGATTGTATATGGACGTGGCCACTTTGTAGATGCCACTTTTGTATTACAACTACTATCTGGGCACTTTCTAGCGCTTTTTGGGCTCCTATTTGGGCGCTTCTTCAACGCTTTTGGGCGCTTTTTTGGCTGTTATCTGGGCGCTTTTTTGGCTGTTATCTGGGTGCTTTGTGGGTTGTTATCTGGGCGCTTTTTTGGCTGTTATCTGGGCGCTTTTTGGGTTCCTATTTGGGCGCTTTTTGGGCGCTTTTTTGCGTCCAAATAGGGCAGGCATATTCAACACCTTCCTGCCCTCCTCTTCTGGGGCCCTATTAGGGCACCCTGTTGGGCCAAAAATATACATAGCATGTATGTATATGCCATAGTACATCTCTGTGTGCATAGTGATGCAATAGTGCAGGGAAAATAACCAAAAAATGCGACCCTAGGCCAAGGGCCACCAGGAGGGGACCACTGCAGGGTGGCTGGCCTGGCTTCCTCTGGTCCAATTTCTGTGAGTAATATATCATTGGAGAGGTGCTTGAAAGGGCTTTTCAACGCATATTTTTGCAGGAGGAACCATGCAAAATTGGTAGAAATATGGATCATCGCATTTTCGCCAAAAATGGCCATTTTGTTTCCTTGATTGCTCAGCACACAGGTGTCCCCTCATGTTTCCCTTGGTACCGTTCAATTCGCGTTTTCAAGGGCTTTCTAACAGTAGTACATACATGGCATTCTGACCACATGCATTGACATCCTTCTCCTGCCCCTCCCTCACTTTACCACCTCATAGCTCCTGCAGTTCTTTGTCTTTCTCTGTGAAGTCTTTTGATATCTGTAGTATACATACAGAACTATGTATTTATTGCTTTTTACGCCCTAATATGGCCTATCCCCAATGGAATCCATCTAGGTGCATTTTCGCACTTTTCAGATTCTCCCCTCCATATCTCTGCACCCAGAGCAGCTATTGCCTTTGTTCTTTTCGCATTTTGTGCCTGGACATTGCTACTACATGTCTGTAGAAGCTCATTTTTATCGAATGCAGCGATCAGAATTGAGCTCCTTATCAGCTGTGGCAGGCAGATCCTGTTTTGGCTTACATTCAGGGCATTATTTTCTGATCAGATAGCACATTCATATTCTACTCGTCTATAGCTACCTGTAACAACAAGAATCATGGGATTTGGAGGAGTGGTTGCAGAGATATGGCCCAGAGGCACCAAATGCTGCCTGTTCAGCAATGCACTGCATGCATTTCCGGAGCAGTGCAACTGCACACACTGCAACTTTGGGTGTCCAGGAGGTCCATTCACTGTAGCTCACTCAATTCTTCACCAAATCCCATGATTCTTGTTGTTACAGGTAGCTATAGACGAGTAGAATATGAATGTGCTATCTGATCAGAAAATAATGCCCTGAATGTAAGCCAAAACAGGATCTGCCTGCCACAGCTGATAAGGAGCTCAATTCTGATCGCTGCATTCGATAAAAATGAGCTTCTACAGACATGTAGTAGCAATGTCCAGGCACAAAATGCGAAAAGAACAAAGGCAATAGCTGCTCTGGGTGCAGAGATATGGAGGGGAGAATCTGAAAAGTGCGAAAATGCACCTAGATGGATTCCATTGGGGATAGGCCATATTAGGGCGTAAAAAGCAATAAATACATAGTTCTGTATGTATACTACAGATATCAAAAGACTTCACAGAGAAAGACAAAGAACTGCAGGAGCTATGAGGTGGTAAAGTGAGGGAGGGGCAGGAGAAGGATGTCAATGCATGTGGTCAGAATGCCATGTATGTACTACTGTTAGAAAGCCCTTGAAAACGCGAATTGAACGGTACCAAGGGAAACATGAGGGGACACCTGTGTGCTGAGCAATCAAGGAAACAAAATGGCCATTTTTGGCGAAAATGCGATGATCCATATTTCTACCAATTTTGCATGGTTCCTCCTGCAAAAATATGCGTTGAAAAGCCCTTTCAAGCACCTCTCCAATGATATATTACTCACAGAAATTGGACCAGAGGAAGCCAGGCCAGCCACCCTGCAGTGGTCCCCTCCTGGTGGCCCTTGGCCTAGGGTCGCATTTTTTGGTTATTTTCCCTGCACTATTGCATCACTATGCACACAGAGATGTACTATGGCATATACATACATGCTATGTATATTTTTGGCCCAACAGGGTGCCCTAATAGGGCCCCAGAAGAGGAGGGCAGGAAGGTGTTGAATATGCCTGCCCTATTTGGACGCAAAAAAGCGCCCAAAAAGCGCCCAAATAGGAACCCAAAAAGCGCCCAGATAACAGCCAAAAAAGCGCCCAGATAACAACCCACAAAGCACCCAGATAACAGCCAAAAAAGCGCCCAGATAACAGCCAAAAAAGCGCCCAAAAGCGTTGAAGAAGCGCCCAAATAGGAGCCCAAAAAGCGCTAGAAAGTGCCCAGATAGTAGTTGTAATACAAAAGTGGCATCTACAAAGTGGCCACGTCCATATACAATCCAGCTAAATGTGGGCAGATTGTATATCAGAGGCATGTACAAAACTGCCACGTTCATATACAATTCAGCTATTGTAGATCAGACGTGGGCTGATTGTATATCAGAGGCATGTACAAAACTGCCACGTCCATATACAATCAAGTTAAATGTGGGCAGATTGTATATCAGAGGCATATACAATACTGCCACGTTCATATACAAAACTGCCACGTTCATATACAATCCAGCTATTGTATATCAGACGTGGGCTGATTGTATATCAGACGTGGGCTGATTGTATATCAGAGGCATTTACAAAACTGCCACGTCCATCTACAATCAAGCTAAACGTGGGCAGATTGTATATCAGAGGCATGTACAAATCACCCACGTTCATCTACAATCCAGCCACGTTCATATACAAAACTGCCACGTTCATATACAATACTGCCACGTTCATATACAATACTGCCACGTTCATATACAATCCAGCTATTGTATATCAGACGTGGGCTGATTGTATATCAGAGGCATGTACAAAACTGCCACGTCCATCTACAATCAAGCTAAACGTGGGCAGATTGTATATCAGAGGCATGTACAAATCACCCACGTCCATCTACAATCCAGCCATTGACATCCACAAACCGCCCACGTCCATCTACAATCCAGCTTTTGTACATCAGACGTGGGCAGATTGTATATCAGAGGCATCTACAAATCACCCACGTCCATCTACAATTCAGCTATTGTACATTGGACGTGGGTGGATTGTGTATCACAGGGATATACAAACCGCCCACGTCCATGTACGATCCAGCTATTGTACATCAGATGTGGGCAGATTGTATATCAGAGGCATGTACAAAGCACCCACGTCCATCTACAATCCAGCTATTGACATCTACAAACTGCCCACGTTCATCTACAATCCAGCTTTTGTACATCAGACGTGGGCAGATTGTATATCAGAGGCATCTACAAATCACCCACGTCCATCTACAATTCAGCTATTGTACATTGGACGTGGGTGGATTGTGTATTGCAGGGATATACAAACCACCCACGTCCATGTACGATCCAGCTATTGTGTATCATACGTGGGGGCATTATTTATGCATCTCATTTACAAATGTGGCACAATTGTTAATACACTACTACAAAAGCCCCACTCCCATTGAAAATCCATAGTGTCATTGATTCTCAATGAGGTGGGCCATTTGTATTTGTATATCGAGTTGGCAGGTCTTCCACGAGAATTTCCCCACCTACGTGGGCAGTTGTTAACAATCTGTGGTGACCACTAGTGGAAGAAAATGTATATTGTGTGCAGGGCAACACGCAAGACGGGGACGTAGGTGAGTGTATGCAGTCAAGAAGGTTACTGTCACTGATGACTTCAGACGCGAGATCCTCGCGACGGACGCGCTACGCGTAGGACACGTGACCGTCTCCAATGTTTGCGGCGCGCAAACATAGACCAAAGATCGGCTCGTACAAAGATGGTGAAAACATGGACCCAAAGATCGACATTGCCTCACATATCTTCAGAAAATAATTCTCATAACGCCCAGTGTTCCCTCTCCACTCCATGTTCACCTCTTTCCCCTCAACCTCAGGCTTAGTTGTTTGCCATCCATCTGCGCGCGCGCCCACCCATGGTGTCCTCTACACCACCAAGCCAGGTCGAAGGTATGTGCATATAACAAGAGGTGAGTATACACATGCATGCATACAACAACAAGTAAGCGCATACATGCATGCATACAACGAGGTAAGCGCATATATGCATGCATACAACGAGGTAAGCGCATATATGCACGCCTACAACAACAGGTAAGCGCATATATGCATGCACACCATGGCGTGAATTGGTAAGCACGGCATCCTGAGCACAATGGCCGGGTATGCGCTCGCGCTCGCGCTCCCACATGGGAAGATCGACATCGCGCACGCCGCACGCGCCGCAGGCTATCCAGTACATCGGCGGCCCCGTGGGAATGCTCAAGGCCATTTGGCGCGTTGCGAAAGCCTGCCGGGATTCTCGTCATGTGTGAGGCAGACCGTATGGATGAGCTGGTGTGGTATATTTTCATGTAATAGTATATGCATACAATGATTAGTCCCGTCTGATGTGATCAAATGCACCGTATGTTGAATGGATTGCATAGAACCACCTCGCCCTGGTATGTATTAGGCTATGGAAGTGAGTTCTCAGCCTACGGGGTGCATTCGGTATGCGATCCCTACGCCCTCGCATGCCAAACTATCACCGGCGCATGCAGTCCTTTGCCCGACATTGAAATCCTCACCCTACATGGCCGGGAAGGAACCCCGTCGCCTTGCGAGGCAAAGGAAGGTTGGGCAAGGTGATGGTAGGTGGCGCGCGGTGAGGTACTGTCATACACGCCTCTCTCCTATGACAGGCAATGCATAACCGGCGCTTCCCATGTAAGGAATGCAACGGATTCCGGGATTGCATTTCCTTGCATTCCGTTAGGCAGTACTTTACTAAATTTGCTGATGACCCGGCGCCTGGCGTTGCCGAAGTTGGTCCAACACGGCGGAGCAGTACTGTTTCTCATCAATACGGAATGCCTGCCTTGCTCAGAACGTCACATGGCCGGGGACGACAACAGCCTGAGAAAGCGGAAATATGGAGTCATGCATTGGCGATGAGAGTACTGGTATGTGATACAAATCCTAACACTAGAAGTCGAGCTCGGGAACATGAACTGCCCAGGTGTACGATAAAAGGTCGGACTTCATTCTTGCGAGACAACGCTGCAAACACGCTTGCTTTCAGGCTGCGACTCCACGAGAGCATCATCTTCTCGCTCCGTGCGTTTGCCCTGCTGCTGGCCTTTCTGTGGGTCGGGATCGAACTTCGGATCAAGCTGGTCGGGTTGCTTGTCATTGCGCGGCCACTTGTCTTGCCACTGTTCGTTGTCTAGCATGTCAGTCAGTAGGTCGAGCATGTCCCCGTGAGTGTCGAGTTTCTGTGCCGTCGCTCGCAGCATAGCTACGTCTGGGGCCGCAGCTGGCTTTGGGACATTGCTCTTGATGTTGCGCTTCCACCGGGCTGCCGAGCGAGGGTCTGCCAGGGCCACGCGGCGATTTCCAGCAACAGGCTTTGAGGCGGTGGTGGGCTCCATGAGCTCGTAGCGTGCTTTGAACCAGCCCAAGAGTCTCTCGAAAATCTCGTCAATGGGATGGCGCAGGTCTTCTGGAACGCCCGTCTTCTCCTGGAACGTAGCCGCAATGGAGGACGAATCAGGCTGCCCCGATAGCTGCAGAGTCACACTTGAGCCTTTTTCCGACTGGGCAGCGGCAGCGGCGATCTCTTCCTGAGTTCGAGGTCGAGTGAGGAACACGATAGGTATACCGGAAGCGGTCCTGAGGCGTCCCAGAAGCATTGACGTGGACTTCAGTACAGAGCAGGTGTACTCTCTATGCCCGACAGTCTCGCCGCAATCGAAGAAGGTGTACATAAATCGACTGACGTCGCTGCAAGTGTGAGGGAGGAACCTGATCGCGCAATAGAGCAGGACGTGGAAGAACGACTCGAGTTCGTCGGCGATCTGAATTTGAGCCTTGGGATTGCTGAGCGCATGGGTTGACAGAAACTGCCACGTTCCCTGAACATACCTGTCAGGCCATAAACAACCTGGATATAACGATAATGACTCACAGTTCGATCCGGATGACGCGCTTCTAGTTCGTTGTACTCCGTCCGCTTTGATAGCTCCCAGTCCGCCAGCATCCCCTTGTATAGCGGCTGCTTGTCCACCGGATGCTCGCCGCACGGGATGAGCAGGATGTTGCCAACACTGATGTCCCTGTGCATGATATTGGCCTTCGTGTAGGCCTCCTCGTGCGCTGTGATCGTCGTGAGCCGCGAAAACGCGCAGATAACAAAACCGGAACACACCTTCGATGCAGTCAATCAGGACCGACACCAGTTCTCTCCCGTTCGGGAACTTCTTGAGGGGCAGACCGACCTCGTTCACGACCAGTCGATAGTGTTGATGCGCCTTCATACGGCATTCCTTCGTCGGATGCAGGCTAGCCCATACGTCATGCGACACCGTCCGCTGCCCCTCCACATCTCCATGACAGAGCACGGTCGGAACATTCGACACCTCGTGTTGATTGAGCACAGCGAGGATGTCGCCTTCGAGCTCGGAGCGTTCGTGCACGACCCGCCAACAGTCCTTGACGTACACGAAGGGGCGATCTTTGTTGCCCTTGTCGTATGCGACGTATCCTCGAGTCGCCCGGCCAACGACACCAGGAGCAATGAACGTAGGCTTCGCCACCAGGAACTCCTTGTAGCCGTCTCCGTCCCGGACCTTCAGCTTCCACCAAGCCCAGCCGCGATCAAGGGTCTGCACGAAGAGCTGGCGTGTGTAGTCGTCCTCTGGAAGGGTCTTCGTCTCCCAAGCAAGCATCTCGAGGCCCTCAAGGCTGCTCGGGGAGACGTATACGGCGGTGGGATCACGACCGCGAGTCTCCGGGGACGCGTGGGCGAGTCGCCAGAGGAAGTGACCGAGCTTGGCAGGCTCTTGCTTGTAGTTGAACTTGGACGAGAAGACGAGCCCTGCGTGGTCGAACCGTTCGAGGCGTGCACAGTCGCCGAGGATTATCACAGAAAAATGGTGGGTGACGTGCTGGCGGTTGAAGACGGTACCTGCGTAGCCCAGGATCTGGCCGAGATTGTCCCGACGCCGACTCGATGAAGTGGGGTATCCAGAGTCTGTTTTTTCTTCGAACGGGTCGTCTTGGGTAGGATGGGTCTTGAACTCGATAGTGAGCTCGATGGCCGCCCAATTCGTACGTGCGCCGGTAGCCGGCACCGTGTCTTGGGGGTACATCCCCACATCGGTCTTCCTCTTCTTCGTGTCCGAGGGATCCGGCAGGGAGTCTGTCGCCGCCAGAGAGAAGTTGCCTAGGATGTTTGCCTTATTGACGGCCTCAACCTGATATGTTGTCAGGTACTGATCTCGTCAACTATGAGAATGCACTCGGAATATCACGTACGAAAGGTTTGTACATGTCAGTCTCTTTCCCGTCGGTGGGGACTGCATCGAACATGTGATCGTAGATGTTGGCGTCGGGTTCGCCTTCGACAGCAGGCAAGAAATCTGTCATGAATTTGTCGTAAGGGAGCATGGCGAGCTTGTGGACCATGACTCGATGGAGTTCGTCGTTGAGGACCTTAACCTTCAGGTTCTGAGCAGCAGAGTAGGGCCCTGTCATGGGCGTACGCCGGGGAGGCGTCGAGTGGACGGAAGCCTGACCGTCAGCCATGGTTGTGGGAGAAGGAAGAGGGCGGCGGGGGGACTCACGGGAGATTGGGCAGACTATATACTGGTGTAGTTTAGCCACGAGAAGCGCTGATGATTGTGAGCCCAAACTGGAAGGAGAGAACAAACGGACAAAGGAGATGCGCGTCGCCGATCAAATTATGGCTAAATCGACGGGGCTGCGTTGCGTGAGCCTGGTGGTGGGTGGTGGCTAAGTTGCGGAAGACAAGCGCCCGACGGCCGCAACTCGCCTAGTAGACCAAGCGCCCGTCCTCATCGCTCTGGCGCTTTCCCTCATCTCCTAGCCAACTCTTTCTTGGAATAGCATGCATGCACTGGCGACATATGTGAATAATCGCAAGTTGAGATATCAATGCCAAGATGCCATGTGCGCGCCGTGGTAAACGCACGATAGAGCCGTTAGAACGTCGACACACAGTCGTTCCATCTCTGCGCTTGAGCACAGCCACCAGCCAAACTTCAACAGCCAGTCACGACAATGCGAACTTTGTGCTAATTCCAAGTCGCGTCATGACTGTGCCAAGCAAGAACAATAAGCCATTGGTTGCTTCACCAGGTCAATGAAATGTCTCTTCATTGTCTTTGTTCGTCCTTACGACGACACTGACATGAGGACTTAGCCAAGATACGCCAGTCTCCAGACGATGCGCTGAGTGAGTTTGAGTGTGCCGCCATGCCAGCCGCGCAAGAACATTCAACCATACTTGCGCCACGAGGTAACTGATTGATCCGATGCATTTATTGTTCGTAATGTGTTACAATGGCTCGCTGACTACAACGTGGCTTGACAGATGAAGTGAGATTAGCCACCTGCACTGACATTCGCCCTATGATCCGGGTTAACACAGTCGACAATTGCCGGAGTGCTGGCTAGCCTTTCGCCGTAAACCTGTCACCACCACCCGCAAAACCTGACTCGGCACACACAACGGGACATGAATTCACCAAGTTCGACTTCCGAGTCCGGACTCCGCATATTCGTACTGAAGGTTTGTGAAGCTAGGATGGAACTTCGGTAGCCCTCAAACGTCCTTACAGGTACATCAAGTTGTCCAAGCTCCGCTGATTCACCGCGATGCCCCCGTTACCCGTCGCGAGCGTGCGCTCAATACTTTTGAAGAGTATGCATTATATTCCGCGTCGTTTGGCTTTCATAGTAAGATTAAGCATGGTATAGCTCCGAGATGCGCAGGCCTGCCTCAATTGCGACTTCACTCGCACCTTCGCAGTGTGACCAGCACAAGTGTCCGGGCCACCACATTCGGCGTAGCCGCGTGACGTTGGTGGTGCCCTTCTCGTGCGCTTTGCGCGTCCAAGTCAGGCTCTCGCACATCAACTATACGACCTCATTCTCGTTGAAGCTCCTCGTTACTACATACTCTCCCTTCATCGTCGGCCTACGTATACAACCACCAGCCTACGTCAACTTAGAGGACCGCCGTTCCGTACATTCGATACGCCCTTAGTTCCCGTCGTTGCGGCACTGTCCCGTCTCGTCAGCATCCTACTATCGAGTGATCAAGGTGGTAACCACTGGCTACTCACACAGACGGAGATGACGTCGCTGCCACACACGCCCGAGTTCGGGTCAGGACGGCAGGCGTAGATGAGGCCCGTGACTGTGCTCGTGTACCGGTCGAACAGAATGGGAGGCGGCGAGCACCCAAAGATTCCCTGGTCGCATGGGTTGCCGTTCGTAGTGAGACCATCGGCGACATTGCAGCTGTCATCGTAGACGTTCCCTGCGGAAGCGAGAAGTCAGTGCATGGCGCGGAGCATTCCCTAACGGGGGCCTACAGCGCGAATAACCGCCCCCGAGAACGATCTGGTTTCCAATGGCGTAGTTGAAGCCAGGGCAGATGGCGGAGACCTGACTGGCGGTAGCGGCGAGAGTAGCAAAGGCGATGAGGTACTTCATGACTAGATGAGAATCTGGATTGCGGGATGCAGTTGCTGAGGGCGCGGTTAGGATGAGCAGTTGAGCTTGGGGTGCTCTGGTTAGGTCTCCTGCTCTGCAACGCCGACTTGACTCGCCTAATATACATCGCCGTCCTCCGAGTCGCCTCGCGGGCAAGCGTCCGAGTGTCTGCATGATGTGTGGAGCCGTAGGCGGCCGTAATGACCCCAGGCGACGGTACCTACATGGCGTCAAATCGCACTGTGTGTTGAGGTTGTAAGGCAAATGGGCTATGCGTCTCGCACATAGCAGCTACCCCGCGTACTTCTCTGTCTCCTAGGTGAGCCCGCGCTACACACTGTGGCACTGGAAAAGGTGTGACTCAAAGTCTGCTAGTGTCAAGAATACTGGAAGAACATTACGATACATTCAAACCCACCGTTGTGGACGTTCGCTGGACAGCTTCACGCCTGACGTAGCAGAGTAGCAAAGGAAAGCGCGACAGACCCGCCTGGCATTGCCGTTATGGGCACGGGGTTCAACACGGCGGAGTCGGTAGGGTGGTAGCACTGTTTCTTATCAACCGGCTCGAATATCTGCCTTGCAGGCTTGCACAAAACGTCCCGTGACCGGGGACGACAACAGAAAGCGAAAAATCAACAGTCATGCATTGGCGATCAAGGTACTAATACAAATCCTAACACTACAAGTCGAGCTCGGGAGCATGAAATGCCCAGGTGTGCGAGGGAAGAAGGTCGGACTTCATTCATCCTTGGGAGCCAACGCTGCGAGCACGCTTGCTGTCGGGCTGCGACTCCTCGAGCACGTCGTCGTCTCTTGTTGTGCGCTTGCCCAAGCACTTCTCCGGATCGCCGGGGTCGAAATCCGGATCGAGCTGGTCGGGCTGCTTGTCGTCACGCATCCACTTCTTCTTCCAATTTACCCCGTGGACTGTTGCAGTGAGAAGGCTGAGAATGGGCGTGTGGGTGACGATATTCTGTGCGGTTTCTCTGAGCTTAGCTATGTCCGGCAGGGGTCGTGAAGCAGTGTTTTGAGGCAACCCGTTGACATTGCGCTGCCATTTAGCCAGTGAACGAGGGTCATCGAGGTCCACGTCGCCGAGCGAGAAATCTGAAGTAGATGGTCGTGCCATTTCCGCCAGCCTTACGAGTTTATAACGCGCCTTGAACCACCCCAAGAGCGTCCTCAGAATCTCGTCGATGGGGTGTCGCTGATCCTCCGGATTGATTGTCTTCGCGCTGACTGTGGACCCCTCCGGTAACAATTCTTGTAGTGGCAGATATGGCGTCCCCTCAACCTCCGCAACCGCAGCGGCGATCTCTTCCTTAGTTCGAGTTCGAGTGAGGAACACAATTGGTACGCCAGAAGCGCTCTCGATGCAGCCTCGGTATAACACTGACCACTTGAGAATGGAGCAGGTGTACCAGCTACGGCCGACAGTCTCGCCGCGATCGAAGAAGTCATACATGAATCGGCTCACGTTGTCGCAGGTATGTGGGAGGAACCTGATCGCGCAGTAGAGTAGGACGTGGAAGAACGACTCAAGCTCGTCGGCGATCTCAATCTGAGCTTTGGGATGCCTGAGCGCGTTCACCGATAGGAATTGCCAAGTTCCCTGGACAGCGTCAACACAACTCCAATATCTGAGTGCAATAAACACGGCTCACATTTCGATCCGGGTGGCGCGCTTCTAGATCATTGTACTCCGTCCGCTTCGACAGCTCCCAGTCCGTCAGCAGCCCCTTGTATAGCGGCTGCTTGTCCACCGGATGCTCGCCGCACGGAATGAGCAGGATATTGCCAACACTGATGTCCCTGTGCATGATATTGGCCTTCGTGTACGCCTCCTCGTGCGCTGCGATCGTCGTGAGCTGCGAAGATGCGCAGATAACACATTATGAACACACCTTCGATGCAGTCAATCAGGACCGACACTAGTTCTCTCCCGTTCGGGAACATCTTGAGGGACAGACCGACCTCGTTCACGACCAGTCGATAGTGTTGATGCGCCTTCATACGGCATTCCTTCGTCGGGTGCAGGCTGGCCCAGACGTCCTGCGACACCGTGCGCTGCCCCTCCACATCTCCATGGCAGAGCACGGTCGGAACATTCGACACCTCGTGTTGATTGAGCACAGCGAGGATGTCGCCTTCGAGCTCGGAGCGTTCGTGCACGACCCGCCAACAGTCCTTGACGTACACGAAGGGGCGATCTTTGTTGCTCTTGTCGTATGCGACGTATCCTCGAGTTGCCCGGCCAACGACACCAGGAGCAATGAACGTAGGCTTCGCCACCAGGAACTCCTTGTAGCCGTCTCCGTCCCGGACCTTCAGCTTCCACCAAGCCCAGCCGCGATCGAGGGTCTTTACGAAGAGCTGGCGTGTGTAGTCGTCGGCTGGAAGCGTCTTCGTCTCCCAAGCAAGCATCTCGAGGCCCTCAGGGCTGGTCGGGGAGACGTAGACGGCGGTGGGATCGCGCCCGCGAGTCTCCGGGGACGCGTGGGCGAGTCGCCAGAGGAACTGGCCCAGCTTGGCAGGCTCTTGCTTGTAGTTGAACTTGGAAGAGGAGACGAGCCCCGCGTGGTCAATCCGCGCTATCCATGCACAGTCGCCCAGAATTATGACAACGAAATGGTGGGTGACATGCTGGCGGCTGAAAACGCTACTTGCGTAGCTGGGGATCTGCCCGAGATCATCCTCACAGTCGACCGACTCGTCCTCAGTGGAGTCGTATTGATCATAATGGGCCTTGAACACGACAGTGAGCTCGATGGCCGCCCAGCCCGTACGTCTGCCGGTAGGTGGCACCGTGCCTTTGCGGTACATCCCCACGTCGGTCTTCCTCCTCTTTGGATAAGTGCGATTTGGAAGTGCATCTGTGGCAGCCAAAGAAAAATCGCCTAGGACGCCTGCGTTATTGACGGCTTCAACCTGATTTCTTGTTAGGTTATATCATCCAGTACGAGAGTGAGCTTGGACTATGCCACGTACGAACAGTTGATGTATGTCTTGCTCTTTCCCATTTGCGGGGACTGCATCGAACATGTGATCGTAGGTGTTGTCGTTTGGTTCGCCTTCGACTGGAGGTAAGAACTCTGCCATGAATTTGCCGTAAGAAAGCATGATGACGAGCTTCAAGCTGTGAACCGTTGTTTGCCAACGCATCTGGGCGGACTTTATATTGTTGTAGTTTAGCCACAGGAAGCGCCGGTGATTGTGAGCCTATACCGGAAGCACAGGGCTCGATAGACAAAGGGTGTTTCATGAAAGAAGTCATGGCTCAATCGGCCGAGGCTGCGTTGTGTCGGCGTGGTAGTGGATTGTGGCTAAGCTGCGGGAGACAAGCGCCCAAGTACTTATCCCCCAGGCGCTCTGGATCTTTGTCCAAGACAAGTCTTTCTCGACGTGGCACGCTCGCATAGGTGACATATGCACATCTTTATGACCTGGAAAGGATTTGTTTTCTGTAACGTAGATGCGTCTGGCGGGCTGAAATATCCGCTCTAGTACTAGTAGAGGCGGTAGCTGGAACATCGACACCTGGCAGTGGCAGTCGTTCAATCTCCGCTCGTTCGGCACAGCCACCTAATCGGCAGCCAAGTGACTTCAACAATGAATGCGAGTGCGACTCGACGGTTTCCCGCACACGCTTCCCGCGGATATTCAGCTGATCAAGTTTTCTTCACGAGGTAGATGTCCTCCATTTAATAGCCATTGTTGCTTATGTCTCGCCATGGGCTGCGAGGTGGCTCAACCAGCCGAAACTCGGATTCGCCTATTCAACTTCCCGTTGTCTGAGGCACTCAGTCTGACTACTGTTCCCAGTGACAACCAACCTACGAAGCCGCTTGCTAGTCTCGTCCCGGAAGGCCGCCACCGCCATCCACGAACGTCGACTGGACACACACAATGGACCAGGAATTACTAGCCACGAGACTCGACTTCGACATTTTTATGCACGAGCTTGTGAAACCGGTCGCAGGCGAACCAGAAGATGTGTTCTTTGACAATCTCTTCGATTCTGTTCCCACGAATGGTTGCGAATCTGCGATATACGAAGCATTTGTGAGTATTAAATTCGAGTGGACTCAGATGAGCTTCTTGTGGATATGCCACATCACTCACATGCGACCAGGCCGATGCTATCAACACTCGGGCCGTGCTGTCAGGCTCCCTCCTTGTGGCTACCCATTCCACGCACGACAATCGTGACGCAACTGAGAACAAGGCTGGCTGCGGGATGTACTCTGCGGGCTCGAGTGCCGTTATCGACAGGCGAACGGACTGGTCGACGATCGAGGTCTCTATTGAATGCGAGACCGGATACGCAGACGACCCGGATGCAGGCGTTGTAGAAGAAGTGGCCAGCTATCCGATTCCTGGGCGATCACGGAAGGGGCTTATTGCCCAGATCACCACTACCAGCAGCATCGTCTTCAAGTACCAGCTGGTCACGCATCATTTCACTCTTCTCCTCCTCGGGGAATATGTACGTGTTGCTATGTCTGACCGTGCAGGGATCATCTACTCCTCCCAAATCAACTACAAGGCGAATCCAGCGAAGCTTGGCCGGGTATTCTGGCGTCTCTCGCACGCTTCCCCCGAAGCTCGCGGCCATGACCCATCTGCGGTTCGCATCCATCGCGACAGCCCAGAATACGATGCGATGGTCGCATGGAAAACCAAGATACTCCCTGTCGACGACCACGCTCGTGAAGTCTTCGTGGAGACGCTTCGCGAAGACTATCCATGGTATAAGTTGACGGTAGGTTGCGAAGACGGGCCGAGAGACTTCCTCGTTGCGAAGCCTACATATGTCGCGCCAGAGCTGCTTGGGCGTGGCACTCACGGGTTTGTTGCATACAATGTCGGCGATCCCAAACGACCCTTCGCATACTTGAAGGATTACTGGCGCGTGGTGGGTAAACGCTTGAAGCCGGAGGGCGAGATCCTCGCCTACCTCAACTCCAAGCGTGTCAAGAATATCCCTCCGCTGCTCTGTCATGGTGACGTCCTTGGCCAGAAGACGGTAGCGCAGGAGATCTGGCAGCTCGCGAACGGGAATCCAGAGAGGGAGTGCCAGATGAAGGAGCACCGGCATTACCGTATTGTCGTCAAGGAGGTCGGCAAGCCGATCTACGAGTTCTCCAACGGCAAGCAGCTCGTCAAGATTCTGTCAGACTGCGTCTTAGGTGCGTATTCCCAGGTTACCCATGTATGTGATCTACCGGATGCTCATTCGGCTTCATAGCGCACAAGGAGGCCTACAAGAAGGCTAAAGTCATTCATCGGGATGTCAGTGTTGGGAACATGATCATGATTCCTGTAGACAAGAGCCCCCAGGGTACGGTGATCTATCGCGGCTTGCTTACAGATTGGGAAATTTCGAAAGAAATCAATGAATATGACTTGGAACCTCGCCATCCTGATCGAACAGTGAGTAATTGTTACTCTAGCTGTCCATACGCTTCTAAGCTCTTCTAACACATACTAGGGTACATGGCAGTATTTGTCTGTCAACGCACTGAACAATCCCACGAAACACGTCGACGTCGCAGACGACTTGGAGTCGTTTCTATACGTGTTGGTTTGGTGCGCAATCCGGTATCTTCCGCATAACTGCCCCGACGTGGGCCACTTCATGTACTACTTCTTCGACCACGGGGAGACGACGAACCATAAAGAGTACACCTGCGGTCTGCTGAAGAGGCTTGCCATATCGGAGGGTTATCTCATGACCAATACGCAGAAGCCCGTCACTTTCCTCCGCGAGCCTCTCCCTACCTCTGTGGACCCGTCTGTGGCACGCGACGACTCTACTCCTTTGCCTCCTGTACCTACACAAACGCTTCACAAACGGCAGCTCCCCTCTCCATCTCCCTCCAACACCATCGAGTTATCGTTATCTACGGGAATTTCGCAGGAACAGGAACATCCTATTCATCATATCGTCACCGTACTCCTCCGACGATTTGGGAGGTATTACAAGGCCCAAGAGTTTTCTTCCGTTGCCTCTGTAAATCCCAAGAAAATCGCGGCAGTGAGCGGTTTCGACGGCTCGGCATACTATCTAGCCGAATTCGACACGGACTCGGGCTCAGACTCGAACTCTGGCTCTGGCTCTAACTCGGATACGGAACCGGGATGGGATCTGAGCGACGATCACAGTCTCGCATCGGCATATAACCGCAAGAAGATCGCAAAGAGGGCCAACAGTCATCGGATGTTTGGAAACCTTCTCGTGGACTCTATCCGCGACAAGAATGCCAAATGGCCTCTGAACGACCGGCTCGCAGACCAACTTGACCTCAATTGCAGCCCCGACAAGGAAGACAAACCGCGGGGAAAGCGCCCGAGGGACGAAGAAAAGCCTGCTGAATCTGACAGCAAGGGACTTCGCAGCGACACATCGTGAAACGAGCCCGCAATTGTCATCGCCTCGCCCACGAAGTTCGGCTCTCCAACACAGCGAAGTGGCCCGCTGTCGACCAACTCGACAAGGAACGCCGCGCACACAAGGGAAACGATTGAGATGGAGCCCTGCGTTAGCTTGATAGGATCCTTACAAGGAGAACGACTACGTAGGTCCGCAATTCGCACAGCTAGAATCTCCTCACATGTAACACCTCCCGGTGTTCGCCAATCTGCACCTGTAAACCATGCCCTATCCAGGGCGGCGATATCCGCGTACCGCTCGCGTCTGTGTAGCCAGAGACGACCCCGTCGCCGAAAAAGACGTATCCCGGGATGTAGCGATCGACGAATCTAGTCACCAGGAGAGCTCAGCAATGGAACTACGCTAGGGTCAGGATCAGCCACTCACTTCTCAACCTGCTCATCTGACATGCCCTTCCCGCCGTTGCGGGCCTTCATGTTGTGCTCCTGTTGTAACCGCCACTTGTAAATATAGCTATAAGGATGTTCTTCCGGTGGCTTAATCTAGGGGTAACGTTCAGTGATAAGATGGTACTGGTGAGAAATATGAGCCGATGTACTTACCTGTATGAAAGCATCGAAGAGGTCCCACCACGAAACGTAGCTCTTGAGCCTCTCGTTCACGTCGAGCACGTCCTGGAGGCGATAGCCCCTCCTTTGCAAGAAATCGTCCCCGAGCCCTTTGACAGGCTGAGCATAGCGACGTTCGGCTTCCGCCTGAGGGATTGGGTAGAACCCGACACACCAGCCCTCGAAGAGGAGGACGTCGATAGGAGGTCGGACGATGGGCCCGTGAGGCGCACGGTCTCCTTCGCCATCATACAAGCTTTTGTCAAAGTTCGGAAGCTCTAGCTCGTATACGTTCCCGGGCGAGTTGATGCGCTTCAGCTTGTTCAGCAGTTCTGTCCCCAGAGGGACGTCATGCGTGCCCGGCTGCCCTCGTCCTCGAAGGAGCGGATTGTCCGGGTGCGTGTTGGCGAGATTGACGAGTCCATCGTGAGGTAGGTAGAGATCGTCCAGCGATAACACGGCTACGGATAGATTGTGCGGAGGTCCTTGCAGCACGTCGCGGAGGATGGACGTTAGGTATGTCTTGCCGCTACCCTGGGGCCCCTGCACGCCGACGACCAACGGTGGTGCCGCTGGTTTACCACCTTGCCGCGCGCGATGAGCGCGAAGCTCCGCTAGGACATGATCTACCATGTGAGGTATCGCCTCCGGTATATCTGAAGATGTCTGGAGGTGATGTGAGTTGAATGAACGAGTAGAGACGAGCAGGAGACGCAGCTCACCTCCGCCGCCATCATGACCACTTTGCTGCTCGTCGTGGTTTGTGTTCAAGTCGTGCGGCCATCCCGCGGATTCGGAGTGCCGCCTCGGAGTGGCCCCGATGGCTGAGAGAAAGCCTCAGCTGCCTGCTCCCCGCCATCCGAGGGCAGCGCGGGCCGGGAGGAGCGGCGCGATCTGGACTGCGCTTGGCTGCGCGCGCGTCTCGGCAAACGCCGCGCGAGCGCAGGGACTGGACAGCGTTGCATTTGCACGAATCGCGGTCTGCGCGCTCTCTGTCCCTTCATCTTCCTCCTCCTCCTCGTCGCCCTCGTCTTTCTCTACCGCCTCTCTAGCTTCTGGCGGACTGTACAAAAAGGATACGGCAGCGAAAATGATGGCCTCTTCGGACACTGAGCCCTCTGCGGGCCCCATGGAGCCGCTGGCGACCCACCTCGCCAAGGCGCGCCGGCAGTACCAGCAATGGCTCGACCGGGTTACTCCTTTCGTGCTCTACCGCTGGCTAGGGACGGCTGGTCTCTTGTCCTTGTTTATGCTAAGGATCGTCTTTGCGCAAGGGGTGAGTAATTCACTATTTCGGCTGATGAAGCTGTCTGGGACGGAATCATTGACTGGCCTGTGCTTTTGCTGTGCGCGGTCTAGTGGTACATCGGTACGTCCTTCTCGGTAACATCCTCTTTGCGTCCGATTGACCTCGTTTTTAGTGGCCTGTATGTCTGAAATCCGCTCAGCTTTCTCGTAAGGAGGGATAAGCTGACCTAGGCTCGCCATCTACAGACGCCCACGCTATCTACCTCCTCAACCTTCTCCTCGCCTTCCTGCAACCCAAGTTCGATCCCTCGCTGCAGGATGACCTTCTCGCGGATGATCTAGAAGAAGGTGCAGAGGGTTCAGCGTCACCTCTCCCCTCCCAGCGGGACGACGAGTTCAGGCCTTTCGTGCGGCGGCTGCCAGAGTGGCAGTTCTGGTGCGCCTTTTCACCGGCTTGCGAACGCATATTGTCTCCGGTCTGACAGCACTGTTGGTCGATAGGCTCTCGGCGACGCGCGCGACGCTCATTGCCATCATTTGCTCGTTCTTTGAAATGTTCGACGTCCCCGTGTACTGGCCGATCCTCGTCGTCTACTGGTTCGTCCTCTTCCTGCTCACCATGCGCCGGCAAATACAGTACGTCCGCCCTCTGTCTATCTCATTTGCTTGGAATTCACTCTGGAAATAGACACATGGTCAAGTACAAGTACGTCCCGTTCGACATTGGACGTAAGGTGCGCTACGGTGGTTCGCACCGGTGAGGGTTTATGGCGCATGGTACGTAAATAGCCGCCGACGCCTACGATGGTTATACTCACATCGTGAATTGACAGGCGGTGCGCATTTGCTACGACCTAGACGATCTGCTACGTATACCATATCGCTATGTTCTATTCACCCTCAGGATAATGCAGACACAATGGTGGTCCTACAGCCGCACATGCGCCGGAAAGAGGTATATATGTAGTTCCACGTCGCTGCCAGGTATCTATGAGTACATGATGCCACGTACACATACTCAGCGTCCAAGTGTATCACAACATACAACACGTGATGTCTAATTGGGGTCTAGAGCAAGAAAGGAATTACCGCTTTGCGCTCCTTGGGGTAGTCGGGGAAGCGGCTGTGATACCACTTGTGTCCCTTCCACGCGCGGGGGAACATGAGGAAGAACTCTGAGAAAAGGAACAGCCACGGCGGGCTGACGGTCGCCAGGAACGCGGCGAACGACGTGAAGGACGGCGCAGGGGACGCAGCGAGCGCGAACCCGAGCCATTCCGTCCACTCGCAGAAGTAGTTCGGGTACGAGATGAAGCGGTACAGTAGCCCGTGCGGGATCGCGTAGTGCTCCTGCGCGTTCTTCTTCACCTTCCCGTTGTTATCATCGTCCTTTGCAGCGCCGTTGCTATCGCGCGCCTTGCCCTTCGCCTTGGCTTTCCTGCGGATGTTGAGCAAGATCTCGTCGTGAACGATGTTACCCGCGAGCCCGAGCGCCCAGAGCGCGACCCCGGCCCAGAAGCGCGGGCGTGCGAACGCGTCGCTGAGGAACGCACTTGCGGCGGGCGAGGAGAGGTACGTGCCGAGGAGCGAGCCATTCACGCTGTTGAACGCGACAGCGCTGAGGGGGACGAGGATGTGCGACTTGGAACGCGAGGGTGTGCGTAGAGGCGAGATGAGCGCGCGGTTGAGGTAATGCAGGAGGAAGAGCGCGGAGAGGAGCGTTGGCGGGTGGTTGAGGGAGAGAGATGGCGATGCGCCGGTTGGAGAGAGCGGGGAGTGCAGGAAGGTGTAAATAAAGAAGGCAGGGGAAATGAGCTCCATGAAAATCCATGACTTGATGCCTGGGAAAGAGGACGATGAGCGTGAGCGCAGGGGCAAGACGAGGTTGGGCTGGGATTACGCACCGTCGACAAGGAATATACTGTCCTTCGACGGCGAGAACCTCCCAAACGGCGCGTCAATGGCGAAGGTGACGGGGAATATGGCCAACGGCGTCAACGCAAACCACTTGCGGGCGACTATCGCCTTTGGTTAGTTCAGTCTCGGGTGCAAGCGAATGCGAGACTCACGGTCGTATAGCTCTTGAGCATTTGACATATTCGTAATAGCTCCTCAGCTACAAAATAGCTGAGACGACGTCGTGCTATCGGTAGTGGAACTCCCTGAGAGTGATAGGCGCTCCCTCGCGTTGAGTCTCATGCAGCGTCAGCGACGTTGTTTGTACCTGTTAGGATTCAAAGCCTCCGCCTTCCAAATACAGAATCCTCTCTCGTCCTCTTGCCATAACCACCGTCCTCCAGCTCGACGTTACTACACTCATGGTGCATTACCGCTCAGCGCTGAGCTCTTCCAACTATTCAACCAAAATGCTTGATATCGCACAAACGCTATCGTACAGTTCTCGATGCATCCTTGACAACGACTCAGAAGGGCCTGCCAGCCCTCATCGCCTTTGCCGCCTCGCTCTGTGCTTCGTTGCGCAGGTACCTCGCATATATCTCCGCATAGTGTTCCTTGTCCTGTCGTTGCTCGTAAATTTTCTGCTCCTCGGCATCAACAACGTCAAGTGTCATGGACTTACGCTTATGGTCTTCAACACGCTCTCGCGCGTTTCGATCTTCTCTGCGTACGCCTTCCACTTTTCTCCAACCGCCGCCCTCGAGTACCGCGGTTCTCGGCAATGATATAGTCCCTGACGACCCAGGGAGCCAACGCAGCGTCGACAAACGAGAATTGCTCCCCCAGGAAGTACGGCCCCTTGATCTTGTCGGTGAGCGTGCGAAGCGCCTTGTAGTACTCCTCAAGGTTCTCCTTCTGCTTCTCGGGTTCCTGGGCCATAACGGTGCGCATGAACGCGGGCACGATCTGCTTTGCGACGTGGTCAACCCAGAGGCGGACATATGCGCGGTCGAAGGAGTCGTCGGGCAGGAGGCGCGGCTTGTACTCGGGAAAGGCGTCTTCGAAAAACTCGATGAGGATGAGCGATTCGTACAGCGCCTTTCCTTTGTATTCGATGGCGGGGACGAGGCCTTTGGGGTTGATGTCTGTTCGGGTGATGCGTTTGGTGAGTAAGCAGTCTAATTCGGTGGTTGGATATGCGTATGGAGACGTACCGAGGAAGTGCTTCTCCTTCTTGTAAGGGTTCACTTCCTTGTATTGGTACGGGATGCCCCTCTCCTCAAGAGCAATCCAGGCGCGTTGCACGAATGGGCAGAACTGTCATAAGAGATCAAGCGTTAATCATGCGCATTTCGGCTGGGCGTCGAAATACTTGCCCATCCTGAGTAGAACACGAGGTCTTGCGGTTCCTGGCGCTGTTCCACCGTCTTTGCCGCTTGACCGGTTGCGTGCGGGTAGATGTGCTGGTCGGGAACACTCATGGTCGACTTGGAACGTATTGTGTTGTTAGTTCTGATTATGCGAGTGTTGGAGAATCGTCCAAGGCGGGATGTTGTGGATGTTGTGGCTCGAAGCATAACCTAGTCTTTATATGCATGGGTACCGCAATGCGTGCTTATTCAGAAAGCGTGGAACGGGATGACGCAGCAAGACGATCACCAGGTGCGATTGCGATACTTTCGTCATCAAGCGCTCTCACGGATGCATTGTTTACTAGCGCTATACATACATATACTCAACCGTCCGGCTCATACGACTACGCCCATACATTAAACCAGGATCTCCATTAGGCCATCCTAGCCGGGAAACGGGTAGATCGACATTCGCACAATTGGCTTAGCTTAGCATGCACGGCCCTTTTGTCAGCTGAAGGAGGATGGGGGCCGGAGAGACGCGTGGCGGGCAGGGTTCGCCAGTGAGCCTCTCAGCTACGAATGGACTGAATGTAAATTGAATGTATGCGCACTTGCTCTTCTCATAGCGAGTCACGTCGACATTGAATGGGCGCCACAAAACAGGTGGTCGCTCGGCTCCGATGTACGGGCTTCTAGACCTAAGCCCACGTCTCCCCCACACTTGGTACGAAATTTAGGAGTAACTGCATCTCAAGAGGTGCTATACGGTGTTAAGGCCGTCAGTCTTGACCTCGTATTTCGGGACACAAATATCCATGACATTATGATCGAGTTGAGCGTGAGTCGAAATGGTGCGGCGGTCTGAAACTTGACCATCCACGGGAGAGGGGTTCAAGGCTTGGATGTCAAATTATCGCTTCTGAACTTGAGGCTTGTAAAGCTTCCTTGGCCTGCCGTTGTCTTCTGTCTTCTTGTCGCGTAAGAGCGTCGTGACTCGTGAGTACTCCCCCAACTGAACGGTGGCAGATGACTGAACCGCCTTTGTAATTCTGTCCCGTGCATGCGCTGGGGTCGACCCATACGCGAAAGTGGCGCCATAATTTCTTCCCCTGTCAGCCGTGCCGAACCCTACTAGAGCATCTAGACGGCCGCATAATCCATCCGAGTCGTCGTCGGCCATGGCCAGTTGAACGTGCTCGTGAGTGAATGCTTGGAATTTTGGGTGCCATTGGAGGAGCTCGGAGACAACCGCATGAATAGGATGCGTGTTCATCAGGAATATTCCAAGGTAACACAGAAGACGCCGACTAGGGCTGGGCGGAAGGAGCATCAGTCAGCGGAGACCTCCACCACATTGCGTTCACTCAGGGCTAGACGCAATGCCGTAGAGACAGGAGTCAAGTTGGCAGGTCTACATCCAATGTAAACTGACAGATGATCTCGTGTGCGCTCTCAGAACCTTAGCTGCTGATGCCGTAGAACTCACTCGTCCTATCCCAGGCTATCCGGTGGCATCGACTCGGCATGAACTCATTCGAACCACCCGTGACTGTCGCTCGCCGTGGTGCGCCTTGAAGTGAGTACCTCGGCTGCTAGTTTGGTGAACAAGTCACCCATGACAGGCCCTCGACCTCCTCATTCTTGTGTGGCGCCACGATTGGATGCCCAGGTCATTCAGCCGTATGCATGGATACTCTCCAGGACCAGGTCGGCCACGGGGCCTCAGGCCAACGCTGGACCTGAAGCAGAACCTCACAGTGGGCTGAACATCGCCCCGCCTACCGGGCATGAATCGTGCCACTTGACCCAAGCGCATGGTCCATAACGTGCCGGGGACCCTAATAGAAGATTGTTGTCACTACCTGTCAGGACACTCGATGTGTTGTCGCTGTACGTTTGTGTTCAAGGGCGTTCACTTCTCCCGCGCTGTCGTACTGACTGAACATCGATCTTAATGCGCCCCAGAACTCACACCTCTTGAGACGCTACGGCACTACCTCCACTGTGGCGGCACAGCAGAAATGCAGTGCAGCCTCCCACACATCAGCCTCCACGAACTGCAAGGGTCTTCAGGCGTGTTTCCATTCGCCCAATGGCATTGTCTAGCAGCATTGCTTTTCTTGTCGAGGATTTCGATTGACCACATACACCTCGTATATAAAGCAGGTTGTATCGTTTCGAACGAAGAGTAAACTCAATCATGTGTCCGCCGCCGGGTGTGACTGCGAAGATGTGAAGACCACCTGTCTGCTTAGGGTTCAGTCCGGCTCACCATAAAGTCGCCGTGGTCATGACTGCGCATAGCACGTTTGCCCTACAATTTCAGCGCATACTGCGATTTAACGTCATGTAGGTACCGTCACCTGGGGTCATGACGGCCGCCTACGGCCCCACACGTCATGCAGACACTCGGGCGCTTGCCAGCGAGGCGACTCGGAGGACGGAGATGTATATAAGGCGAGTCAAGACTGCGTTGCAGAGCAGCACAGCTAACCAGAGCACCCAACGCTCTCATCCTAGCCACGCCCCCAGCAACTGCATCCCGCAATCCAGATTCTCATCTAGTCATGAAGTACCTCATCGCCTTTGCGACTCTCGCCGCTACCGTCAGTCAGGTCTCCGCCATCTGCCCTGGCTTCAACTACGCCATTGGAAACCAGATCGTTCTCGGGGGCGGTTATTCGCGATGTAGGCCTCCGTTAGGGCATGCTCCGCGCCATGCACTGACTTCTCGCTTCCGCAGGGAACGTCTACGATGACAGCTGCAATGTCGCCGATGGTCTCACTACGAACGGCAACCCATGCGACCAAGGGATCTTTGGGTGCTCGCCGCCTCCTATTCTGTTCGACCGGTACACGAGCACGGTCACGGGCCTCATCTACGCCTGCCGTCCTGACCCGAACTCGGGCGTGTGTGGCAGCGACGTCATCTCTGTCTGTGTGAGTAGCTAGCAGTCATTCCCTCGATCACTCGATGATGGATGCTGACACCATGGGACACGCTCAAACAGTGCCGCAATGACGGGAACTAAGCGCGTATCGTGTATACAAACGGCGGTCCTTTAAGTTGACATAGGCTGGTGGTTGTATACGTAGGCCGACGATGAAGGGAGAGCATGTAGTAACAAGGAGCTTCGACGAGAATGAGGTCGTGTAGTTAATGTGCGAGAGCCTGACTTGGACTCACAAAGTGTACGAGAAGGGTACCACGGACGTCGCGCCGAATGTGGTGGCCCGGACACTTGTGCTGGCCGCACTGCGAAGGTGCGAGTGAAGTCGCAATTGAGGCAGACCTGCGCAGCCCGGAGCTATACCATGCTCGGTCTTACTATGAGAGCCAAACGACGCGGAATATGATGCATGCTCTTTGAGGGTATTGAGCGCACGCTCGCGACGGGTAACGGGGGCATCGCGGTGAATCAGCGGAGCTTGGACAACTTGATGTACCTGTAAGGACGTTAGAGGGCTGCCCAAGTTCCATCCTAGCTTCACAAACCTTCAGTACTAATATGCGGAGTCCGGACTCGGAAGTCGGACTTGGTGAATTCATGTCCCGTTGTGTGTGCCGAGTCAAGTTTTGCGGGTGGTGGTGGCAGGTTTACGGCGAAAGGCTAGCCAGCACTCCTGCAATTGTCGACTGTGTCAACTAGATGCGGGCGTTCCAGGAATGGGGGAAATGCACCCCGGACCATAGGGCGAATGTCAGTGCAGGTGGCTAATCTCACTTCATCTGTCAAGCCAAGTTGTAGTCAGCGAGCCATTGTAACACATTACGAACATTAAATGCATCGAATCAATCAGTTACCTCGTGGCGCAAGTATGGCTGAATGTTCTTGCGTGGCTGGCATCGCGGCACACTCAAACTCACTCAGCGCATTGTCTGGAGCCTGGCGTATCTTGGCTAGGGCCGCATGTCAGTGCCAACATAAGCACATGACGAACAAAGGCAGTTATAAGACATTCCAATTTACCGGTAAAGCAATCAATGGCTGGTTGTCCTTGCGTGGCACAGTCATGGCACGACTTGGAATTAGCACAAAGTTCGCATTGTCGTGACTGGCTGAAGTTTGGCTGGTGGCTGTGCTCAAGCGCAGAGATGGAACGACTGGGTGTCGACATTCCAACGGCTCTACCGTGCGTTAACCACGGCGCGCACATGGCATCTCGGCATTGATATCTCAACTTGCGATTATGCACATATGCCGCCAGTGCACGCATGTCTCGCCAAGAAAGAGTTGGCTGGGAGATGAGGGAAAGCGCCCTCAGAGCGATGAGGACGGGCGCTTGATCTGCTAGGCGAGCTGCGGCCGGCCGTCGGGCGCTTGACTTCCACAACTTAGCCACCACCCACCACCAGGCTCACGCAACGCAGCCCCCGTCGATTTAGCCATAATTTGATCGGCGACGCGCATTTCCTTTGTCCGTTTGTTCTCTCCTTCCAGTTTGGGCTCACAATCATCAGCGCTTCTCGTGGCTAAACTACACCAGTATATAGTCTGCCCAATCTCCCGTGAGTCCCCCCACCGCCCTCTTCCTTCTCCCACAACCATGGCTGACGGTCAGGCTTCCGTCCACTCGACGCCTCCCCGGCGTACGCCCATGACAGGGCCCTACTCTGCTGCTCAGAACCTGAAGGTTAAGGTCCTCAACGACGAACTCCATCGAGTCATGGTCCACAAGCTCGCCATGCTCCCTTACGACAAATTCATGACAGATTTCTTGCCTGCTGTCGAAGGCGAACCCGACGCCAACATCTACGATCAGATGTTCGATGCAGTCCCCACCGACGGGAAAGAGACTGACATGTACAAACCATTCGTACGTGATATTCCGAGTGCATTCTCATAGTTGACGAGATCAGTACCTGACAACATATCAGGTTGAGGCCGTCAATAAGGCAAACATCCTAGGCAACTTCTCTCTGGCGGCGACAGACTCCCTGCCGGATCCCTCGGACACGAAGAAGAGGAAGACCGATGTGGGGATGTACCCCCAAGACACGGTGCCAGCTACCGGCGCACGTACGAATTGGGCGGCCATCGAGCTCACTATCGAGTTCAAGACCCATCCTACCCAAGACGACCCGTTCGAAGAAAAAACAGATTCTGGGTACCCCACTACATCGATGAGGCGTCGGGACAATCTCGGCCAGATCCTGGGCTACGCAGGTACCGTCTTCAACCGCCAGCACGTCACCCACCATTTCTCTGTCATAATCCTCGGCGACTGTGCACGCCTCGAACGGTTCGACCACGCAGGGCTCGTCTTCTCGTCCAAGTTCAACTACAAGCAAGAGCCTGCCAAGCTCGGTCACTTCCTCTGGCGACTCGCCCACGCGTCCCCGGAGACTCGCGGTCGTGATCCCACCGCCGTATACGTCTCCCCGAGCAGCCTTGAGGGCCTCGAGATGCTTGCTTGGGAGACGAAGACCCTTCCAGAGGACGACTACACACGCCAGCTCTTCGTGCAGACCCTTGATCGCGGCTGGGCTTGGTGGAAGCTGAAGGTCCGGGACGGAGACGGCTACAAGGAGTTCCTGGTGGCGAAGCCTACGTTCATTGCTCCTGGTGTCGTTGGCCGGGCGACTCGAGGATACGTCGCATACGACAAGGGCAACAAAGATCGCCCCTTCGTGTACGTCAAGGACTGTTGGCGGGTGGTGCACGAACGCTCCGAGCTCGAAGGCGACATCCTCGCTGTGCTCAATCAACACGAGGTGTCGAATGTTCCGACCGTGCTCTGTCATGGAGATGTGGAGGGGCAGCGGACGGTGTCGCAGGACGTATGGGCTAGCCTGCATCCGACGAAGGAATGCCGTATGAAGGCGCATCAACACTATCGACTGGTCGTGAACGAGGTCGGTCTGCCCCTCAAGAAGTTCCCGAACGGGAGAGAACTGGTGTCGGTCCTGATTGACTGCATCGAAGGTGTGTTCCGGTTTTGTTATCTGCGCGTTTTCGCGGCTCACGACGATCACAGCGCACGAGGAGGCGTACACGAAGGCCAATATCATGCACAGGGACATCAGTGTTGGCAACATCCTGCTCATCCCGTGCGGCGAGCATCCGGTGGACAAGCAGCCGCTATACAAGGGGATGCTGGCGGACTGGGAGCTATCAAAGCGGACGGAGTACAACGAACTAGAAGCGCGTCATCCGGATCGAACTGTGAGTCATTATCGTTATATCCAGGTTGTTTATGGCCTGACAGGTATGTTCAGGGAACGTGGCAGTTTCTGTCAACCCATGCGCTCAGCAATCCCAAGGCTCAAATTCAGATCGCCGACGAACTCGAGTCGTTCTTCCACGTCCTGCTCTATTGCGCGATCAGGTTCCTCCCTCACACTTGCAGCGACGTCAGTCGATTTATGTACACCTTCTTCGATTGCGGCGAGACTGTCGGGCATAGAGAGTACACCTGCTCTGTACTGAAGTCCACGTCAATGCTTCTGGGACGCCTCAGGACCGCTTCCGGTATACCTATCGTGTTCCTCACTCGACCTCGAACTCAGGAAGAGATCGCCGCTGCCGCTGCCCAGTCGGAAAAAGGCTCAAGTGTGACTCTGCAGCTGTCGGGGCAGCCTGATTCGTCCTCCATTGCGGCTACGTTCCAGGAGAAGACAGGCGTTCCAGAAGACCTGCGCCATCCCATTGACGAGATTTTCGAGACACTCTTGGGCTGGTTCAAAGCACGCTACGAGCTCATGGAGCCTCCCTCTGATTCCAGGCCAGTAGCTTCAAACCATCGCCTAGACTCATGGGACCCTCGCGGTGCAGCTAGGTGGGAACGCTACGTCAAGGACAACGCATCAGCGCTAGCTGCACGCAACGCCCCAGACGTCGCTTTGCTGCAAGCGACTGCGAGGAAGCTCAACACCCACCGTGATATGCTCGGCGTCCTCGCTACCATGTTGTACAGTGAAGAGTGGAAGGAAAAGTGGCCACGCGATGACAAGCTGCCTGACCAGCTTGATCCGAAGTTCGATCCCGATCCGAAGAACAGCCAGCGGCCAGGAAAACGTCCGGACCGAGAAGACGACGCCTTCGAGGAGTCGCAGCCTGAGAGCAAGCGTGTATGCAGCGCTGCTTCGCGTGGATGAAGCCCAATCTTTCTCTCTCCTGCACCTGTTCGAGCTCGACTTGTTGTGTTAGCACTTGTATCATATCATCGCCACCAATTCATGATCCATATTGTCTCCCTTTCTGTTGCCGCTTCTGTAGGAGCGCTTAGTGCAGGCCCTGGACAGCGTTTCCAGTTCCATTCGCCGTGATCATTGACCACACAGTCTTAGCATGGCACAGAATAATAGTACGGGGTCCCATGACCTAGCATTGATAGGGACGTACATAGCTGCCACCGTGAAGCAATTTGTTTCGGCAGGTCACAGATAACGTGGAGTGGTCCACTGGAAGAGAGTATGATGCTATCATATATAGCGGTCACAGCTGACGGACACTGGCAGTACAAAGGAGCGACGGGTACATCAACGCATCCCGCAGTTCAATGCTATGCCTAGCTACGAGTAGAGACGGCGAGACGTGCGGTAGAAGCACATACGACCAGAATCCGATGCTTGGAATAAAAATTAGCATGACATAGATAAGTATACTGGCGCGGATTGTTCGAGAGGGGCTGAAAGTGGACAAATTGAAACTCAAGCAGTATGTCGACACGAAGGCACGGGAAGAGCCAATGAGAAGCTTGCAGTGATCGTATGGGGCTAGGTCTTCGACGTGTCGCTGCGAAATGGCTTGCTGTCCGAATTAGCAGGCTTGTCTTCGTGTCTCGGACGCTTCTCTCGTGTCTTATCCTCCTTGTCAGGGCGATACGCTGGGTCGAGTTGGTCGGCGAGTCGGTCATTCTCGGGCCAACCGACCATCTTGTTATTGGGGAAGCTCATGAGAAGTTCTCCGAATGCACGGTGGGTGTTGACGGCCTTCGTGATGTTTCCACGCTCATGTGCTGGGATCATTTCATGCGAAAAGCTAGCGGCTTCGCCCTCGTCCGTGCCCGTGTCGAACCGAACCGCAGCGTCCAGACCATACAACTCGTCGACATCCTCCGCGATCACGACCGGCTTTACGTGCTTGCCGGTGTTTGCCTGGAGCTTGTAATACATCATGAACCGTTGGAGGAGTTCGGTGACGATCAGATGGACCGGATGTTGATCCTTCTCGGGTATGTCTAAAGACGATGCAGAGGAGTACACGAGGGCGGAACTGGGAGCGTGAGCTGGTGGTGTCGAAGGGGGCGTCGACGGTTCGTTGTCCAAAGTGGGTGTCGCCGCAGCTACAAAGGCAGACTCATGAGGTGCTGCGGCCGTGCTCACGGCGATCCGGGGAGGCTCGCGGAGGAAGACGACGCGTTTCTGCATGCTGGTCAACAGATAGCCTGCTTCTACTGCCAGCCTCTTCAACAGCCCGCAGCTGTACTCCTGATAGTTGGTTGTCTCGCTGTCGTCGAAGAAGTAGTACATGAAGTGGCCCACGTCGGGGCAATTATGCGGAAGGTACCGGATTGCGCACCAGATCAGGACGTACAGGAAAGATTCAAGGTCATCGGCGACGTCGATTTCCTTTGATGGCAGGTTGAGTGCGTTCACGGACATATACTGCCATGTACCCTAGAATATAGTAAGATCGTACTTAGCACACATCTCACAGAGAGCGACTATCCACCACATACCGCTCGGTCAGGATTGCGGGGCTTCAAATTGCGTTCATCAATCCGCTTGGACAGTTCCCAGTGCGTGAGCAGACCACGATAGATTGTCCCGCCCTTAGTGGTCTTGCCTACTGGGACCATGAGCAAGTTCCCAGCACTGATATCCCGATGGATGACCTTGGCTTTGTCGTAGGCTTCCTTGTGCGCTATGAGGTCGACTCAGTTTCGGCAGGCTGGATGTGGACAACAAGTACCCACGTACCAAACATACATTCGGTTATAAGCTTGACGAGCTGCTTCCCGTTCGAGAACTCGTATATTGGTTTGCCCACCTCATTAACTACGAGGCGGTAGTGCTGATTCGTCTTAATCAGACGCTTATCCGGACTCGCGTTGACGCGTTGCCATATCTTGTGCGCTACTGTCTCCTGACCAGGGACGTCACCGTGACAGAGTAGCGTCGGAATGTATCTGACGCCCTTGGAGTTGAGGTATGCGAGGATCTCACCCTCTTGCTTTGAGGGTCCGTGTACCACGCGCCAGCAGTCCTTCAGATATACGAAGGGCCGTTTGGAATCGCCGACATTGTATGCAACAAACCCGTGAGTGCCGCGCCCAATGAGCTCTGGCGCGACATATGTAGGCTTCGCAACGAGGAAGTCTCTCGGCCCGTCTTCGCAACCTACCGTCAACTTATACCATGGATAGTCTTCGCGAAGCGTCTCCACGAAGACCTCACGAGCGTGGTCGTCGACAGGGAGTATCTTGGTTTTCCATGCGACCATCGCATCGTATTCTGGGCTGTCGCGATGGATGCGAACCGCAGATGGGTCATGGCCACGAGCTTCGGGGGAAGCGTGCGAGAGACACCAGAGTACCCGCCCAAGCTTCGCTGGATTCGCCTTGTAGTTGACTTGGGAGGAGTAGATAATTCCTGCGCGGTCAGACATAGCAACACGTGCGTATTCGCCGAGGAGGAGAATGGTGAAATGATGTGTAACCAGCTGGTACTTGGAGACGAGGCTGCTGGTAGTGGTGATCTGAGCAATAAGCCCCTTCCGTGATCGGGAAAGAATTGGATAGCTGGCCACTTCTTCTACTACAACGTCCAATGCATCCGGGTCGTCTTCGTATCCAGTCTCGCATTCGACAGTAACTTCGATCGTTGACCAGTCCGTTCGCCTGTCGATAACGGCACTCGAGCCCGCAGAGTACATCCCGCAGCCAGCCTTGTTCTCAGTCGCATCACGATTGTCGTGCGGGGAATGGGTAGCGACAAGGAGGGAGCCTGACAGTACGGCCCGAGTGTTGATAGCGTCCGCCTGGTCGAGTGTAAGTGATGTGACATATCCACAAGAAGCTCATCCGAGTCCACTCAAATTTAATACTCACAAATGCTTCGTACATCGCAGATTCGCAACCATTCGTGGGAACAGAATCGAAGAGATTATCAAAGAACACATCTTCTGGTTCGCCTGTGACCGGTTTCACAAACTCGTGCACAAAAATGTCGAAGTCGAGTCTCGTGGCTAATTCCTGGTCCATTCTGTGTGTCAAGTCGACGTTCAAGGCTGGTGGTAACGGCCTTGCGAGACGAGGCTAGCAATCGGCTTCGTAGTATCAAAGGCTATCGCCGGCTAAGTTGGTTGCCACTGGGAACAGTAGTCAGACTGAGTGCCTCAGAGAACGGGACGTTGAATAGGCGAATCCGAGTCTCGGCTGGTTGAGCCACCTCGCAGCCCATGGTGAGACATAAGCAACAATGGCTATTAAATGGAGGGCATCTACCTCGTGAAGAAACCTTGATCAGCTGAATATCCGCAGGAAGCGTGTGCGGGAAACCGTCGAGTCGCACTCGCATTCACTGTTCAAGTCACTTGGCTGTCGATTAGGTGGCTGTGCCAAACGAGCGGAGATTGAACGACTGCCACCGGGTGTCGATGTTCCCGCAACCGCCTCTAGTACCAGAGCGAGTATTTCAACCCGACAGACGCATCTATGTTACAGCGGATTGATCCTTTCAAGGTTATGAAGGTATGCATATGTCACCTATGTGTGCATGCCACGTCGAGAAAGACTTCTCTCGGACAAAGAGCGCCTGGGGTCTTCTGCAGCTTAGCCACAATCCACAACCAGGCCGACACAACGCAGCTCCGGTCAATTGAGCCATGACTTCTTTTATGAAACAGATACCCTTTGTCCATTGAGCCTCTGTGCTTCCGGTATAGGCTCACAATCACCGGCGCTTCCCGTGGCTAAACTACAACAATATAAAGTCCGCCCAGATGCGTTGGCAAACAACGGTTCACAGCTTGAAGCTCGCCATCATGCTTTCTTACGGCAAATTCATGACGGAGTTCTTGCCTCCAGCCGAAGGCGAACCAAACGACAGCACCTATGATAACATGTTCGACGCAGTGCCCGAAGATGGGAAAGAGCAAGACATGCATCCACTGTTCGTACGTGGCATAGTCCGAGCTCACTCTCGTACTGGATGATATCACTTAACGAGAAATCAGGTTGATGCCGTCAATCACGCGGGCATCCTAGGCAATTTCTTTCTGGCTGTCACGGACGCACTTCCGAATCGCACTTATCCAAAGAGGAGGAAGACCGACGTGGGGATGTACCGCAAAGGCACGGTGCCACCTACCGGCGGACGTACGGACTGGGCGGCCATCGAGCTCACTGTCGTGTTCAAGGTCCATTATGATCAATACAACTCCACTGATGACGAGTCAGACGCCGATCACCATTCTTCGTCGGTCGACTGTGAGGATGATCTCGGGCAGATCCCCAGCTACGCAGGTAGCGTCTTCAGCCGCCAGCATGTCACCCACCACTTCGTTGTCATAATCCTCGGCGACTGTGCACGCCTCGAACGGTTCGACCACGCAGGGCTCGTCTTCTCGTCCAAGTTCAACTACAAGCAAGAGCCTGCCAAACTGGGACAGTTCCTCTGGCGACTCGCCCACGCGTCCCCGGAAACACGCGGGCGCGATCCCACCGCCGTCTACGTCTCCCCGACCAGCCCTGAGGGCCTCGAGATGCTTGCTTGGGAGACGAAGACGCTTCCAGCTGACGACTACACACGCCAGCTCTTCGTAAAGACCCTCGATCGCGGCTGGGCTTGGTGGAAGCTGAAGGTCCGAGACGGAGACGGATACAAGGAGTTCCTGGTGGCAAAGCCTACGTTCATAGCTCCTGGTGTCGTCGGCCGGGCGACTCGAGGATACGTCGCGTACGACAAGAGCAACAAGGATCGCCCCTTCGTGTACGTCAAGGACTGTTGGCGGGTGGTGCACGAACGCTCCGAGCTCGAAGGCGACATCCTCGCTGTGCTCAACCAGCACGAGGTGTCGAATGTTCCGACCGTGCTCTGTCATGGAGATGTGGAGGGGCAGCGGACGGTGTCGCAGGACGTCTGGGCCAGCCTGCACCCGACGAAGGAATGCCGTATGAAGGCGCATCAACACTATCGACTGGTCGTGAACGAGGTCGGTCTGCCCCTCAAGAAGTTCCCTAACGGACGAGAACTGGTGTCGGTCCTGGTTGACTGCCTCGAAGGTGCGTTGCTAACGTCTTATCTGCGCGTCTTCGGGGGCTCACGACGATCACAGCACACGAGGAGGCGTACACGAAGGCCAATATCATGCACAGGGACATCAGTGTTGGCAATATCCTGCTCATTCCGTGCGGCGAGCACCCGGTGGACAAGCAGCCGCTATACAAGGGGATGCTGGCGGACTGGGAGTCGTCGAAGCGGACGGGGTACAACGAACTGGAAGCGCGCCACCCGGATCGAAATGTGAGCCATGTTTATTGCACTCAGATATTGGAGTTGTGTTGACGCTGTCCAGGGAACTTGGCAATTTCTATCCGTGAACGCGCTCAGGCATCCCAAAGCTCAGATTGAAATTGCCGACGAGCTCGAGTCTTTCTTCCACGTCCTACTCTACTGCGCGATCAGGTTCCTCCCTCATACCTGCGACGATGTCAGCCGATTCATGTACGACTTCTTCGATCGCGGCGAGACTGTCGGCCGTAGCCGGTACACCTGCTCCATTCTCAAGTGGTCAGTGTTATACCGAGGCCGCATCGAGAGCGCTTCTGGAGTACCTATTGTGTTCCTCACTCGATCTCGAACTCAGGAAGAGATCGCCGCTGCCGCTGCCCAGGCGGAGAAGGACTCAAGTATGACTCTGCAGCTATCGGGACAGCCTGATTCGTCCTCCAGTGCGACTACGTCCCAGGAGAAGACGGGTGTCATAGATGACCGACGCCATCCCATTGACGAGATTTTCGAGACACTCTTGGGCTGGTTCAAAGCACGCTACGAGCTCATGAAGCCTACCACCGCCTCAAAGCCGGCTGCTGAAGACCGCCGCGTAGCCCTGGCAGACCCTCGCTCGGCAGCCCGGTGGAAGCGCAACATCAAGAGCAATGTCCGAAAGCCAGCTGCGGCCCCAGACGTAGCTATGCTGCGAGCGACGGCACAGAAACTCAACACTCACGGGGACATGCTCGACCTACTGACTGACATGCTAGACAACGAACAGTGGCAAGACAAGTGGCCGCGCAATGACAAGCGACCCGACCAGCTCGATCAGGGGTTCAATTTTGATCCTGAGAGGAGCCAACTTGAACATCTGGGCAAGCGCACAGAACGAGAAGACGACACGCTCGAGGAGTCGAAGCCGGAGAGCAAGCGTATCTGCAGCGCTGCTTCCCGTGATGAAAACCAATCTCCTTTCTCCTGCACTTGTTCTAGCTCGACTTCATGAGTTAGTATATGTATCATACCCCCGTGTTCCCATTGCCAAGTCATCACCCATATTTTCTAGTTTCCTGTTGCGACGTCTGCGCAGCTGGTCCATGTGTGGCAAGTGCAACTCGCAGCGCGCCGCCGTCGGACTCAGTACTTGAGTGCATTCGGAGTGAGTATGCGTGCTGGAGATAGCAGCGTTGAGGATAGGAATCAGCTTGTATGTAGTATTCGAACATGCGATCTAATAGATAGCACAAAGCGGTAACAGACATGCTGGCCTAACAGATGATCTGACTGCGTCTAATTAGGAGTAGTGGAACGTGAGGCGGGAGGAATAAGACTCGAGGTACGGTAATGGGATGAAGAGAAATGCGATAACGTGCAAAGATCACGGCGCAAGCGTAAACCGTGCGAGAGGAGTGACCACCATACTGGATCAAGAGCAAGGACCGACACTATAAGACGATGCAAGGAGAGATTTGTGGGCGTCCAGATGGCACATGAGGCTCGTTTCACGACGTGTCGCTGCGACGTCGTTTGCTGTCTGATTCAACAGGTTTTTCTTCCTCCCTCGGACGCTTGTCGCGTGTCTTGTCCTCTTTGTCGGGACGATAATTGGGGTCAAGTTGGTCCGCGAGCCGGTCGTTGAGGGGCCACTTGACATCCTGGTCGCGAATGGAATCAACGAGTAGGTTTCCGAACACGCGATGACTGTTGGCCTTCTTTACGATCTTCTTCCGGTTACGCGCCGAAGCGAGACTACGATCGTCGCTCAAGTCCCAGCCCGAGTCCGTATCCGAGTCATAGTCCGAATCTGAGTCCGAGTCAAACTCGGCCAGATCGTAGGCTGAATCGTCGAAACCGCTCGCTGCAGTGACTTTCTTGGGCTTTCCAGGGGCGATGGAAGAAAACTGTTGTGCCTTGTAATACCTCTCGAACCGCCGGAGGAGTACGGTGACGATATGATGAATCGGATGTTTCTGTTCCTGCGGAACGTCCTGAGGCAGCGAGGACGACTCGATGGGGGCGGAGGGTGCAGCAGGGGGTGGGGACTGAGGGGCATTCGCCGGCGTAACGAGGGCTTCTATAGGCACAGGAGGCAATGGAGCAGAGTCGTCGCGTGCGACCGCCGTGTCCAAAGAGATAGGGAGAGGCTCGCGGAGGAAAGTGATGGGCTTCTGCGTATTGGTCATGAGATAACCCTCCGATATGGCAAGCCTCTTCAGCAGACCGCAGGTGTACTCCTTATGGTTCGTCGTCTCCCCGTGATCGAAGAAGTAGTACATGAAGTGGCCCACGTCGGGGCAGTTATGCGGAAGATACCGGATTGCGCACCAAACCAACACATATAGAAACGACTCCAAGTCGTCTGCGACGTCGATGTGTTTCATGGGATTATTCAACGCGTTGACAGACAAATACTGCCATGTACCCTGGTATGTGTTAGAAGAGCTTAGATGCGTATGGACAGCTAGAGTAACAATCACTCACTGTTCGATCAGGATGGCGAGGTTCCAAGTCATATTCGTTGATTTCTTTCGAAAGCTCCCAATCTGTAAGCAGGCCGCGATATATCACCGTACCCTGGGGGCCCTTGTCTACAGGAATCATGATCATGTTCCCGACACTGACATCCCGATGAATGACTTTAGCCTTCTTGTAGGCCTCCTTGTGCGCTATCAAGCCGAATGAGCATCCGGTAGATCACATACATGGGTAACCTGGGAATACGCACCTAAGACGCAGTCTGATAGAATCTTGACGAGCTGCTTTCCGTTAGAGAACTCGACGATCAGCTTGCCAACTTCCTGCACGACAATACGATAGTGCCGGTGCTCCTTCATCTGGCACTTCCTCCCTGAATTCCTGTTCACGAACTGCCATATCTCCTGCGCTACCGTCTTCTGGCCAAGGACGTCACCATGACAGAGCAGCGAGGGAATATTCTTGACACGCTTGGAGTTGAGGTAGGCGAGGATCTCGCCCTCTTGCTTCGATCGCCCGCTAGCATGCATCACTCGCCAACAGTCCTTGAGGTATGCGAAAGGCCGTTCCGGATCGCTGACGTTATGTGCAACATACCCATGAGTACCACGCCCAACCACACCAGGTGCAACAAACGTAGGCTTCGCGACGAGGAAGTACTTCGTTCCGTCCTCGCAGTGAACCGTCAGCTTGTACCACGGGTAGTTTTCGTCGAGAGTGTTCACGAACAGCTCGCGAGCGTGATCATTGACGGGGAGCGACTTGGTCTTCCACGCGACCATTGAGTCGTACTCTGGAGTGTCACGGAGGATGCGAACCGCAGAAGGGTCGTGACCGCGAGCTTCGGGAGATGCATGAGAGAGACGCCAGAAGATGCGACCAAGTTTAGCCGGATTTTTCTTGTAGTCGAACTTGGAGGAGAAAACTACTCCAGAACGATCCCACATCCCAATGCGCACGCAGGTCCCAAGAAGGACTACATTGAAGTGGCGCGTCACTGGCTGGTACTTGAACACGAGACTGCTGTAGGTGGTGATCTGACCAAGATTCTTCCTCCGCAGATCAGCGATCGGATGTCCAGTCATCTCCTGCTCGTCATACGGGTCGTCATTGGTGTGGTGCTTCTTGAACTCAATCGATATCTCAATCGTCGTCCAATCAGTACGTTTCCGAGGCTCCTTGACGGGGCAAAACTTCGCAGGGTACATGCCGCAATCGACCTTTCTCTTGCTCGGGTCTAGCTGGTCGGGGTAGGAGTCGGTGACAGCAAGACAGAAATCTCCCAGCATCTTCTTGTTGTTTACCGCACCAACCTGAGATAGAATATAAGCAAATGTAAACGGATAGCGTTCCAAAGTGAGGGTCCTCGCCAGTATGAACTCGACGGAACTACTCACAAATGCATCGTACATATCAGACTCTGGGCCACTAGTGGGAACAGAGTCAAAGAGACTGTCAAAAAAGCGTCTTCCGGTTCTCCTGCGACTGGCTTCACAAATTCCTCCATGAATTTGTCGATGTCGAGCATGGTCAGTTTGTTGATCATGGTGTGCCGAAGCTCTTGATTGATAGTGGCAGCCCTCGGTTTACGACTAGCGGAGAATTGACCAGTAGTCGGGATCCTACGAATAGGCGTCGAGTGAATAGAGGAGTTAGCCATGACTGGAGGAGATGGGAGAGGACAACGAACGCACTAGTGCGGCAGAGGGAGGGGGCGCAGTTATATGCGTCGTAGTTTAGCCACCTGGTCGGCTAGACATTGTGAGCCGGAATAGGGAATACGGCGAGGAAGAACAAAGGAGAACTACCTCGTGGATCAGATTATGGCTGAAACAACCTGCGTTACGTTGGCTAATGGTGGATGGTGGCTAAGATGTAGGAGTCCAAGCGCCCGAACGTCGCGCGCTTTGGTGCTGGCAGCGGAAGCGCTGAACTTCCGGACAAACGAGGCTCAGTGTTGGGCACGGACAAAGGGTATGGGCTGTATACCTCTCAGGATTCATCTTAACTAATTCACTACTGCAGTGGCCGCGGTCTTACCTGGCGAGAGGAGCCTGCCAAAACCAGGACCTCGCACTACAATGGCACAGCCACCTTGGCCTCATCCATGGCTCTAGCAATGGCAGCTAGCGCATTGTCGTCGTGGCGTACCACAGGACTTGTTGGACATCGTGGATTCTATGCACCGCGTAGAAACGGGTGCAATGCAAAGAGACTCTTCAAACGAAAGTCGTCGCCCGCTTCGTGATCAACCTTCCCCCTCTTCAGGTAGCTAACATCGTCGTCAGGATCACTATCGTACATACAGCCACAGGTCGGTAATCGTTCTCACATTGCTACGCACTACAATTGACAGACTGCCTTCCCCAACTCAACGCTTCTCCTCTGGAAGCCCATCGAGGAGACTGCTCACGACCCGGCCCCCCTGGACGACAGCGTATAAGTGTTTCTCAGGGTAGTCGAGGACTGTCACGTCCTCGAGCGGGTTCGCGTCGAGGATCAGCAGATCGGCATAGCATCCTTCAGCGATACGCCCGAGCTTGTCGTCTCCAAGCATACGAGCTGAAGCCATCAAATGAGTACACTCTAGTCTTGGGGAGCGGGTAGGCACCGGGGCTAACCTGCGTTTGTAGTGGCGTGTTGTAGAACCTTCGGCGACGCAAGGACAGAGCTACGGACTGTGAACTGCATGCATACATTAGTCGTCCGTTCGCAAGGTATATAATGTGAAGGAGGTACCTCTTCCGTCTGCAGCGCGTGCATCGACGTCAACAGGTCAGAGCCACTGTATACGCGAATCAGCGATCCTCCGGGCGCAGCCGACCATGATGCAAACAAACTCACTAGCATATAGTCACCCCTTCCTCATCAGCGATCTTCAGCGCATCAAGCCCGCGCGCCATAACCTGTTCGTTCTTGACCTTCCCCTCCGGCGGAAGAAAATCCTCGAACGGCGGGCGGACCATTATCCCGTAGCACGCCAACGTCGGCGTTAAGAAGATGCCTTTCTCCGCCATCCTTTGTAGCACACGCGGTGTGAGCCTGGCGGAACTAAAGAGTGCTCAATGGGAAGGGCGCGGACTTACAGTTTGGCAGTGTCGCGGCTGATGAGATTGCCATGTTCAATTCCGCGCACGCCGTTATGGATGGCATGTAGAACAGATGCATCGGTATATGCATGGGCTGTAGCTGCATTTGGGTAGAGAGGGTGAGTGTTACCAAGAGAATGTTGACCCTGAGGGCGTGACGTACTGTGCTTATTGCCCATCTGCGTGCATGTCGTCGTGATGGCGCGGATCTCCTCGGCGGTGAATTGGACAGTCTCGATTGCGTCCTGTCAAAATATAAGATGTTGAGAGGGGACGTGGTACGAAGCACCACACCGTCGGAGAGGCAACGCCACCGCCACACATGACCTTGATGAAGTCCGCGCCGCCCTTCAGTTCCTCCCTGGTGGCCTTGAGGACTTGTGGAACGCCATCGCAAGTACGCCCGAGGGATTGCGAGTGCCCTCCGCAGCATCCTGAGTTGCCGCTCTTCGCGGGCCCGAAGTCGGCGTGCCCGCCTATGTGTCGAAACAGCCAACGCGTCAGTCAGTCGCTATGGCAGTTAATTGACAACAGGCTTACCTGTCTGAGAAAGCGCCTTCCCGCACTGGATGAGGCGTGGCCCTACGATGAGACCTTCCGAGATCGCAGTGGCAAGGGCTTTGCTTGCGCCGCCTGTGCGAACAATACGTTGGGATGAGCTGCTCATAGCGATTTCAGCGTTGAAATCATATACACACCAGTATCCCTGACCGTGGTAAAGCCACGCATGAGCATCTCTGGACACACGCACCAGAGTAAGCATCGGGGTAAATAATACCGTGTGCTCGCGCCTTACCGCGGAGGACGTATGTCGACCTCAGGTGTACGAGCTCCTCCGATGTCTGAACCAGCTCTGACATCGTCTTGACTCCCGGTACAGCAGAGACGTGCACATGGCAATCGATCAGGCCGCTTTCGACGCAGCGTCCAAGTTAGAGCCATGAGAGGAGCATATCTTGAGAGAGACTCACGGGCAGACGAACTTCCCGGAAACGTTGACGACGGCGGGGACGCCCTCCTGCTCGTCGGACGCGTACGCGGGGCTTTGAGGTTTCCGTTCGTCGGCGGGACACACGGATGTGATCAGGCCGCCTTCCATGGAGATATCATAGCGGCCGACGAGGAGCGCGCTATTGGCAGGGTCTACAACCAATGCATCGCGAAGGATCAAGGGCGCAGCCTCGGCTGGTATCCAGGGCTTTGTTACAAGTTTAGGCAACCTGTAGATGGACTACTGGTCAACGAACGCTACTTTTAGATCTTGAAGAAAGAAAAAGAAGAAAAACGAAGACCTACAGAGTATCCCTAGTTTTGTCCGGGGAACCTGGAAAAGATGGAGACATGGTAGCACTATCACTCCAAGTCCAATCCGAGGTAGTGGTGGTCAAAATGACGGCGCGAACCACTCGCGACAAACGTATAGCTTCCGGAAGTGCTATACGTACCATGTGAACTCGAACCCGATAGCCCGTGCGGTGTTACTGCTAGCGGGCCGCGGTGGCATTGATAGCGTTCGCTGGAGATAACTGGCGTGTGCACATGAGTGTACACCTGATAGCGCGTGCTAGCTGAGGTTGGCTGAAGTGCATGTCGGGATGATATGACGGGGTTTCACAACCAAGATGATCAGTAGAGGACGTCATGATGTTAGTCGCATAGAGGCTACTCGTGGCAGCGATCCAAGGGAAATATGGAGGAAGCGCTCGCTCTCAGGTGGATCGCCTATGGTTTGCACATGAATCATCCAGACCGGTTCCTGCTGATGCAGCAGCGGAAGCCGGATGAGCAACCGTTGACTGGGTACGGCATAACAGATGCGGTAGGAGATAGAACGGGACATACACTTCGTGGGAGCGTATCATGACGAGCAAGATCGCTGTGATGCGTCTAAACATACCTGCCTTTGGGCACTCACCCAAGTGCATCATTCACGTTGCCAAGATGCTACGAGGAGGCTTTAATGTATACATTGCTGCAAGCGAGACTAGACTACCATAGCAGGTGAGTGCGGTGAGCGGGGGGTGGGGCGAAATGAAGTGTTCCGATACTATGTAACTATGAATAAACCGTGCGGGACGTGATCGTAAAGTACGGGTCAATGAATAATGCGTGCACATTACTTTTGCTCGTGATCTATGCTGCGGGCAAGGGGTGTGATGAGTGGACGTGAGGGCTGTTCAGGGTGAACGGAGGAAGTACGGCTGCGGGAGTACGCCAGGATTTGACGCGAAGAAGGGTGACAACGGGAGGACATGGCGAGACGGGTGGGGGAAGAGTGGGAACTTAATCCTTCTTCTCCTCCTTGTTCTCGTTCTCAGTGTTGTTGTTCGACTCGGCGTTGCGCTTCTCGTACACCTTCTGGAAGAGGCCGAGCGACGCCTGCTGGGTCTCGTTGATCTTCTCGCGGATCTTGTCGGCGTCGACGGACGCGTCGCCGGCCTGACCCTTGACGGCGAGCTCACGAAGCTCAGCAATGAGCTTCTCGACCTTCTCCTTCTCGGTGGCATCGATCTGGTCCTTGAACTCGTTCATGGCTGGGCGACAGATGTCAATATGACATCACAGAAATACGCATAAGATACTTACCCTTCTCAGTGTCGGCACAGACGGAATCGGCCTTGTTCGCCTCCTCGATGAGTTGCTTGCGCTGCTTATCGGTCTCGGCGTACTGCTCAGCCTCCTCAACCATGCGCTCAATGTCCCTGTCGCTGAGACCGGACGAGGACGCGATGGTCATAGACTGGTCCTTGCCGGTGGCCTTGTCCTTGGCAGTGACGTGGACGATACCGTCTACGAGGGACCGTGAGCACAACTACTGCACACAATGTAATGTAGTGACGTACCAGCATCAATGTCGAAGGTGATATCGATCTGAGGGACGCCCTTGGGCGCAGGGGGGATGCCAACGAGGTTGAAGTTGCCAAGGAGCTTGTTGTCCTTGACGAGCTCACGCTCACCCTGGAAGATCTTGACCTCGATGGCGGTCTGACCGTCCGCAGCCGTGGAGAAGGTCTGGGTCTTCTTCGTGGGGATGGTGGTGTTGCGAGGAATGAGCTTCGTCATGATACCGCCGAGCGTCTCAATACCTATGACGATACTCGTCAGCGCGCGGTTCCGTATTGGGAACAATAAGAGTCGTACCGAGAGAAAGCGGAGTGACATCGAGGAGAAGGATGTCGGTAACGTTACCAGCGAGGACGCCACCCTGGATAGCAGCACCAATGGCGACAGCCTCGTCGGGGTTGACACCCTTGCTGGGCTCGCGGCCGAAGATAGACTTGACGGTCTCGACGACACGGGGCATACGCGTCATACCACCGACAAGGATGACCTCATTGACCTCGCTCGCCTTGACGCCGGCATCAGCAAGCGCCTTCTTGCAGGGCTCGATCGTCCGCTGGATGAGAGCAGAGGTCAAGCTCTCGAACTGAGAACGAAGAACCTTGAGGTTGATGTGCTTAGGGCCGGAAGCGTCCGCGGTGATGAAGGGCAAGTTGATTTCGGTCTGAGTGGTAGACGAAAGCTCAGTCTTGGCCTTCTCGGCGGCTTCACGGATACGCTGAAGAGCGACTGCATCCTCCGTAAGGCTGAGGCCGGTCTCCTTCTTGAACTCGTCCAAAACGTGCTGGACCAGGACGTTGTCGAAGTCCTCACCACCAAGATGGGTATCACCGTTAGTGGACTTGACCTCGAAAACGCCCTTCTGCATCTCAAGAATGGAGATATCGAAGGTACCACCGCCAAGATCGTAGACGGCGATGACCGAGTTGTCGGCGCGGTCAAGACCATACGCCAGCGCAGCCGCGGTGGGCTCGTTGATGACACGGAGGACGTCGAGACCAGCGATGGTACCAGCATCCTTCGTCGCTTGCCTTTGCGCGTCGTTGAAGTACGCGGGGACAGTGACGACGGCGTGGTTAACCTTCTTGCCGAGATACTGCTCAGCAGTCTCACGCATCTTCATCAACACCATTGATGAGAGCTCCTCTGCGGACTGTATGATACGCTTAGCTCCCTCGTAGAATGACGTCTGGAATGACAGGGGTACTCACGAACTGTTGCCTCTTGCCACCGTTCTCCACCTCCACTGCTGGCCGACCGTCACCCTTGTTGACGATCTTGAATGGCCTGTCAACTAATCAGACGCTGACCCCCCGTGAGAGCCTACTATGACGCCTACCAGTGCTTCATGTCCTCCTTCACCTCAGCGTCGCCGAACTTGCGACCAATGAGACGTTTGAAGGCGAAGACGGTGTTTGCAGAGTTGACGACAGCTTGACGCTTCGCGGGGAGACCCACGAGACGCTCGCCATGCTTCGTGAACGCGACCACCGAAGGTGTTGTCCGGGCACCCTCGGCGTTCTCAATCACCTTCGCGGTCTTGCCCTCCATGACCGCAACGCAGGAATTTGTTGTACCAAGGTCAATACCGACCACGGGGCCTATGTGTACGTGTCAGACTCAGTTGGGTGCCAGCGTACCAAGTTATGACGCGTCACTAACCGTTGACCTTGGAGTTCATATTCCTAGCAATCATCGACCGAGGAAGACCCTGCATACTCCATCAGCACCCCCGTAGCAGCCAGAGCATAGAGCGAATGAGTGCGCACCGCATAGTTGCCCGAGCGGGACGCAGCAAGACGGAGGGAACGAGCAGCAGCAAACATGGTGGATGAGGAGGAAGGATGGATGGACAGCAAATCCGAATTTCTCAAATTTTTGAATGCGTAATCTTATGTAAGCAATACCGGCTTACCCCGGATTACGTGGAACGTTCCGGAACTTCCCTCCCCGGACGACAGCGCCGTTGCGCAAGCGACGGCCGACTGGCGCTTAACGCGCGGTTACGGGGAAAACGCCTCATACACGCGGCCTACATGGGCCAATACTTCACGCCGCCGTCTCAATAACGTCGATGACCAGCAGTATACTAGCAGTCAGAAACGGATATTATCGTGCAATACTGTGCGATGTAATAAGTACACACTAATGCAAACACCATCGCGTATGCGCGGAATATGAGACACCAAGAGTGCTAAAGAAAACATGCAGTACTCGCAGAACAGCCAGGACAGGGAGCGCGCGGTAGGGAGGGGAACAAAGATGATGATGAGGGGAATATGGTACGAGTAGAAAACGGAATGGAATGTCTATGACGAAAGAAGGGAGACGAGCTTCTCGCTGTCCATCGACTTGCCCGTGAGTCGCGCGCGGCGCTCCTCATCCTCGTGCAAGTGCGCCCCCTTCATCATAATCGCGAATAGGTTCAACGCCTTCGGCGCATCGATCGCAATGTCGTCGATGATCTCCGCAGTCGGTGCAAAGCCTTCCTCGAACGTCGCCGGCGAGCAGAGGTTCTTCGAGTGCGCACGGTCGAAGAGGTCCGCAACGAGCTGTGCGTCCGCCTCCTTCGACTCGACCGCCTTCGTGACGAGCTTGTCGATGAGCAGATGCCGGTGCTCTGCGGGCAGCTTCCGGAAGTACTCGTCTGCTTCGTTGAGGTCGCGGATACTGAAGAATTCCTTTGAATCCTCCTCGATCCGCGTCTTGGCCTCTTCGACAGACATCGTCGCACCGCTGGTAGCCTCATCTTGCTCGTCATCGGATCCGGCAGTAGAGGCAGCAGGAGTAGAACCAGCCTTGTCTTCCAGAGGTACCGACCGGGGCAGGAGCTGAAGCCGCTTACGTTGGGGAGGGGCCTCCGGAGCACCACCAGGACCGAGGTCGATGCTGCTCTTCCTGCTCGGTGGACGACTCGACTTGGCAGAGGTGACCTCAGCAGCGATCTCAGGGTTGGCACTGAGCATTGAGAACATGTTGCTCGAGCCCTGCCGAGAAAGCGTCGATTCCCTGCTCTTCGACTTGTCCTTCTGGAAGACAGAGCTGGGACCGAAGGTCATCGGCGTCGATTTGGCGATCTTGCCGAACTGCGAGAGGTCGCCGGCCTTGGCAGGGCGGGTGGCACCTCCACCAGCCACGGCCCAGCCATCTGGACCGATTTGCTGCTCGCCACGGTCGGCGCCACGTCTTGAGCCACCGCGAGACATGCTGAGAGTGCGGTTCATCGCATCCTTCTCCTGCGCGATCTTCTCCTTCTCGATCTAGTACCGGATGTCAATTTGAGGTCCAGCCCTTGACGGTGCCGCCGTAGAGTAACTCACCTGTTCACGGAGGGCAGCAATAGTAGTGGGTGCAGCGGACTGGTTGCGAGGAATCCACTTCCGCTCACGTAGCTCAATCACATCCTATGTCACAATGTTAGACGAGTAGCGCTTTGATGACTGCGAAGATGTAACTCACCAGGAGCATAAATTGCATACGGGAGTTGACGTTGCCGCTCTTCGTCAGCTCCTTCATGCGCGAAAAGTACACATCCATGTGCGCGCGGGCCTTGGGGGTATCCAGGAGCTGGCCGACGGTCGTCAGGAGCTTGCACAAGCTCTCGATCTCCTCCTCCTCGGGGTTCTCGACGTTGCCGAGCAGCTTCTTCACGCACTCGTGCATGATGCGCTCCGTAAGCATCTGTAGCTTGAACAACTCGCCGATGAACTTGATCAGACCGAGACCCTGCCGCTTCGCCTTTTGCGCAGCGTAGTACTCGTCCGAGTACAATGCAGCCTCCCCGTCATCGTTCTGCTCGGCCTTGGCCTTCGCAGCCTGGTCCTCTGTCGCTTTCGCGGCAGCGGCGGCGGCGGTCGCCTCCTTCGCAACCCATCCACGCTCGAAGTCCTCTTGACAGCGGTTGAGGAGGTACTTGCGGAAAAGCTGGCCACCAGCAATGGGCTTGCCCTCCGCGTTCTTGATCCCGTCGTCACGCACATTGGGGCTGATCTGCTCCATCATCTTCCGACACAGGCGCGCGTACATCTCCGACCAAGTCGCCTCGTCCGTCGCCTTCTCGAATACGAGCCGGATGACCTGGATGAGCGTCCGCCCGTCCTGCTCCTTCTCCGACTTGTTCGCCCACGCGATGATCTGGTCCGAGATCGAGTCGAACCGCTCCATCGTCAGCTTGTTGAGCAATGCCCGGACCTTACGGTCCACCACCTCCGGTGAATCCTGCTCCACAGGCTGGCCCTTCTTGACCAGACTTGCAGGCGTCCAGCGGTTCGCGGACACCTCAAGAGGAGCAACGGGCTCGAGCGACATGGAGTTCGCGAGCGACGAGCCAGAGGGCCCGAACGAGCTGCCCTGGCCTGACGGCCCGGCACCGGGACGTTCCTTGTCGCGCTTGTTGCCGCGCTGACTCCTTGTCCTCCCACTGCCCCCGGGGCCGCCTTGACTTGACGAGCGAACCATGGGCGACGGGCGTCCGAACGGCATACCCGCAGTTCCGGACATCGACGTCGAGCGGTTTGATGCTGCGAACCGTTCTTCGCTCGACTTGGGCGTTGAGAACTGGCCCATCGTGAACGGGTTGACGTTGGGCTTGCTGAAACCGGAGATCCCGAGTCCGACAGATGCCTGGCGTGGCGTGGTGGAGGACGGTGGGGGCATAGCAACCGAGGATGAGCGGCGGCCGTGTCCGTGCGAACCGCCGCGCGTCATAGCAAAGCTTTGGTCGACGGGCTCGAGGCCAATCGCGTCGAGTGGCGGGAGCGAGTCTGGCTTCTCCTTGCACACAGCCATGAACTGCAGCAGGAAGTCGCGGTCGTATCTGTGCGTTCAGATCAGTACCTGCTGTCACACACGCCAACATAAACCACCACGCACCTGAACTTGCCCTGCTTGGCGTTCACGTTCAGTTCCGGCTTGGGGCTCTTGATGCCCTCGGGATACTTGATGCTGTCGATATCCTCGATGATACGCGCCGTGGCCAATGCGGATGGGAGGGGCGCCGGAATAGCGTTGTTCTTCGTGGACGAGAGATCGAGCCGGCCGGGACGACGCTTGCCGTCAGTAGAGGTGAGCGACGTGTCAATGCGCAAAGACGCTTTGTCGGGAACCTTGTCCTTTGCTTCCTCTTTTGCAGCATCGTCTGCAGCGTCTTGCATCTCTTCAGGCTCCTCCACCTCGCCCTCCTCAGTTGCCTCAGCCTTGGCCTCGGCCGTCGCTGCCTTGGCCTTCTCTGCCTCTTCCTGAGCAGCCCGTTCCTCCTCCTCCTTGCGCTTGCGCTCCTCCGCCTCCTTACGCTCCCGCTCCTCCGCCTCACGAGCCTGTCGCTCCTTCTCTTCCGCCTCCTTCCGCTCCCGCTCTTTCTCCTCTTCCTCCTTGCGTTTCCGCTCCTCCTCCTCCTTCCGCTGACGCTCTTCCTCTTCCTTCTTCTGCGCCTCCTCTTCCTTCTTCTTGCGCTCCTCCTCCTCTCTCCGTGCCTTCTCCTCAGCTTCCTTCTTCGCCTGAGCCTCCGCCTCCTTCTCCTTCTCCTTACGCTTAGCCGCCTCCTCCTCCGCTAACCGCTTCTTCTTCGCCTCCTCCGTCTCCATCCGCACAGGAACCGTCCGCCGTGCCGGTGAGCTCGGTACTATCGGCGATGACACTGCAGGTGCCTGCTTCTTGAACCGCTCCAGGTCGACCTCCTGCCCAGACTCTGACTTGATCACCACTCGCTTTGGTGTGAACGAGTTCGCATTAGAGTTCAGCCGCGAGATACCCCCACCAGGCGCAGTCGTCGACGCCGGTGTAGGCGGTGTTGATGAGATGCTCGAAAGCGATGAGGTATGCATATGTGGAGACGGCGTCGGATGTGGTGGGTGCGCATTGGGCGGCATTGTCGGCGGCATCGTGGGCGTCCCAGGCGCGTGCAGATTCGGCTGCTGTCCCCGCGGTGACATCGGCATGCCGGGTATTGACCCAGGCGGGCCCTGTGCTGGATGTGGTTGTGCAGTCATATGCTGCGGTACCCAGTGTCCCTGAGGCCCATGGGTGTAGTAGTTCGGATCCATCGGCATCCCAGGGTAGTACTGTTCGACGTTCATCACACTCGTTAGCCCATCCCGTATGTCGTTTGCGCGCGCACTTACGTAGTATTGGCCCCAGGCTGGCATTGGAACCGGCGCACCAGGCGCACCATGAGGCATAGGCGGCGGCTGTCCGCCATGCGGCTGCGACAGTCTAGGGCTCGGCATCGCTGCAGGGGGCATAGTGGCCGAGGGAGGTCCGCCTGCCGTCGATGGTGGCCGGCCATTCGCGCTACCATTAGGCATCTGACGAGGGAAGCTGGGCGAGCGCGGGACGCCCGAACTCGCCACGGAGCCGTTTTGCTGCGGCCTGTAGTTGGGATAGGAGGCGCCCATTTGAGAAGGCGATGACTGGTGCGACGGGTGTTGGCCTTGAGGCCCAAGCGAGGACTGAGGGAGGGGGGCAGGTCGGCTCGATGGAGATGTCACGTCGGCAGCAGCTGATGAGGAAGAGGGTGCATCCTGGCTAGGTTTTTGGAACAGGCTCTTGACGTCGAATTTTGGAGGCTTCGTAGCAGGAGCTGAACTAGAGCCGGACGCAGATGTAGACGAGCCAGTAGGTGCAGTAGAGGTGTTGGACGTCGAGGCAGCGACAGATGGAGGAGTCCCAATAGAGAAGGAGGTCGTCCTGGCGTGGCCTTTGCCATTCGAAGCGGATGTCGCTGGCACGGATCCGAACGACTTGATTCCTTCGCCCTTTATCGTCGGCACCGCCGCGGGGGAGGATGAAATCGGGGCAGACGCATCGTCTATCGACCCGAAGGTCACTGATGAGCCTGGCGACGGGTGAGATCGGATAGAAGGCCGGGGATGAGAGAGTTGGAGCGTACCTGGTTTTGAAGCATTCGCTGGATTCCGAGCTCCTACTCCATCCTTAAATGCAACGCCCTGTCCCAACGTACTTGGTCGTCTAGAATGGGTGGTTGGTGCAGAAGGAGCGGAGGGTGAAGGAGCGGGAGATTGTGGTCGGGTAGACGGCGCTGTCGAAGTGTTTGCTGGCGGACCCTTGGCCCAAGCAGACTTTGACGGTAGCTGAGACGACGTCTTTGGCGTAGAAACGGTTGAGGATTTGCTCATTCTGCGATAACGATGAGCGAGAAACGAGGTCGCGAGGAGAAAGACTTACGAATTGGAGCGATATCGGTTTGATTGATAATTGGAGTGGGCGTCGCGTGAAGGTCGGTCGTGAAAGATGACCTGCCTGCAGGCGAACGAAAGGTCGCGAGTAGGGTCTAAAAGCTCGAGAAATCGGATGCTGGTGGTCAGCAATCCGGTTGTTGTCTGTCCAGGTGGAAGACGGGAGGCAAGATGCGTTGAGGACTCCGAAACAAAAAATCAGGCGGGGCACTGGGACCCCGGGCCTCACGTGGCACCGCCTACCTCACCCCGCACTGACATCACACGCTTATTCGTCCATTTAGTGCGCATATATAGTGCATATATGTATCCAAGGAAGAATCGAAAATTATTACTCATGCAGTACTGTCGGAACTGAGGGCGCGAAAGAGCATACAAGAGGGCCCAGGGGGGTATGCTGCGTGCATGGCTACCTCAAGCCCCTCGCCCGATTTATACATCACAACAATGTTGATATGATCACACCGCCACCAACTCAACTGTACTGGTACTGTACAGGGCGGCCCAGGCAACTTCGAGAAACAAGGCAAGTGTAGGTGAGTGAGATACAGTATATTCTGTCTCACGCACAGTACTTCAGGCGGATGGAGGGCAACAAAATACATATCGTGATCAGGGAGCCAATTTTAATTCTTGAACCTCAAACAGCTTAAACAGCATGGGCCAGTTCAGGCAAGCGCGCCGTCGCCAACATACGTCGCATATAGCCATTGATTCCGCTAGGTTCTTCATAGTAAGAGCTTCCGTTGTCATAGGTCTCATTTTGGCCGGATGGTCGGGTAAATGCGGGCGGGGCGTCCTCTTCTCGTAGCAAAGGCATAAAAGGGGCGCCTTCACTTGCTTTGTGAGAATAGAGCGTAGAGTACTCGTAGAGTCCAATTCAAGCCCAAGGTCCTTCGACGGTAAGGACCTTCCTGTGCCCGCCGAGATCGTAGATGTGTCCTGGGGGCAGCATCTTTGCTTTAGAAAGCTCCTGCAAATATCCCTGGCCCATCAAAACAGTAGCAGCCAGCGGATCAACGCTTGCGGGACCGTGACGAATGAAAGCCCAGCCCTTCTTCTTCAAGATGGGATACCAGTTGAGGAAGAAGGCGCAACCACCCGTCGGTCCATCGATACCAACGCATTCAGAGGCTCCGGGACCGATGCTATAATATAACACGCCGGTTGAGCTTTTCGCCGGGAGCACTAGCGGCTGCAGAGAACTGGCAGTCACAATAGACTTGGTACCTGCATGTTGACTGAAATCATGTTGCATCCGAGTGAAGGCAGCAGATCCGCTACGACTGAGGATATCCTCGTATATTTGATCAGAGTCCTCGTATTGGTATGCTCTGGCCTAGCCAACGCGGGGCTCCTCTGGCCCCCTCCTAGGAATTGACTTGGGGTAAACAGGGGCAGACATACGCCATGGAGGCCCTCGCTGGAAGCGCAGATGGTGGTGAAAGCAATGGTGGTGAATGGTTTGTCATTGATCAAGAAAGCGGGATGCACAATTGCCTCTAATTTACTGAATGCCAGCGGGTCATCCTGTATGCGTCCCAATGAGTCTTCCGCCTTGACAGCAGGACACTCTATGGCATTGATACGCGTAATGTTGGGAAAAGCTGCCGTGAGACTCAAGATATTGCTCGTGTGCAACCGTGGGCTCCTTGCAAGGTTCAGCGACTGCGCCTTTGATATCGGAGAAACTACTCTGATGATTTGCTTGACCGACAGGTCGAAGCCGCGTGAGTCTGCGAAGCCGGAGGTGGTCTCCATGCCATATTTGACGAGCTCGTACAGGAGGCATACACCTGGCGAAATGTTACGCAGCAGACTGACAAGAGCTTACGGTAATGTCAGAAGGAGTTTCTAGCATCGATCTATCCCGGATGGTGAACTGTACACGAGCTGATAGTCTTTGAGTCCAATGAGTGAGAGTCACGGTCAGATAACATCGATTGGATATATGCGCACCGAAC